>VZRI01010891.1:11776-26885 GCA_013397515.1 Upupa epops | reverse complement strand
TTTTTTTGTTTGTTTGTTTTTCATGTTTGTGTTTTTTTGCCCCCTAATGGCTAGCGGTCAGAACTCTCGCTGCCGTGTACTGTCTGAGCGGGACTTCTGGTTTTGCCTTCCTTGAAGAAGTCCTGGTCTACACCCCCCCGGCAGTGTTTGCCCAGCTAATGCTGTGAGAGTACCCAAACCCCAGAGCTTTCCCATTCAGGGAATTCCCAGATTACCCAGAAACCTCAATAAAATAGTGTTTGGGCATCAGCTCTCTTGCTGCCATGTGCAGTCTGCATGTGACTTTGGTTTCACCTCCCTTGAAGAGGTCCAGGTCTGTACGCCCCATGGTTATCTGAATTCATGACACCATCTCAACACCAGTTAAATTAGGTACTGGTACCATTTTGTACTTTATTACTTGCTTTAGTATTTCTAATAGGTTAAAAAAAATTACATGTAAAAATTTAAATATATCTATATTTTTATTCAAATAACAGTGGAGAATGTGATGTTAATGAATATGTTAATAAGTATAAATTAATAAATAAATGAAATAAAATTTTCTTTTTTTGCATTGGCAAACTGCTGTTCAATCATTGAACAGCCAACATTCCGCATTTCTTTAGACTTGCACAATTGTGTGTATTTCCCTTTTTCACTGGAATCCCTCTTTTTCTTTTCTCCCTGGCTTTTTTCTTTTAAGAGAGGAAAAGAAGGGTGAAAGTAATTTTGAAAGGGCATCAGGAAGCACTGAGGACACTTTTGGTTTATGACTGAGTACTAGTGTATCTCAAATACATAAAACATGGGCAGTAGTAGTATATATGAAAAGCTGTTCTGTCCAGTGTGTTTACTGTGCATGAAACTAGGTAAACTTTGCAAGAAATACAGGCTATTAATGGCTGATTAAGTTTATCAGGAGAAACTGCAATCAGATCTACTTTATTGATTAGTCCATTATTAATGCTGTCATTACTCTGAAATCACAGTGTTCTTAGACAACTACGGAAGTATCAATGTTCAATAGTTTTGATAGTTACTGACAGCAAGTTCATCAGTGTTTGTTTCTGGGACGTTTTCTTGACTGCCCTGATACCTGGTGTTCTAGGTTAGGAAAAGAAACAGGTTTTGGTATCACCTTTCCTTTTCTTTTCTTCCCAAAATAATATCTGGTTTTGTTATGGACTTCTCTGTTGCTCACACAAGCTGAAGCCATTGACAAATGGCCCATTTGAGTGGTCAAAGGACAAGGCTCTAGGCCAGATCCATGGGGGCGCCCAGAACTGAAAGCAAGATTTGAGAGGGGATTTGTGACCAGTTTAGAGGGGTTGCAGGGGCATTCCCATTTACCATCCACCCCAATAAAAGAAGTTGCTCAGGGGTGAGCACTCTTATCCTTTCCCTCTCCTAGAGCCCTGAGGGGTAGCCCTGGCCAGGGCCCCAGTCTGCCCCACTGGCCAGGGTTGGAATGCTGCAGACACACCCAGAGCTGAACTCCGGTAGCAGTAGGGTACGATGGCAGCGTATCCTGCCTGCTGCCAGCTGGCTCCACCTCTGTGCTGTGCAGGCAGAAGGGCCTTCCCCTGCGCACATGGAGAAGTAAGCGGACACAGAGAGAAACCACCAAGTGCCGATTCCTCCTGTGTCGAGCGGAACAGAGTGACCCTGATCATCACAAGCCTGAAGATGCCTCAGTGGTGAGCTAACCTTAAAGAAGAAAAGCCCTGAAAGCCCAAGACCCTGGGCCATGTGGCTGCCGCCATCCTGATTTACGGAAGAACAGAAAGAAGAGCTATTGTCAGGGCTTGCTGCTGAGTAAGAGACAGCGACGCTTGAGTAGCAGGAGGATGGAGCCTGGAAGAGTGTTTGCTGTTCCAGCTTGGCAGAACTCTGCTGAAGATTTGTAACATATCCAGAGGACAGGTAGCAAGCTCATGAGGGGTTTAGAGACAAAGTCGTATGAGGAGAGGCTGAGGGAGCTGGGCAGGTTTAGTTTGGAGGAGGCTGAGGAAGGACCTCATTGCAATCTACCTGAAGGGAGGTTGTGGAGGGGTGGGTGTTGGCCTCGTCTCCTTGGTGACTAATGAGAGAACCAGGGAAAATGGTCTGAAGTTGAAGTGGGGGAGGTTTAGATTAGCTATTAGGAAGAAATTCTTTACAGAAAGAGTGGTGAAACACTGGGACTGCCTTCCCAGGGAGGTGGTTAAGTCACCATCCTTGGAAGTACTTAAGAAGTGTGTAGACATAGTGCTTTGTGACAGGCTATAGTGGCAGCCATGGAGAGGGATATTTTTTGTTTTTCAGTCTCTCAGTTATATAGATTTTATTCTAGTAGCTATATTGTTTTGAGTCCTCTTCTGTCTCTCTTTTCAATCTGTTTGGGTTTCTAAATTTGGTTGTATAGTGTAGAAATGACACCTTTGATTCCTAGACCTTCTGCAGGACGTACAACATTTCTAACATCTTCAAATTAAATAGCATCAGATTTGCATAACTTCATCAGGGCAGCAGTATTCAGCTATATACTTGTAATTTTTAATTTCAAATAACATCCTAAAAGAAGGGAGAAGAAAAGTGTCTGACAGGAATGTATAAAGGAAATTGGAAAAATAAAACCAAGGAAACAGAAAGCAATGCAAAAAATGAAAAAATCCAAATTTTATTTTACATTGAGTGATGTGTAAAGACATGTGAACGTGTTCGGAAACACTGCAGCTAGGAAATCGGGATATGTTTAACAACGTTTGCTTCCTTCTATGTGTAGATTAGTTGAAATGTTGTGCTCTCTGTTGCTCCAGAGGGGATATTTCAATTTGTTCTTGGCTTATACTGCACTGTTCAAAAATAAAAAATATTAAGCACACTTCAGTCTGAATTTTGCAATCTAAGAGAGTTCATAAGCATTGTAATTACAAACTAGCCAGATGCTTATGTAGAGAGGAACTAGCATCTGTTAAATAAGTATATCATTATTTTTAATGAAAGGACAGAGTCTAATTTAATTCTCATTATCCTACTCCAAAGGAGACATTTCAGATTTGATCATTCATAGGAAGATTCTAGAAAAGTATGTCCTTGATAGCAGCTATGTACTGACAGGAACATCTTTATGCAAAGGTTACCTGTGCAAACACAGTTACATGGCAATGTCTAAGTAATAAACATAGAATGAGAATGGATCCATGCAAAAAGAACTGAGCAATAAAAACGGGAAAATGCCCTTCCATATTCCATAAAAGATTCATGGTACAGTTTAACTTCTAGGAACAATGGATCCTTCCAGTATTACATTCACTCACTTTTACATAAAAAGCATGATGTTTCTGAAATGTAGGTGTTTTTTTCTTTTTTCTGATGCTATTCCTAATTCCTTTTCCTCTCTTCTCATCCTTCTTCACTGGTATTTTCCTTTGTTTGTACTACATTAATTTTAACACCTTGACTCTTCAGGGCTGCTTCCTGGGCCTCTCTTCTGCCAAATTGTTTCCTCTGGTTAGGTAATTTAATCCCTTTTGTTGTCCTCTCACATGTACCACTGCTATCTCCTTTTGTTCTCTTAGTGCTCTTAAAATTCCTACTATTAATTTTTGATGTATAAGATTCCTCCCTTGAGTATTAATTAAACCTCTTTCTTCCCAAATATTTCCAAAGGTGTGGACTACCACATATGTATATTTAGAATCTGTAAATACAGTCCCACTCTTCCCTTTTAGTAACTCCAGGGCCCTACATCGGGCGAACAGCTCACAGGCTTGAGCCGACCATGATGGACTCAAAGATTCTGATTACATGGGTTCCAAGTCGTTATTAATTATTGAATATCCTGATTTTCTTCTTCCTTCTACTACTTGACAGGAGTCATCTATAAACAGTGTCTCTCCTCTTTCTAATTCAATATCCATTAAATCTGGTCTCACTTTAGTCTGGGTCTCAATTACTTTTAAACAGTTATGTTGTAATTTCTCTGATAGTTCTCCAGACAAAAACTGTTCTGGACTCTGAGCAGAGGTCACTCTAGGGTAATCAATTAGTATTGTTTCATATTTTAGAATCTGGTTATCTGTTAACCATTTTTCCACTTTCCGTTGTAAAACACCTCTGACATTATGTGAAGTATACACCTTTAAAAGAGCACTAAAGATAAATTTCCTGACTTCTTCTATTAATAACGCTGTAGCAACCAAAGCTTGGAGACATGCAGGCCATTCTATGCTTAATGGATCTAGTAACTTCGAATAATATCCCACAAGTTTTTTATTCCTGTCCAGTTTTGAAAAACATACTTTGTTTGGTTTCATGTATTCACAAATAAGTAAGAATGTTTTTCCAGATTTGGAAGGCTCAATATAAGTACTTGTACTAATGCCCTTTTTATTTCCTTGAATTTTTGATCGTCTTCTGGAAACCATTTAAGTTGGTTATTAGTTCCCCTTTCATATACCATACTGAGGGGTCTATAGCCTCTTCATTTTCTTGTGTTAAATTGTATAATTTAATCTGCAATTTGTCCCCTTGACTATGAATACTCAAGTTTAATTTCAAAATCAGATCCCTTCCTAATAAATTATATTCTGCCCCAAGGAGTAAAAGTAAATCATTATGGCAAATTTTCTTCTCTGTTTCTGTTTCTATAAAATAAGTATTTTAAAAGGCTCTCCTTTTGCCTCTACTACTGAAATATAATTCTTTCTTTTTGGAAGTTTTTGAATAGCTGATATTTTGGCCTCTGTCGTGGCTAAAAAAAACACTTTGTATTTATGGGCAGCAATTAATTTTATCAAGGGCTCTGTTGAAAGTAAAGCCCCTGACACCCCTTTTCTTTAAACATTTTCTCATCTTCTTCCTCTTACGGAAGTTCCTTTTCTTACTCCGGCTACAAAGATATTTGCTTTCGGTTTCTGTTTATCTTCCTTTTTCCTGGCACAGCAGCTAGAGCTTTCAGAGGAGGCCGGGGTTGGGGGGGCGGAAACCGCCGCGGGAAGCGGTGGGGAAAAGGGAGCGGGGTTTGGCAAACCGCTGCTGGAGATGGTTTTTTTCTGTCCTTTGTTTTCCTTTTCGGGGGCCCCTTTGATTCCAACTTATAATCATTATCCCTACTGGACTTTCTGATGATATATCTGGTAATTTGCTCCCTTTTTTCTGATCTGGTAATTTGCTCCCTTTTTTCCGGTCCTGGGTCTTCGACTTTGTTTGACCCACCTAGGAATTTTACAGTGGCAATTCCTGCAGCCCTTAGTTTCTTCTTTACTATTTAGTGGATGACCATCCCGCATGTACTGAAGTGAAACAACAGCCCTGGGTGCATGATAAATAGTGCTGAATCCTGCAAGAACAGCTGGGATGGGAAATGCTGTCAGGGTAGCTTGAAATCTTAACATATAGAAATTTGGAGTGGTTTGTTTGTTTTTTTTTTAAAATCCCAAAACTAGCAAAGAATACAAGGCCCATAAATTACAGTTTTATGTGAAATTTTGGAGAACCTCAAAAACTGCTGATCCTGAAAGATTCTAAGACAGAGAGAAAACATTACTCATAGAGAAGATGTCACTGAACATAAAAGGTTACACACAAGTTTTCTTACAAGTTACTGTGTGGTTTGCTGAATTTATCAAGTTAAACAGTCATACTCAACAACTGCAGGACAGCTGTAATCTTAAGAAAATTTCTGGTCACATTATAGGTAAAGTCCTTCTAACTGCATTCAGATTAATTTTTCATGTGAACCCATTTAGAGTTAGTGCTATTTGTAGAGGTAGCTCAGTCATCACAAACTACCTCTCTGTCTGATGTTCAAGCCTTTGATAGGATACTTGTGTTTTAATTGAATTTTGGAAAGACACTAATCGTGCTAATTAAGATTCTCTTTGTACTCTTGTGTTCTAAGAGGAAGAGAAAACAGAATTTTAGCGTTTCGGTTGAGCACTGTTTGCAGTGCTCGTATGTCTTTCATTCCATGTTACCTGCAATTAGAAGCAGACATTTCCAGCACTGACGTATTAATTATCTTATCTGAATTCGCTAAAGATATAAATGGCCTTTGGATAATATGCAACTAGTATAGACTAATTCTTAAAAAATAAACTAAAATATTATCCACAGTGTCTTCTTTGTATGTTTCTATATTCTGTTACAACACCACTGTATTGTAACACTGAAGCTGCAAGGATGGCACACATCAGCTAATCAGGGAAAACGTGTTGGCTCATCTTCATATGCACCAGGACATTTCTTAGGATCTTTTTTTACAAATAGGGCAACAACACTCAGGGTTTCAGTAATGACAAATAGAGGAGGCTGAGAGTAAAGCAATGAAGACCCTCTTCCATGTCCTTATACAAACCAGGATGGGTTTGGATGTGGAGTCTGACCCAGACATTCCCTGGAGCATCCCTGTTAGCAGTTAGCCAGAGCAGCAGCTGATTCCTAGATGCAGAGGGCATCCTCCCAGCAACACCTGGCTAATGCTCCCCATTTTAGCTGATGTGGAGACTCTGATAGAGTGAGGTCTCCAAAGAAGATGTTTGCAGGAAGTTGAGGGATAACAAAAATGTGAGCAATGCCCACACATACATACAAACAAAACCTGAAAGGGAACAAGCCTAGTAGAGTAATGGAAATAAGTGTACCAGAGAATTGAAGACAGGCCATAAGAGAGATGAAATGAGGTGGAACAAAACAAATTTTGTAATAAGTGATCTAAAGAAATCTGAAATGCAGTCTATGAAATGAAGTGACATATGCTTTTGTAAAGGCCAACAAGTTTTTATTCACAGATTTTGGAAAAATTTCAAGTTATTGTAAAAATTAAAAAAGAAGTACAGGATGGAAATAGAGAACAAATTTCTACCCTTGTAAATTTCCCATGCTGGCAGGGTTTGGAAGTGAGGAGTTGGCTGAAGGAGATGGCACAGCTGAGCAGTGACTTCCTGGAGAGCTGCTTTCTCCTAGCAGACAGCATGTCAAGGAAAGGAGTCTGGGCATTGACCATTGACAGAAAGGTGATGGATTTGCTAAACACAAGGGATCTGACAGCTGTGAGGAGATCTGGCAGTAGGGAGACATAGAAAAATAAAGCCCAGACAAGCAAGAATCAAGGTCAAAATAGGAACAGATGCGCACTAAAAATAGGACACGATACATGTAAAGGTCCTTGGAGTAGACAGATCCTGAGGAATAGAGAGACATTTTATGAAAGAAAGATGGAAAAGAAATGATAACACAAAGGAATTAAAAAGTTACAGTGCAAATTAGGAAGCCTTTTCCATTTCCTTCAAGTAATTCTTATTTCGCTCTAACAAATCAGCCCTTGAATCCTCAGCCTGGATTAGGGAAAAAAATGATGTTCATTTAAAGGGCACTAGGGAAGACAATACTGAATACCCATGCAGACTTGACATAATGACATTAAAGGAATTAGTACAGTCTGCATTTAGTTCTAATTAGACAAAAGATAGCAGCCAAATTACTACATAACATTTAGACAGAGAATTCAAACAAGTCACAGACATTGTGGAATACGTATTTCTGGGTTTAGTATGATTCACTGGCTTCTCTCTGATACTCTTCCCCTGTGCTTGGCACTGGTGAGGCCTCACCTTGAGTACTGGGGTAGTTCTGGGCCTCTCACTTCAAGAAAGATATTGAGGTACTGGAGTGGGTGAAGAGGAGAACAATGAGGCTGGTGAAGGGACTGGAGGGAAAGTCTTATGAAGAGAGGCTGAGGGCACTGGGATGGTTTAGCCTGTAGGAGATTCAATTGGGACCATATAGTGCTCTATACCTACTTGAAGGGAAGTTGAAATCAGAGGGGGATTGGGCTCTTCTCCCAGGCAGCTAGTGATAGGATGAGGGGTCAGGGCCTGAAGCTGTGCCAGGAAAGGTTTAGACTTGATTTTAGGGAGCACATCCTCACAGAAAGGATGGTTAGACATTAAAATAGACTGCCCAGGGAGGTGGTGGAATCCCCATCCCTGGAGGTCTTTAAGAAAAGACTGGACATAACACTTAGTGCCATGGTCTAGCATATTGTGGTGATGTTAGGTCATAGGCTGGTCTTCATGATCTCAGAGGCCTTTTCCAGCCTCAACAGTTCTGTGATTCTGTCATTGCTTGCTCAATTATGCCATTTTTTTCTCTTTTTTATGCCATTAATTTCTCGCAGTATGGGGAACCAGACCCTTTCTTAGGTCACCTGTGCCATACCTGCGTCTGAACACTCCAGCAAGTACCTGGCTGGCAGTTTTCACAAGTCATTCCTGGTAGCATGAGGTTATTTCTGCCAGAGACACAGGGAATGAGACTTTGCTTCCAACAGCAACAGAGAGAGCTATAACCAACCCCA
Organism: Upupa epops; assembly: GCA_013397515.1. NCBI lineage: Eukaryota > Metazoa > Chordata > Aves > Bucerotiformes > Upupidae > Upupa > Upupa epops. Next base: position 18,562 of record VZRI01010891.1, on the reverse strand, counting down.
TCAAACTTTTTCTCCCATAAACCCTAAAATGTACAGAGGGAAAATGCCAATTCAGCAACTTATTAATTCTTTTTTCCCCATTTGCTTTGACACCAACTTGCATCTGAATGACAGTCCCAAGAACATGGGGTCATTCAATCTGAGCAAAAGGAGGCTGAAGGGAGACTATGGATCCAAGAATAGCAATTTAAAATGATGCTTTGCCGTATGCATTGATAAGCCTTCCATAGCAGCCAGACTATGACAGAGGGAGGTGAAAGACCATTCTCTGTTAGAACAAAGTGCAGTGTGTGCAGTACAGCCTCGGTGCTTGTTGCTTCCGCTTTTGACAGCCAACTTACTAGACAAAAACATGGTAAATTTTCTTTTGCGGTAGAGATGTAACTGAGCTAGTGAGGAGAGTCAGAGGGAAGATACCAGCTTCCCCTCTGGCATGGGGCACGTACATGAAGGGTAAAAATAGGACCATGAAGGAGGAAACATGAAACCTTTATGGTTCTCCTTTCCAAGCAGATGACTTTTACTTCTAAAAGGAAGTAAAACAGAGGTAAGAGGAAGTGAAAATGAAGAAACAGCAATGGAGCACATGCCATTACTCGGGTACTAGAGCTTTTGTAAGAGCTGTAAATATAGGAAATACATGTAGGTAAAAAACACTTGTCTTAAGAGATAGTTAAGGTATCAAGAGGCATTAGAAATTCATACTTCAGGTACCTTAGAGTTATAGTGAGTAGTTTTCACAGATAGGTTGGTTTTGCCACCTATCTGTTCTTCAAGGCTTTATAATAGAAATTTCCATTAAAATGCTCCTGTGCTCTGAAATATGGTCCTGGACTTCTGAGCACATTCAGTGATTTCTGTAGTTAGTATGCTTAACTGTAAACAAAAGCCTTTTGTTTTTTATTTGTTCTGCCTGGGGTATGCATGTAGCTTCATGTTTCTCTGATACTGTAGCCACTTGTATTGAATAGCACTACCCCGGACACTGAGCAATGAGATTTTTCTAAATTGAGGCCCTGATTTCATTGTTGTAAACTCCTTGTTGCTTTGGCTGCACTCAGTATCTAACAAAAAGTTTTTAAATGTTCCTGTTCCTTAATAAAAAACAGATATATGCAAGCCCCATCCCATCACTTTAACGGGAACAATGGAAATGTTGAGAAAAACACATTTTTGATTCTTCAATCAGAACACTGGCCTTTATATGCACCACAAGGAACCAAACCCACTGAGTGGTGCTGTCTGAAAATAGGGGGCTCAAAGGTGACGTTATTGCTGTCTATAACTACCTAAAAGGTGGTTGAAGTCGGGCAGGGGTCAGTCTTTTCTCCCTGGACACTGGAGACAGGACAAGGGGTCACAGTCTTAAGATCCATCGGGGGAGGTTTAGAGTTGACATTAGGAAGAGGTTTTTTACTGAAAGAGTGATCCAGTTTTGGAACGGGCTGCCCACAGAGGTGGTTGGGTCACCATCTCTGGAGGTGTTTAAGGTTAGGCTGGATGAAGTGCTGAGTGGCATGATCTAAATGTCAGATGTTTAGGTTTACTTGGTTGGTTTTAGGTTGGACTGGATGATCTTTAAGGTCTTTTCCAGCCTTATCATTATTGTGATACTGTGATACTGCAGTTCTGGAACAAAAGCATGTATAATTGAAATGATCTTGCAACAGCACCTGTCAAAGTAGTTTTGGTACATGGAATAATATTCCCTTAGTGTATAATTTGAAACCACTGTCTTTTTAAAGACAGTGTTGTCTCATTAAACATCCAGACAGCCTATGTGTTTGTGTTAATCGCAAAGTAAAGAAAATGCCATTGAGTGGGGGTGGGAGAGTTGGGGTAGGCAGGGTAGAAGGTAAATATTTGCTGCCCACTTCTTATTTGTGGTGAGATGTCAGTGCAAATATTTGCAAGCCATCATGCAAGGAGATTTACTTTTTATACAATTTTTAGATTCATCTGAATTAAATTATGATAATGATTTTGTTTGGGGATAAAATGCTATTTCCATGTCGAGTTTATAAATAGTGTGTGTAAAGCATGCACAAACTATTCAAAATACTGCATATGACCTCTAATTAAATGATAAATCTGTTATTAGAGTGATGGATAGGAAGAATTTCTTTACTGTAAGGGTTACAGAGCACTGGAAGGGCCTCCCCAGTGGTTTTGGAGTCTCCTTCTCTGGAGACTTTGCAGCCTTGTCCAGATGCCCTAGTTTTGGTCCTGCTATGGCAGGGGTGTTGGACTTGAAGATCTTTGGAAGTCTTTTCCAACCCCTGACATTCTGTGATTCTGTGATATCTTAGGAGACTGAAATAAGACAGGAAATGCCACTGATAGGTGCATTGCCATCTGGAGTTCAGCCAAGCCAGCAGTGCTGGGAAATGGTCCACTGCCACACGAGGTGATGCCTAGTAGAGAAACAACTTTTATATTCGCAAATTCCTAAGTCTCCCCAGCTTTATGACAAATGGACATGGTAACATCTCAGAGAAAGTGGCAGTGTTTGTAAAGGTGCAGCAATACAGTATTGCCAGCTTTGTGCTCCTTTAAAATTAAGGTAGGAAAGCCAGATTGCATAAGAGAAATGAAACCCCTAGTTCAGCCTGCCGTCCTCTGGGAACAAATCTAGTGTCATAGGAACTGAGAGAATCAAAATTTAGCACTGCAAAGTCCCATCTTTGAAAACAAAAAAAAAGAACAAAGTGATAAAATATATCAGATAAGATATAATGAATAGGTTATAACATAACAAATACAATAAAACATAATGAATATGCTAAAATATAACAAATACGATCTAACACACATGATATAACACAGCTTGTGATACATTATATGATAATAATACACATGTAACAGCTGTTGAATTTGTTTCATATCTAGGTCTAGAAATGTCAGTGAATTGGATCTCTATAGTGGCAATTTCTGGAGTTAAATTCTACCCATGTATTTTCCCAAAGCTCAGTAGAGCAAAAGACTTAATGTTTTTTGGCATATGGATAGCAACAGAAGATTTGATGTAAGGGAGTTCTAAATACATAAAATAAGTATGTCTGAAATAATCTACAGTGGAGCAGGAGGCTTTAGTTCCACATCTGTTCTATCTCACCAGAAGTCTTCCGAGGCATAAACTCAACTTTTGAATGTATAGAAATCAACCATGGTAATTGTGGTAGTCCTGTCAAATGCATCTGGGTCGAAATCAGTGGAGCTACCTCTAAAGAAGACCTTACAGTAGGCATCCCTTACTGACACCCAAACCAAAACAAATTGACAATGAAGCAATACTTGGGTCAATTAAGCAAGCTTCAGGTCATCAAAACCTGGTTCTTATGGGTGACTTTAACTACCTAGATGTTTGTTGGAAGAACAACACAGCAACCCACCTGCCAGCCATCAAGTTCCTAGAATGCTTAGAGGATTCCTTCCTCATGCAAGAGTTAGATGTGCCAACCAGGAATGGGGCAATGCTTGACTTACTGCTCACAAACCACAAAAACATGCTCTATAATATCTCTGTAATGACTACCTTGGCTACAGTGACCACAATATTGTGGAGTTTGACATAATACTAAACACACTGAACGTTAGTTCCAAAACAAAAAAGGTCTTAGACATCAGAAGGACAAACTTTCAGCTTGCTCAGGGCTCAAAGGAAGGGATCCAAAAGGAAGCTTCTATAGAGGGTAAAGGAGCTATTGAGTGCTGGAAGTTTTTCAAGAACACTCTACCCTCTAAAGACAGAGGAAGTAAGCAAAGCAAAAGACCGCACCTTGGCTTAACCAGGAACTCCTGAGTCTTCTCAGAATGAAAAGAGGAAACATACCAGAGAAAGAAAAGTGGTACACTGCTCATTGGAAATTATAAGGGCATTTCCAGGGTGTTCAGAGAGGTGGTTAGGAGAGGTAAAGCCCAGTTTGAATTGAAATTGGCCAGAGACATCAGAAACTTCAAGAATGGTTTATTCAGATACATCAATAACAAACAGAGGCAGCAGGAGAATATTAGCCCACTACTAAATATGAGAGGTAAACTAGCTACAAACAGTGCTGAAAGGACAGCCTGAACACCTTCTTCACCTCTGTCTTTACCAGTGCTGCTGGGTCCCAGGCCACGGGAATAAAAATTGGTATTGACAAAGGCATAAATAGACCTGCCATCAGTGAAGGAAGAGTTGATGTGTCAACTGTTACAGGAGTTTGATTGGTTCCAGATGCTGTCCACCCGAGAGTGTTAAGAGAGCTGGCCAATGTCATCGTCAGGCCGCTTTCCATAATCTTTGAAAAGTCTTGCAGATCAGGAGAGATGCCTAAAGTCTGGAAGAAGGCTAATGTCACCCCTATATACAAGAAGAGCTCCAAGGAGGACCCAAGTAATTATAGACCTATTAGCCTCACTTCAATCCCAGGAAAATTATGTTTAATTCTCCTGGGGAGCATCGCAAGTAAATTGAAATATGATTTGGAACATCAACATGGATTCACCAGTTGAAGATCTTACCTGACAAATCTGATTGCCTTCTATGACAGAGCAGGGAGAGCAGTGGACATTGTATCTAAACTGCTCCAGCAAGGAGCCAGGACATCACTGAGCCTACAGCTGGCTACCGTCATGGTGGACACTTCACTTCTGGAAACAACAGGGACTGTAACCTTATGCACCTCCTTTATGCTGTCTGGTCAAAACTATTTAGCAAGCTTGCATTTGACTGAAATTTCTTAGAGGATTACATCTATCAAACCATTATACCCTGGGTTATCAAGTTCAGAAGTTTTTAGTTCAAAATGTAAGTTCTTTTCTGTGCAGTTACCTTACTCAAAGAAAAAAGCTCCATTTCAATCCCTATAGACCTCATACAATGCTGATAGGGAAGTGTTTTCAACTTGGTACTATTGAGCAGGTGTAGTACAGAAAGCTGACTAATATTTTAGTTTGTATTATCTGTATAAAATCAAGCTTTAAGACAGAATATACACTGTAGTCACTACTAAATAGATCTCTTCAGTTATAAGTGCCCAGTACCCTCTTTGCTCCTGGTAAATAGCGGTGATACATAAACTATTGGAATTCAGTTGCAAAGGGGTATTATTTTAAAGCAAGAAAAGTATTTTAGGTGCTTCTGTTTATTCTTGTGACTGATTAAATAGCAGTCTTGATTTAAACCCTGAATTATCTAAATTAAATTGCAGGATTTGAAGAAAAACACTACATCACTTGTGTGTATGTGGCAAAGATAAAATAATTTAAGAAATAGTTTTTAAGATTTCTTAGGTACACTGCCAGGCACAGGTAAGATTTTCTAGAAGTAGCACAAGAAGAAACTGCTTCTTTTTTTCATTTACTCTATGCTAGTATAGTCTTTGTGAAGTATCTGCAGAAGCTTTTTACCATTTACAGTTCTGCAAGAAATTCTAACTTACTGGAACTTGACTGTTTCATGCTGAAGTGATTCCTGGAAGAGAAGGGAGATTTTCATAAATACATGTTGGGGCAGATGTTGTACTGATAACTGCTCAGTGAAAACAGATTCCGAGTTTGGCTACCCATCTCGGCTTGTTTTTTCACAGGGAAAGTGAATGGTAGGAACATTCTATTAAGTCTAGTACCACCACACACTGGAGATCTTTATCTTCTGTTGCTTTGATTTTAATGCTGTAAAATCAGGGGCACACTATCTGAAAAGGTCTGAAAATAGTCTACATTTCTCTGTTACTATTGTCTTTTATAAGAAAAAATGGCAGTGGTCCAGTGCAAAGCCTCTTATGAGAATAGTGATGTGATACAGTGCATTTAATTGTGCTTAAGTACTGATAAATAATCACATACTTTACTTTCCCTCTGCTTACCATCCCTGCTATGAAATTTGGTATTGAGGGTGCTCATACATACAACTATATATATTGTGAGTCTAAACAGATTTACATAAAGTTAAATGACAGTGAATGTAAGAAATAAGCAAAGTAATAAGCTTATGTGGGAGAAATTACCTGAAAATAAGAAATGCAATATTAGAAGAAATACTTCTGCAAAAAATGTAACAGTATTCATAACCCCTTGGCTTTGTAGAATGGAACAAGGTCACACCTGACTCCTGTGAAGTCTCAAGTAGGGAGAAATGTGCTTGTCCCCACCTGTATAAAGTTCACACACAATTTCAGAATTCCATTACTTTGAAGAGATGATCTTTAGAAGAGTGTCCTACCTGCTCCCTAGAGGCACCTCTGGGAAGCAGAAGTTAGTAAGTCCCACAGACCTATACCTGAATCTGTGAAAACAGCAGCTGATGTTTTCTTTCCATTGATATGGGAAGCTTTGGGATTTTTGTTCTTTCTTTCATTCTGCTGGACAAGGGAAAAAGATCCCTTACAAAGTCATGTCAGTTGAGGTGTTAATTTAGTTCTTAATCTCATTCCTTTCTCTTTTATGGAGACTTGGAAATGGAGAACATCTCTCTCTTTTTATGTTTTTTTTCTGCAATTCGGTTTTTCTTTTCTCCTATCATTCCACTCCTTTCCTTTCTCTTTTTTGTTCTCTCTCACTCTTTTGAAGAGATAGATCAAAAGGCTCTTTAGTGAGTAAAACAATACTTGAGGTGATGAAACAACATTTGGAAGAAAATACTGACTAGTATTTCCTTAAACATGTTGATTTTCTTCTTAAAAAAACAGTTATTGTATTGGTTTGTGAAATGTAAAATTTGTATTCTATTCTCCTCTGTTGGGAGGATATGTGGTTTTATTTCTTGCATGGGAGTGGGGGGGGGCCGGGGTCGCTCGGCGG
>VZRI01010891.1:967-11670 GCA_013397515.1 Upupa epops | reverse complement strand
TTCTTCTTAAAAAAACAGTTATTAAATAACAAAACTTGATAACAAGCAAACTAATTCTTCAGTTTTTAAAAAATAACCCAAAATATGGAATACTATGAAGGAGCCCAGAAAACAAATCAAATTTGCATTCCTTATGAACTAATACTGCAAAGACAGCAAAGAACTTCCCAAAAGGGGCAATTATGAGACTAATAAAAACATATATTCTTCATACCTTGGCCTCATTTTGTGGCAGTTATGCTGCATAAACATTCATTTAGCTAGGAGTATTTTATTTTCAAAGTTTGAAATTGAAGGGCTATATATGAAAGTCACTCTTTCTAACAGCCAGTATAATTAGGCAAGGGATTATTGTATCTTAATTTATTTTCCTGGAGTGATTAGTTTGTGATGCTGTAAGGTTTATTTATGATAATGACTTATAATGTTTGAATGAAAATTGGATTTGGAAGCAAATGGAAAGCTTACATTCAACATATCTTTCAGCACATACATTTTTGTCAAAGACATTGATGTTAGTTGTCTTCTTATTTGCTTAGGATAATTAGTGTATTTATGTACTAATATTACCTAATTAACTTAGCAGAAAGTTAATTAATTTAGTTAATGGTTACCCAAGGAAAAAGTATAGTAGTATAGCCACATACTCTTGTTTCACTGTGTTCTTGATTATGTTTTTTCCAATACATACTAGTTTTTAAAAGGATTTAGAGAATATATTTATTTTATTGGAGAGAGACATTTTTGTATTTTACCTATAGAAAGAACAATGTAGAGTGTAAACTGTGCAGGGAGAGAGAAGAGTAATTAGAAAGATGGTCTTAACTTTTAGTGGTACTGTTAGATAAGGCATCGACCTACAGCAACTGCAGTTATTCCTTTTAAATTCAAAGTTCAATTTCATATTGTTAGAAATGATCCAACGGACCACCCAAATCTTTGTAAAATACAAAAGATTTATTGGTTACGGTAATAAGGGATGAACAAGCAGTGCTGGGTGCGTGGGGAGTCACCTACTCCACCAACACTCACACCTACAGTTAAAGGCAACAACAATTTATACCCTATTTTATACATATTATCACTTCAAAGAGTTCCCTCCTATCAGTCTCCTCTGTGTTCACATCTGCACTTCTTGGTGAGAACCCAGATCCAAAGATAAAAGGGGATACAATGTTCTTGGCCTAATCTTTTAACTATCAGTGATTAGGTCCCCATACATTTAGCAACACTTTGCAGGTCCTAGACTGCTCAACCACCCCCCCTTCCTGTTTACTGTTTGTCCTGCTGAGCTTCACTGCTTACTTTGTTCTTTCACTAGTTTCCACAATGACAAGGGGGGATATTGTTTTTACCTTGTCTCAAATCATAATATAACATCTCACAATATTGCAACATTACTCCATAGCTGATGTATAACTGTGGTATGTTGAGCAGAAATACAATTAAAACCAAACAGATACTATCTCTGCTCTCATTCGTGTGTATAGAACACCTTGAGTGAAAGAAAAGTTTAGTTTGGCCTTTCCAAGAAATAATGTTAGGATGTGGCAGAGAGAATTAAGTGCAAGATACCTGCTATGGTTTGAAAAAATGTTCAAGTGATAATTGTGGTGCTTTTATGTCGAAAAAGTGTTTTATTTTTAAGTTGTAGGTAGCTTTCCTAGCAGACCTCCTGTGTCAGTGTCCTAACTCTACAGGTGATTGTTGGACAGATTTTATAAAAGGTAATGTACTTCCTGCCTTCTGCCCTTCTTCTTCAGTATGTCGGGAGAGACAGAGAGCTCTGCCCCTTCCCCCCACCCCTCAGGCTGGGAGGAGCAAGCAATGGCTCCCAGCCTTCCTAAAAGGCTGTAAAGAAAATGCCCAGTTGAACAGTTTATTGACTTTACAGACCAAAAGATCAAGACAGAAACGTTCAGACTGCCCACTCAGAGCTAAGGAGCTCCTTATAGATCCCTCAGAAGTTTTCTGTGCCTTTTCTGTGCCTTTTATATTTGTCGTTGGCTAGTGCCAAATGACATGTATACTGTAATAATTCATGCAACATCATGTCTTGCTGCTTAATTAAAAAAATGGATGAACTAAATTAATCAAAGCTTCTATCACTGCCAGACCTAAGACGAGCTAACACAGAGCAACCCTCAAGCTCCTGCCCACCGTGAGGAGCCCTCCCCTCCCACTCCTTCCCCCCCACAGAACCTGAAAAAGGAGGCACAGGCAGCTGGAGCAGGCAGCTCAGAGCCTCAGAAAATGGAGCAGAAGCGACAGGAGCGGGTGGTGTCCAGGCTGGTGTCTCTTGCCCACTCAAATGGGCCATTAGGAAAATATAACCAGGCTCAGTTGGCTGTTAATGACTCGGCCTCCCTGGGCATCAGATGCTCTCTGGAGTGGGGATTCTGGCCCCCTTGCCGTCTAAAACATAACAGATATATCCTTTGGGAACAATAGGAAAGGAAAGGGTATACCAAAGTCTTGTTTTCCCTAGCTCAGGACACATCTAAATATGGCTCTATTTTTTCCTGTTTGGAAATTTCTGTGAAGAGGAGGATATCTGCAGAACAGAAGGTGCTTGCTGACTAGATAAATCTACATTCTTCTGTAGTACTCAGTTTGATAGTAGGTAATTTTGCTTTTTTATAATAATAATCATAATTCTATGATTAATTTTAATAATTGCGTGATCAAATACATTCATATTATTTGTAATCTTCTGAAATGCTTATTATAGCATCCAAGCATCTCTCAAATTCTCTTGCTATTAGGAAACTACCATTATGCTTACTTTACTGTAGAGTGGTGGGGTTGGTGTCTTCTCACAAGTAATGAGTGACAGGACAAGAGGAAATGGTGTCCAGCTGCACCAGGGGAAGTTTAGGTTAGACATGAGGAAAAACTTTATGGAAAAGGGTCTTCAGGACTTGGAACAGGCTGCCTAGGGAGGGGGTTTGAATCACTAACACTGGATGTGTTTCACAGTCATAAAGATACGGAGCTCAGGATCAGGGCCTTGGGACAGTTGAGTTAATAGTTGGACTTGATTTTGAAAGAGTCCTTTTCTAATCTAAATGATTCTATGATTTGGTTAGCTAGTTAAATATTTCAGTACAAAGTACACATTTTGTATCACCACTGAAGCAGAGGTTGTAGGATCAGATCCTCAGTAAGTGCCTCTTCTAGGAACCTTTTTAATGTCCCCTAGATATTTCAGAATGTCTTCAAACATGAGGTCATGGGGTGAAAGGCTAGACAATAAGAATGATTGAAAAAATATTTTAAATAGATATTTACAAAGCAATGTATATATTCCTTTGTATTCTCATCTCCAAAGTCTATCTAAACCTGGCAGAGGATCATCATTATAAATCTCTTTCACAAAAGAGAACCTGAGCAGGTAGAGCCACAGGACAGGAGTCCAAATAGAGTTGGTTGGAGTGGGCCGAGGGTGGACAGACCAGGGGGTTGTAGTTTAAAATTACAGCTGTGTTCAGCTCCTTTAAATGCTTCCAGTAGCAATAGCGAATAAACTGCTTAACAGTGTCTGACAACTTTGGTTTTACTGCAGTTACTGCTTTGTCAAGCCTTGACTGGTTGCCAATTCAGTTGGAAGAGCCTTTATATCCCTTTTACTCCTCTCACAACTCTCTGGATTTATGGCCACAGTTACCCCTTTTCCATGGCCACATGTGCTCTCTTTGTTGTGAAATGATACACACATTCTGAGAAAACAGGAGAGAAAGAATTGCAACATTAATTGATCTTTTGCTTCTTTTCTTTTAAATAAAGATGTCTGCTCAAACAGGAGGTGTAACTGGTTGATACTTGTAAGAAACAAGCCCACGTAATTTTGAAGATTCTACTGGGGACAAACTCAGTAGACATACAGCAGTGGGTATATATGGGGGTATGCACCAAACAAAGCAGACCCTTCCAAAGCTTTATAGTGTTTTTCACCCATACACCCACTTGAGCTTTTTACATTATTTATGTAAAGGTGTCTCCTGCTTGAAATTTACAATCTTTTGATCCTCTCCATATGGTGTTATCTCTAATGTCACATTACTTTACAACAGATAATGCTTTAGCTGGGGCATTAAAACTCTGTCCTCCCATCAACTCCCATCAACAAAGGACGTTATTTAACTACTTAAAATGTTTAATTCAAAAAAAAAAAAGAAAAAGGCAAAAGCAAAATTTCTATCCTTATTTATCACAGTACTTCCGACACCCCAGCAGTCTGTGCTGCCATTCAGTGAAACCTGGACAGGCTAGACAGCTGGGCAGAGAGAAGGGTAAGTGTAGAGTCTTGCATCTGGGCAAGGACAACCCCAGGTACCAGTATAGATGCAGACTGTTGGAGAACAGTGTAGGAGAAAGGGACCTGGGGGTTCCAGTGGACAGCAGGATGACTATGAGCTGGCAATGTGCTCTTGTGGCCAAGACTGCCAACAGCATGCTGGGGTGCATCAGAAGGGGAGTGGTTAGCAGATCGAGGGACGTTCTTCTCCCCCTCTACTCTGCGCTAGTGAGACCAGTTCTGGGCTCCTCAGTTCAAGAAGGACACAGAGTTGCTGGAGGGTGTCCAGCATAGACCAACAAAGATGATGAAGGAAGTACAGCACCTCCCTTATGAGGAAAGGCTAAGGGAGCTGGCTCTCTTTAGCTTGGAGAAGAGGAAGCTGAGGGGTGACCTCATTAATATCTATACATATGTGAGTGGTGGATGTCAGGAGGATGGAGCCAGGCTTTTCACACGGTTATCTGGTGATAGGACAAGGGGCAGTGGGTGCAAGCTGGAACGTAGGTGGTTTCCTATAAATATCTAAAAAGAAGGAAGTTCTTCTCAGTGAGTGTAACTGAGCAGGCTGCCCAGGGGGTTTGTGGAGTCTCCTTCTCTGGAGACATTCAAGATGCATCTGGATCTGTTCCTGTGTGACTTGGTCTGGGTGGTCCTGCTGTGGCAGAGAGATTGGACTAGATGATATTTTGAGGTCCCTTCTGATCTCTAATGATTTTATGATTCTATGCTCTTGCCAGGCACAGAGGGGAGGCTGACCCCTGGCCTACAGTTTCCAGGGTCTTCCTTTTTTCCCATTATAAAGATGGAAGTGATGTTTCCCTTTTTCCAGGCAGCAGGAACTTCACCAGACTGCCATGATCATCTCTCAAATATGATGGCTAGTGTCTTGGCGACTTCATTTGCCAGTTCACTCAGGACTTGTAGATGGATTTCATTAGGCCCCATGGACTTGTGCATGTTTAGGTTCTTCAGATAGTCTTGAACCCCATCTTCACTGAAATTGGTTGGAATGTGAACAAAGTATTTAACAATTCTCTGAAGAAATCTGCTTGGTGAGCTGAGATATTGTGGGTAACACTCAAAATCTATTGTCTAGATTCCATTTTAGGATTTCCCATCACAGTGGGACACCTACAGTATGTCCCTACTAAGAACCTCACTGTTACCAGAAGATTTTTCACCCACACAGGACATTCTCCAGAGAATGGGAACAGTACTCAAAAAAGTTTTGATTGACCCTAGTCATAATGTTTAATTATGTGGAGTCTAAGCTAGATTTGAAGCAGTTATTGCTTCAACTGTCTTCAACAAACATACAACACATTCTCTCAGTGGCGTTTAACCACATCTGGTTGCCTGAGAACTGAGTATAAATTACACACAGGTGCACAATCTCTGGTACTGCAGCTGTGCAAGTACATTTTTCATGCTACTCTGTACTAGTATAGAGCGAGAGACACATATGTTGGATATTCATTAACATCAAACTTTACATTTCATGAAGAGTTTTATGTGGAGTACTAACAGATCTTGCTGAAGTAAAATGAAAAATACCAAGTATTTTATTGACCTGGGCTCAGGGCAGCTCAGCTATAAATTCATTTTTATAAGTTTTCTGGCCCTATAGACATGTAATTTGTTAAGCATAATTCATACCCTTCTGCTAATAATTTCTATAAATTCCCAAATATATACTAAATTTAAATTAAAAAACTAACAGCAAAAAAAAAAAATAACCTCAAAAACTCTGATTGGCAATAAAATATACAGATTTTATTGTATAAATTTATGTTACTTGAAACTTTCAACTGTCCTAGAGTCCTACAATGAATGTCTTATTTATAGATCCACAAAATGACAAAGTGCTATATAATTTACTTAGGCTGGCTAGAAATATTTCATTTAAAAAATTTTCTATAAGTAAATACATTCAGGTAAGAGCAAGCTGACAGGAGTAATTCTTAGTACTTTTGGAATTCATTCAGGTAAAATCCATTGAAGTTTTCCAGGTTAAAGCTGAGTGCATTCTTCTGTGCAAACCTTTGCCTATAGTTAGAACAGCATTGAATTCTGGGTAGAAATATTTCAGAGTTACAGTTGACAGATTTTTCTAGCCAGTTGTTAATTTGGGATTAAGTTTATTCACAGATTTCCAGTTTATTGAAAATATTCTTGCTTTTAATATGAACTATAATTGATTGTTGTATGCAAGTTCCTTGAGCGATCATTACTGAAATCAAATGAAGATCTCTGTACCATCATGGAAGTATGAAGTTGCCTTATTGTACTGTACATCACAATTAGACTACTTTTGCTTTATGTTCATACCTGTGTGGTGTGGGTAAAAGAAATTAATTCTCTTAAATGAGATGTCATTTAATGTCATTGAATAAGGTAAAAGTGAGTCTTGACCCATCTACTTCTTGAAAGTATTGTGCTCTTCTTGGTGTAACTAAAACATACTCTTTAGGCCAATGCAATTTAAAAACCCCACAAGACAGGCCATCAGAATCCCCAAAGGCCAGTTAACTCAGTGTTTTTGAGGTGAATGACTGAATGTGTTTGTTGCTGACAGACCCTGAGAAATAGCCAATAAGATTTGGCAATAACCATCAAATCTGTTTCCCCTGTTGAAGTTGCTTAAAGAACTCTGACATGGCTAGCACCATACATACAAAGAATACAGCAGTTCTTTGATTTTGACAGAAGTTGGCGTGGTGCCACCTGCAGAACAAAATACTGGAAAAACATCTCTCACCAGTCATATTTTCTTAAAGGCTACCAGAATTGTTTGCCATCAGTTACAGTTTTTCTTGGAGTATTGTATGTAAGTTGTATGTCCTTCCAGAGCAGCTACACACTGATGCACAGCATCTCCCTTTGGTATTTCTGATGTTGTGCTGTTTTGTAAATGCTGTAACAGACATTATAGGACTGTAATACAATGATCCAGTATGTAATGTTGGGGTTAAGTGGCAGTTAAACCTGACAATAACAGAATTTTGAAGTCACTGAAGAAAAATGGCCAGAAATTCCTGAAACAATCTCAAAAAACCTATTTAACAAATAAAATTCAAATCAACCTCAAAACTTTCCTACTATTTCAGTACTTTGATTTAGGTTTGTTCTCAATGTACAAACAAAGCACATTTGATACAAAAATGAGGATAAATGCCAGAAAGAGGATTGGAGGGGACATCTGCACTCCTTCAGTCTTTAATCTGCCATGACTCAGGATGCCCTAAATGCCCTTCCACTGAGTTATGGTCGATGACTTGCATGAAGTCACAGAAGCTACCAATGAATCTGATAAATTTTTGAGGTCAGTATGTGGCTGATGGCTTGTTTTTTCCATTCCATTGTTTCTACTTTTTTTCCAGTTACAGATTTTATTTTGTTTATGTGTATGGCTCATCAGCTGGGTGTGTGATTTTAATGTTTACTGCGTCACCTGGGAAGAAGGAGAATGTTAAAAGCTATGTAAATCTGTTCATACTTGTTTTACTGAGTATAGCTCTTTGCCAAGTGTAAATCATCCAAGATTACATTAATTGACAGTTCAATCCTCATCTATAAATACCCCCACATGTGAACAGTACTCCCCTTTACTCTCACTGGTTCTGCCATTGTAAGTTGGTGAACAAGGATGAAAGGTCCAGCTCAGCAGTGAATGTGTGTTTGTAAGCAAAGTGCCCAGCAGCAATCAGTGTTCCGTTTTACAAGCAGCATGTAGTCTTGTTAGGTCTCAGAACAAAACAAAGAGGAGGTTGTGTTATGTTACTCAATGAAAGACCAGCCATGAAAAATGGATTTTTCAATGAATTTACAAGAGGTCAAAGTATTGAGTTCAGGTTTTTGTATCCCCAGAGTGAAAGCTGCAATCTAAGATTTTGCTTTCTTCAGCAAGTGAAATGACTTCAAGTCAAATAATGGAATTAAATACTTAAAGACTATCATGAGAACACACCTGTAAGCATGTGCATATCTTATCAACGTAACTAATTTTCTATTCAGCATTATTGTTTTTTACTCTTGAAGTATTTTTGTGCCTGAATGTGAGAAATCATGTTTGGACTGACAGGGTAAAACTGCCTCATTCTTTCATAGCATAGTGATGCATTACACTGCATTTAAATTGTTCTCAGTAAGATTTTGTTCTGTGTTTCCAACTGCAGCACACACATGTTCTTATTATACTAATACAGACTCTAAGGGTGGGATTTTCAGGTAGACTTCCATATGTACAATTTAACCACACAAACAATTTCATTTAGGCAGACCCAATGTCCTGGCAAACTTACACTGAGAAAACTAAACATATGTGTTTAAATACCAAAAATACTATTTTACACCAACAGAAGACAAGGTCAACTGAACTTCCTTTGACAAGTATGGGATCCTCAAAATACTCAGTCAAATTTGGTTGCCTCTGTAAGTTGGTGTCACTGAGCTACACATCCATGAAGTTGTGCTGGGGAGCTGTTGCCAGGATGCACACACCATGCATGTAAAGGAGTTCTTGCACCTCTTTCTCACAGTGTCTTTCCACCAAAAGAGTTTAGATGTGCAAGGAGACAGAACTGGAACCTACATGTCAGTCATGATAATCCTGCCTCCCATCTCTCCTGTGTAACTTGTCTGCAAGTGAAACCTACTTTTATTTATCCATTCTAAACCAAAATACCTAGTGGCTTAAAAGTAGCTGTTGCTCTTAAAATGTACTTGGAACCCAAATTTAGGATTCTAACTGGCAGAATTACTTTTCCTTCTTGATGACAGCTTTACCTGAATGTTAATCTAATCACCTAATCAACAGTGATAGGCACTGTTAAGATGGACATTCCTAAATACACATAATCTGTCTAATCTAATAATGTCTGTATTAAACTTGTCCTGGCACAGCTTGAAGCTATTTCCTCTTGCCCTATCCATTATGAGAAGATACCAACCGCCATCTCACAACAATATCCTTTCGGGTTGGAATTGGAACAGTTACTGAACGTATCAGTAACCTAAAATAGATATGCAGCCTGAGGCAGCTACAGAAGTTGTTTGTAACACCGTATTCGCTTTGCCAGTGAACTGGAATATTTTTTTTCTACTTCTCCTTGGTTGTTCTGCATTGGACAGTTTTGTTTGTATGTTTGCTTTCCAAAAGTGAAACACTATTGGCTGTCTCCAGCTCTCACAAAAAATTGGCTAGGGTTATGGAAGAGCCTTAACTTCAGGCAAGGCTCCCAGCATTGCAAGAGACCTAAAATTCACCATCTTGTTTGTCTGGGCAGCTGCCATGAACAACAGGCAGCTCACATAATGGGAATCTTGGAAACCAGAGTTGTAGCTGGGAGTATCAGCCTCATTTCAACTCTGTGTCTGACAAAAATTGCCAGAAGTCATGGACTGAGCAAAAAAAGATGACTCCCCTTTAGAACTGCAAGCAAACTAAAAGAGATCCCAGGCACCCAAGGAGGTTGGTAGATGGAAAACAAAGTATATTCACAGCAGTAAGCTTCATAAGTTTTGAAGTAATTAAGCAAACAAATATGTATTTGTACTGTCTTGTTTCTCTATTAGCAAATCAAGGCTGTTACACTGAAAAATTGTCAGAAAGCTGTAATATCAACCCTTTGTTTACATCATATCTAGCACATTTCACAAATTTTCCTGTTCTTCCATGAGTAGCGTTTAAGGAGGAATAATAAGTTGCACTTATCACAGAATCACAGAATGTTACAAATTGGAAGGGACCTTGAAAATTCATATACTACAATCTCCTTCGCCAGAGCAGAGTTGTTCAGGAACATTTCTAAGTGGGATTTAAATGTTCCCAGAGAAGGAGACTCCACAACCTCCCTGGGCAGCACTGTCATCGTACCTGTGAAGTTTCTTCTCGTATTTCTGTGGAAATTCCTATGTTCCAGCTTACATCCATTGCCCCTTGTCCTGTCATTGGATGCCACTGAGCATAGCCTGGCTTCATCCTCCTGACACTCGCCCTTTCCATGTTTATGAACATTAATGAGGTCACCCTCAGTATCCTTTTTTCAAGCTAAAGAGACCCAGCTCCCTCAGCCTTTCCTCATCAAGGAGAGATACTCCACTCCGTTCATCATCTTTGCAGCTCTACACTGGACACCCTCAAGCAGTTCTGTGTCCTTCTGGAATTGAATGGCCCAGAAGTGGACACAATATTCCAGATGTGGTCTCAGAGGCAGGGCAGAGGAGAGAAAAGAAAACCGCTCTGAATCTACTAACCACCCCACTTCTAATCCACCCCAGGATGCCATTGGCGTTCTTGGCCACAAAGGCACATTGCTGGCTCATGGCCATCATGTTGTCCAGCATGACTCCCCCAGGTCCCTTTCTCCTGTGCTGCTCTTCAACAGGTCAGTCCCCAACCTAT
>VZRI01010890.1:0-68722 GCA_013397515.1 Upupa epops | reverse complement strand
AGTTGACACTCCTGAAGGGAGAGGCACTCTCCAGGGAGACAGGCAGGACAACCTGTGCAGGCTGATGGAGTGGGCCAGCAAGAACCCCATGAAGTTTGATGAGGGTCCTGCACCTGGGAATGCACAATCCTCAAATGCAGCTCAGACTGGGATCCTGATCTCCTACTGGTTGGAGAGTAGCCCTGTAGAGAGGAATCTTGAGCCCTTGGTAGATAGCAAGCTCAACATGAGTGAACAGAATGCTGTTGTGACAAAGAGAACCAACAGGATGCTGGGCTGCATTAAGAAGGGCATGATCAGCAGAGATAAACATGATATCTTGCCACTTTACTCAGCAGTGGTCAAACCACACCTTGAATACTGTGTTCAGTTTTGGTCTCCTTTACACAAAAAAAATGCAGACAGAGTCATAAGGGTCTGGAGAAGGGCAACCAGGATTATCAGGGGACTGGAAGACCTCCCATATGAACAAAGACTAAGTGAGCTGTATCTGTTCAACCTTGAGAAGAGAAGGCTTAGGAGAGACCTTATTGTGATGTTCCAGTACATCAAGGGTAGGTACCAAGAAGATGGAAACACCATTTTCACAAGAAGTCATGTAGAAAGGTGTTGCAGTTTGGAAATTATTGAATTTCCAAGTGTTAATTTTGGTGCTTTTGTGCCAAAAGAGCATTTTATTTTGAAGCTAGATATAGCTTTCTCAGCACACCCACTGCATCAGTGTCCTGACCCCAGAGGTGATTGGTGGACAGAGTCTATAAATGGGAATGTACTTCCTGCCTTCTTCCATTCTTCTCCAGTCTTGTAAGACAGAGAGCAACTCTGAAAAATAGTCCCTCTCCATCCCAGGGCTGGGGATGAGCAATGTCTCTTGGCCTACCTGCCACTGAATGGTGAAACACAGAAGCCTAAATCTGGCTGCAGCTCTGCCACAGGGGCAACTACAGCCCTCTTTTGCCTGAAAGCTCTAACACATAGAGAGTGTAACTCCTGGACTGTGGCCAGAGCCATCTCATCCCAGCTCCTGGCAGTGGGCAAAAGAGATGAGCCGCTGCCCATACCCACGGCCCCTTTGGTGGAGGTGAAACTGCAGCTCTTCCCTCTTTGTCTGAGGATTCAAATGCAGAAAGCCAACACCAGCTCATTCCAGTTCCTGGCAGTTGGCCTAAGAGAGAAGCAGCTCCTCCACATTGCTTCTCCAGCCTGATCTCCTTTGAGGATGCCAGACAGCGGTGAGCTCTTAACCCTCTCCCTCTCTCAGAGCCTTAAACACAGGGAAGAAGAAAGAGAGAAGACCCTACAGAAAGCCCTAGAGGAGCCTATCTACCACAACAGGTGTGGCCATGTTGCCTTTGTCCCCACCAAGATGCTGTGTACTCTGTCACTGAGAGACTGAGACAGATAAGATCTGTCTCTGATAAGAGAGAGAGATCATCCAGTACCAATTTCCTAAGCCTTTTGCAAACAGGGAGACTGGGATTCTGTTATATCCTCTACATTTGACACTGCTATAACCTCAAAGAAGAGCCCCCAAGTCGAGGGGAACTAGAAGTATGCCTGAGATATCAGGGAGGGTTGACCTGCAAAAGGACTGGAAAAGGAACAATTCCACAAGCATCAAATGTATATTTTGTGCTGTATTTTTGCGGCCTTGCCTAGCCCAAACCTTTCTCTTCTGGAAGCGGGATGCTACTGTGTGTGTGTGTGGTGGCTGTATGGTTAGAGTGTTGGTGTACAGTCTCTTTCCCCAGGGCCTCTCATCTAAGGCCAAAACCCAATGTGTTACCTGTCTCATATTTCTTTCAGAGTGTGTGTAAAGGCATTGTGATACAGTTTCTCTCTTACTTTTTTGATTATTTTACTTATTAGAGGATTTTTTCTTTCTTTTCTTGGTGATGGGTTCAATAAATACTTTTCTTTTTAGTAAAGTTGCTTCATTGCCTGTTGAATTCTCATTGAGAGTTGGTTGCTGTGCTTGAATTGCAGGCACCGACCCAAACTGATTTAGACCCTCACTCTAAACCATTACAAAAGGACAAGGGAGAATGTTTTCAAGTTTCTCCAGGAGATATTCTGACTGGATTCGAGACAAAAGTTTTTCATGATGAGAGCTGTTAGACAGTGGAATGGTCTTCCAAGGGAAGTGGTGGATTGTTGAACTTTAGATTATTTTAAGGCTCAGCTTGATGGGGTTCCAGGCCAGCTCATTTAAACAGTGTCCTGCTTTAAGAGGTTGGACTAGCTGATCCCTGAGGTCCCTTCCAATCCAATCTTTACACAGATTTAAAACAAATCTGTGTAAAAAGGAGAAACTGGAGGTTAGATCTGTGCCATATTTATTCTAAAATTAGTATTCTGTCTCTTTCAGACTTGATCAAATCTTCTCAGAATCTGTTCTTCTTGTTCTTCAAATCTGTTCCTCAGAAGTTGTGGAAGCCTTTAAAAGTAGAATATTATAGCTGTTTGAACTCTGCTTCATAGTCAATGGAGAAGTTTCACAGCATACTGATTCTGCAGCACCACATATTAGGGACTTGAACAGACAATAAGAAAAGAAGGATTAAAAGCATGAAGTTGTTACTACTTGTGATTTTACTTATGATTCTTTTTTTAGGAATAAGATCCAGCAGAAAGAAAGAAATAATTACAATTAAGGAATTAATATAGTGTCAGCATAGTCAGGATTAAGACAAGGATGAATTCTGGCAATGCTCCAAAGGGGAGAAAATGCACTTATATACTAAGAGAGATAAAAACATTGGGTTATGAGGAGAAATAGCTCTGTTTCAGGAAAAATTATATGCTTAAGCATGTTGGTTTCTTTTTGATGTAAGATCACAGAGTTGCTCCTTCAAACTGACTGATCTGTAAGCCAACTCATCGTTTCCAAATAGTTCAAGGTAAGAGCAAAAGGACTGTGCTGTGTTGTTTCTTCCTTATAAAACTCTTAATTCCATATTCTCCAAAATCCACAATTAAAGTCCTTCAAATTGTAAAATTTTAATATTGAGATAGGGTGATGTGGAATAAGATGTTAACGCCCTTTTGTTATGTAGTCTACCTACTCCCTTATCGTAGATCATAGGAATAATCTTTTTTTAAAAAACATAATAAAAAAAGATTAGTCAAACACTAAAACCTATATTTAGTTCATGAAACTCAATTTTACACTATTCCCATGAGCTGCAATAAAAATTTGCACATTTATTTAATAACTGAATTTGCTTATACTGTGGGGGAATATACTCAATTTAACTAAGATCAAAAAAACATATACATTTTACTTGTGAAAGTGAGAAAGTTCTGTTTTGAGAGCTTTATTATTATCCAGTCAGGAGATTACTGTTTTTGGGAAAATCTCTCAAAATGCCCACAAAATTATGTAGGTGACATATAATTTGTTACATGTTTATATTCATTCTGCCATCAAGCAAACCTGTCTTAATTGGTCAATTTTAATACAGCGGTACATTTTGTAAGATAAGAATGTTTCATGTTACATAGAAGAGTGTTTGCAAGCTCTTTGACTCTTCTTCTAAAGAGACTGGTAGAAATTTCTCTCTTTTCTCTTAGACCACT
Organism: Upupa epops; assembly: GCA_013397515.1. Classification (NCBI taxonomy): domain Eukaryota; kingdom Metazoa; phylum Chordata; class Aves; order Bucerotiformes; family Upupidae; genus Upupa; species Upupa epops. The sequence goes on along the minus strand of VZRI01010890.1, from coordinate 65,143 downwards.
GCAAAACTTTAGTCTTCATCTTGCTGTGTCTCAGATTTCTTATGTTTACATTAATAGCAACCGCTTGCTGAACAATTAGTTAATGTTTGTAAAGCACTCTAAAATTCTTATTAAAGATTATGTGGCAGAGCAGCATGCTATTCCCTCCTACTTCAGGATTAAGGTATGCAGTAGTGAGCTGTAAGTAATGTCAAAGCTCTCTGGGTCACTTGAGGAGGACAGAACCTTAGTGTCTTTATAATCTATAGCTGTATATATGTGTATATATTTTATCATTGTCCAAGTAATTAAAAGAAGTTGCTGCTTCAACTCTGAAGACTGCTTCAGTGCAGAGAGCCTGCATCTAAGTTGTGATATAAACTCTCCCTTTTCTGTGCAGCATGGAGATAGAATTCCAAATACTATCTGATATGAACAGCATGGTAATTTGTATGAGGTTACAATATTATATGCTTAAGGTTGACCAAAAAGTCATCCATAAATTTTTATATACGATGACATTGTTATTGGAGAGTAAATGTGAATATAATTTGATAATGGATAGAAAAATATTTTCATTTATTCAGAAGCAAACAAATAAATACTGCAGAAGCAACACATTACTGCATCATATTATGTATTTCTTATGTGGTAGCACAGAGTGGGAACATTGGTTCAGTCTATGAATAAAGTGTCATGCAGTTCTAGGAAAAGGAAGCTTATTGAGGAGAAAGTTTCTGTAGTCAAGGTTAGACATGGTGTTGTTACTTGCGACATTTTTTAACCTTGTGTTCAAAGCCTTGGATCTATACAGTCCAACCCTAAGCTCCAGATGAAAGTGTGTTCATACCCTCAGCTATTAAGAATACAGTTGTCCCCTGGAGGAAACTGTAATATAGAAAATTTTTTTTCATCTGCATATATTTGTCTCCAATAAAGTTACTGTACACATATATATTCTTTTTCACAGAGCTGCTTTCCAGCAAATGACCTCCTAACCTGTACTAGTGCATTTCATTGTTCCTTCCCAGGTGCAGGACTCTGCACTTGATCTTGCTGAACTTCCTTAAATTCCTGTTTGCCCAGCTCTCCAGTTCAAATCTTGCTGAATGGCTGCACAGTCTTCAGGTGAATCAGCCAACCCTCATGACATCATGTCATTAACTAACTTGCTGAGAAGACACTCTATCCCATTATCAAGGTCATTGATAAAGATGTTGAATGGGACTGGACCCAGCACAGATTGCTGGGAGGACTCCACAGCTACAGTTTTCCAGCTGGATTCTGCACCATTCATCACTACCTTTTGAGCTCTGTTGTGTAGTCACTTCTTAATCCACCTCACTGTCCATTCTTCTGTCCCACATTTCCTAAGCTTGCTCACAAGGAAGTTATGGGAGACTGTGTCAAAACCCTTGCTAAGATCAAGGTAGACTACATCCAGTTGTCTCCCTGAATCTATCCATTCAACTGCATCATCAAAGGCTATCAGATTACTTAAGCATGATTTCCCCTTGATAAATCCATGCTGACTATTCCTGATAAAATTCTTCTCTTTCTTGTGTTAGATATGACCTCCAAAATGAGATGCTCCATCATTTTCCATGGATGGGGGTGAGGGTGACATGATTGTAATTTCCTGGATTTTCCTTTTTGCCCTTTTTGATGACTGGAGTGGCACTGGCTTTCCTGCAGCCCTCAGACACCTCTCCTTGCTATGATCTTTCAAAGATCATGGGGAGTGGTAAAGTAACAACATCAGACAGCTCTCTCAATTCTCTTGGATACATCCCAGCAGGGCCCAAGAACTTGTTCATATTAAATTTGCATATCTGATCTCTGACCTGGTCTTTCATTGACTAGTGGAAAGTCTTCCCTCCTCTAGGCTTTCTCTGTTATGTCCAGGATCTGGAGTTCACAAGGGCTGGTCTTAGGAGTAAAGACTATAACAAAGAAGGTATTATGCAACAATGTCTTCTATGTTATCAGGACTCCCACCTCATTCAGAAGTTGGTCCATATTTTCCCTGTTCTTCCTTTTTTTATTGATATATTTGAAGAAGGTCTTCTTGTTCTATTGTACTTTCTTTGCGAGTTTTAGTTGCAAGAGGACTTTGGCCTTCCTTGTTGCCTTCCTACCCTGACAATGTCCTTATAGTTCTCCCAAGTGACAAATCCCTTCTTCCATGAACTGTAGGTTTCTTTCTTCCACAAGACTTTCTCCAGAAGACCCTTGCTTATCTATGCAGTCTTTTACCACATCTACCTGATTTTTTACTTCAAGAAATGCACTTACGTTGGGTTTGGAGGAAGCTGTATTTAAAAATTGACCAGTTTTCTTGTACTCTCTTTCCTTCCAGAGTTTTAGCCCATGGAATTCCTGCAAGCAGATCTTAAAGACTCCGAAGTTAGCCCCGCAGCTTCTTCCTTGTAAAGTACTGAACTCCATCATGTCATGGTCACTGTCACCAAAGCTGTTCCCAGCCTTAATGACCCCAACCAGACCCTCTTTATTTGTTAGTACAAGGTCCAGCAGTGTGCTTTTTCTCTGGCTCTTTTCCACCACCTGCACCAGAAAGTTATTGTCAATCCACTTCAGGAGCCTTTTGAACTGAGCATGCTTTGCTGTGTGGGCTTTCCAACAAATACTAGGGTGATTAAAGTTGCACATAAGTACTAAGGAGTGTGATCTAGAGGCTACTTGCAGTTTACTAAGGAAAGCCTTATCAGCATCTTCTTGGGATGGTGGTCCATAGCATAACCTACAATGGTTTCACCACCATCTTCATGTCCCTTAATTCTTACCCACAAGCTTTCAACCTATTCTACCTTCCTCCCTGTATAGAACTCAATATATTCCAGTTGCTCTAGTACGTAAAGAGCAACACCATCACCTCACTTTGTGGCTCTGTCTTTCCTAAATAGTGCATAGCCATCCACAGCAACATTCTAGTCATAGTAACTATCCCGCTATATTTCAGATACTGTGATTATATCATAGCCATGCAATCTAATGCATATCTCCAACTCCTCCTGCTTATTCCTCATGTTTGGTGCATTTGGTTTAAGCATTGCAGAGAGGGAGTCAAGCAATTAGTTTTCACTTTTGGTATCTGACCTTTCCCAGCCACTTCCATGGTTATCAACTTACTAGTGAGCCCTGTGTTATTGTTGTCCCCACTTCTTACCTCGAGTAGGATGGCAGACAGAAGATCATTCTTAGGCTCATTTCTCGTGAGCCTGGTTTTACCCCCATCCCCTTTAAACCTAGTTTGAAGCCCTTTTAACTTCAGCATATCTCAGACAAACTAAGTGTTTCACACTGTAAAAGGGGAATGTATATAAGCATCAGTCAAGCAATTATAACAATAAAAACACAATATATAAATATTTCCTCTCTCATAACTCTTCATCCTTTAATCTATGGTGTAGAAAGGCTTTTTCATTCACATATGAATTGCCACAGGGTTCTTCAGATAAAATAATGGTAATGTGGGTAATATATTAATTAATCAGATCTGTGTCTGTACACTAGAATCTTGCATAGTAAAAGCATTAAGCCATAATGTGCATAAGTACATCTTTGGGTACAACAATTCACAAACATTTTTATCTAAAGATGTATCCTTAGATAGAAATCTATAACTATAAAATTTGATCTAATGTCAGAATATTATTCCCTTCATCCTTCTGAGAATCCTAGTTATTTTATGCTTATTAGTTAATGAATTTATATCCTCTCCAAGAAGTAATGCCAGTTAAAATTATCAGGGCAGGAGTAATATGTGCAGTAGTACATGGACATCTCCTGAGCCTTTTTCTAACTCTGCTAGTATACAAAGAGATGTTCCATGAGGGAATTTAGTGATGACATGGGTCCGAGTGAGAGATTAATATGTCTAGTAGGCATGATTTTACCTAGAAATTCAGAGCCTGTGTAACTAAAAGAGTGGTAGTACTTATGAAATGGATCCCTGCTTACAGCTTCAGTAGCAGTAGCCATGTCTGCACAACAGAGAATGTGGACATTTTAGTTCAGTGACTACATTAATTCACAGACATTAACGAGATGGTCAGATTCTGACAGTGCTGATGAGAAGTAAGGTAATTGTAAAGTACAGAGGGCTATCAGCATGCCTATGGAGCACCCCTGCAGAGGCCTCACACCATACAGTGCCAGTGGTTAGTGAAAGTGTCTGAAGGGATTGTTCAGTGCCACTATGTGTGCTCTTTCACCCTTGAATCTCAGGGCTTATGTATTCTCTAGACCTGTTTGTTCTTTTTGAGCACAGCTCTTGAAGATGGTGGCTGAGGAAGGTAGCCTACCCTGTTCTTGCATTTCAATGGTGTTTCCTGTGGAAGGAGTTGACCTCGGCCATTCACACTGATTTGAAACTTAATACAAATATTATGAGTTAAAGAGGTAAGATTTTTTTAATTGTCATGTTAGAAGGATTATTCATTTGAGGAGAACACATTTTAAAACAGGACCAGCATGTGTCCACTGTCATTTTCTGTCAAAATTTAAAAGGAATAATTCCAATATATGATTGTAAAATTGACATTAATTTTACAAAACAAACAAACCCTATCCTAGTAAGCTCTTGGTTTACTATAATCTTAAGATTTGTATAAAGTAGTTTGGCTGTGACTGAAACAAAATGCTCTCTCTTGCTTCCAAATTGCCATTTTTCTCTTATCAGCATGACAAGGAGGGATTGGGACAGACTAAAACAGTGAAGCTACTGAGCTTCTGTCTCTGTGGTTTCATTCTATACAGTTCCGGCTTTGCTGCTTTACTTGTGGCATCAGTCCATACTCTTTGACTTGTTCACAAAATGCACAGATGTAGCATGGACTTACATTTGACTGGCAAGTGGTATCATGCAAGTTCTTGTTAGAAAAGATTAAAGGGCAGAAAAGATCTAAAGACAGTCTGTTTGACCTGTACATTAGAAAATGAAGGTCAGCATTTCAATAATTTCCATTTCCTAACTGTGGAACTGTGATGTCTACACTGGTCAAAAAAAAAGTTAGAAAGAAGGTGATGTATCCCATTTTCTGATCAAAAGAATACCAAGAATCTGTTCACATAGAAGGCCTGCACTGAATGATGTGTCAGATGGAACCCCCTTAGGACTGAAAAACTTTCTCTCCCTCTAGGCTTCCTCATACTAATCACAGTATCACAGTAATAATGAGGCTGGAAAAGACTTTAAATATCATCTAGTCCAACCTAAAACCAACCAAGTAAACCTAACATCTAACATCCTGCTGAACTTGCCATTTCCTACAGTCAGAATAGGACAACCCATATTTTAGACCTATGTAGTGACTAGGACTACAACACTAGGCATTTAGAAAATGTAAAGCTATTCTTATCAGATTAGAGCTACATGAAGAAGAATTTAATATTTGTAATGTTTGTATAGAGACTTATCTCAGAGCCACTTCTTTCATATATATTATTTCCCAGCCTAATCTAATATTTGCTTGGAATCTTCCATGTGTTCAATAATTTTTAGAACTGTAATAAATAATCCAATCCAATTTAGAGAATAATAATGTTTTCCTCCAAATTCTAATAATCCTGTGATACAATCTGTTCCAATTATAGAACCATGTAGTAATTTCCTTTCTTTTTCATCTTTTCTGAGTTCTTTTTTCTTTTCAATTACTCTTTTTTTCATAAGAGGTTCTTTTGTTCAAAGGGGCTGGAATGCGTTGGCAGGGCTTTTTTAACTCATGGGTTTCCTTCGATTCCTTCCTTTAAAGTACTGGATATTACTTCTGAAAAATTATGCATAATCACTAATGGACCTTAAATGCTGCTCCATACAAACCTTTCATTCATGTATTTAAAGATCTGTGTAATAGATGTCCTGGTTGTTTCTTCTGTTTGGTTATATTTGGCTACACTATGCACCAGCAATAAAGGAGTGTTCTGTGGATTCTTCCGGCCTTTCAAGTAAGTATGATAGGAGTTGCACAGTTTTAGTAAAACATAGCAGACTCCCAGTATAACTGATCTGTTTCCAAGACTGAAGTTAGTATGAAGCATTTATCTTCATAATCCAAAATTGCTCTTAATGCTGTAAGAGAGACTCAGACTGAGAGAAGCTTTTGATAAGAGAGAGAGATTCCAAGATTCTGATCTGTTAAACCTTTGGCAAACAGAAAGAAACTGGTGTTCTGTCTGTTCCTATATACATCTGAGATGCTGCTGGCTGTGGTTGCATTGCTAATTCCCATGACAGAGTAGTTAGAAACAAGACTGGGAAGTACAGGAGAAGCTGATGTCTGCAAAAGAACTGGAAAAGGAACTTTTCCACAAGCATCGTGATGTGGATGGAGGGGATGGGTGAATTTCCCCTCTTGTTAGTGTTAGAATACACTCTCCTTTTCTAGGGCTCTTGTCTGAAGCCAAAAACTGATGTTTAGCTCTCTCCCATTTCTCTCACAGTGTGTGATAACATTGTGATCCAGTTTGTTTTACTTTTTTTAATATAATTTTATTTGTTTGGAGGTTTTTCCTTTTCTTATTGGTGGTGGTTCAATAAATTCTTTTCTTTTTGGTACAGTTACTTCATTGCCTGTTGGGTTCTTGGTGAGGGCTGGTGGGTGTGCTTGGCTTGCAGGCACCGACCCAGAACTGATCTAGACTTTCATTTTAACCCAGTCCAGGGTTTCACTCCTAGATACTTCTGAAACCCTTGGAGCTGAAGTTTAAAGAAGTCAGTCCAGCCACCTTCTGTTTACTTTTCATACATGCTAAAATCATTTCGCTTTCAATGTAAATTAACAGACTTGTATTGACTACTGATTTCTAGAAATGGCTTAATATTTTTACAAACTGTTGTTTAATGGCCTCAGGTCTGTGAAGAGAGATTAATGAAAAGAAGTAGTGAAAATTAACATTACTGTATTAGCTGAGTTTTTGCTTGAGGTGATTGTTAATGTCCTGACTCAGAAATGGTCTTGAGTGCGAATTATCTTTTTGGACCTGAACAACTAGGACAGTGATCTGTTCTTGGGAGCAGGTCAGCATAGTATGTAGTACCTAATACTTTCTCAGGAATATATTTAAATCTGTTTCATTTTCAGAGAAGGTACTAAATTACATAACCCTATGGGGAATGCCACTTAGATTTTTTTCAAATCAAGACAGATAATGTTGTAGCATTGATTGCTAATGCAAGTAGCTCTTTTATAGTTAATTGTAATGGTTATTTCACTAAAAGCCAGACTCTTATCCATGTACTTTACTTTCAAAAATTCCCTTGTAACACTGCACAGAGTGTATGTTTACTTTTCAGTAAGATGTGGAACTTGGCTAACGATCTGCTATTTTGTGTCAAGATTGCTAGGCCATTATCCGTCATATTTGAATAGTAGTCCATTATACAAAATATTTGAGAAATCATGGCAGTGTAGTGAAATTCCTGTTGACTGGAAAAGGGGAAACATAACCAGCATTTTTAAAAAGAGTAAAAACATATGAACTGGGAAACTATGAGTCAGTCTCTCCTCTGTGCCTGGCAAGATCATGGAGGAGACCTTTCTGGAAAATATTCTGAGAAACATGGAAAAAAAGGAGCTGATTAGTGACAGCCAACATGGCTTCAGTAAAGGCAGATACTGCTTACCAAGTTTGGTGGCCTTCTGGGATAGGGTTACAGCACTGGTGGATAAGAGTAAAACATATAACTGAACTATGCAAGATATTTGACAGTCTTACATGACAACCATGTTTCTAAGACAGAGAACTGTCTTAGACAGTTTTGACATATGAATAAGACTGTGAATAAGAAATTGTCTGTATGGCCAATTCAGAGTTGTAATCAGTGACTTAATGTCTAAGTGGAGATCAGTTATGAATGGTGTTCCTCAGGAATCTGCTTTGAGCCTGGTGTTATTCACAGTATCACAGTAATGATGAGGCTGGAAAAGACCTTAAAGATCATCCAGTCCAACCTAAAACCAACCAAGTAAACCTAAACATCTGACATCTAGATCATGCCACTCAGCATGATCTAGAAAATTAGATTGATGATTCAGAAAATGATGAATGATGCATACCTGATACATTTTAATACCTATCATTCAGATCCATTTCATCAGTGTACTGTATCACAGTATCACAGTACCACAGTAATTATGAGGCTGGAAAAGACCTTAAAGATCATCCAGTCCAAGCTAAATCAAATTAAACTAGTAAATCTAACATCTAACATCTAGATCATGCCACTCAGCACTTCATCCAGCCTAACCTTAAACACCTCCAGAGATGGTGACCCAACCACCTCCGTGGGCAGCCCATTCCAAAATCTGATCACTCTTTCAGTGAAAAAAAACTTTTCCTAATGTCAAGTCTAAACCTCCCCCAATGGAGCTTAAGACTGTGACCCCTTGTCCTGTCTCCAGTGTCCAGGGAGAAAAGACCAACTCCCGCCTGACCATAACNACAGGGGGAGAATAACCTCCCTCTCCCTGCTGGCCACACCATTCCTTATACAGGACAGGATGCCATTAGCCCTCTTGGCTGCCTGGGCACATTGCTGACTCATGCTAAGTTTACTGTCCACCAATACCCCCAAGTCTCTTTCTACCTGAGTACTCTCCAAGAACTCCATTCCCAGCCTATAGCTCTGCCTGGGGTTGTTATAACCAAAATGCACAACCTGACACACTTTTTAAAACTCATCCTCTTAGAGTCTGCCCATCTCTCCAGTCTGTCCAAGTCCCTCTGCAGGGCCCTCCTACCCTCCAACAAATTGACACGGGCTCCAAGCTTGGTGTCATCTGCAAATTTGCTCATGATGGATTCCAACCCATCATTAATATCATCAATGAAGATGTTGAATAGATCCGGACCTAACACCGAGCCTTGGGGGACACCACTAGTAATGGGTCACCAACTAGATGTGACACCATTTACCTCCACAATCTGGGCTTGTCCATCCAACCAGCTTCTGACCCAGCTCAGTATATTCCTGTCAGCATCTATTCAACATGGTGCACTGGGTGCAAATCTGCTGATTATACCAACCTGTGTTGACAAGCTGGAAGGAAGAAGCCAACCAGAGGGACCTTGGCAGGCTTGAGAAGTGGAGTTGTGCAAATCATACAAGACTCAAAAAGGTCAAATGCAGGATCTTACATCTAGGTTTGGGTAATTGCAAGCACAAATGTGTGCTAGATGGTGGATGGATTGAGAGAAGTTCTGAGGAAGAACGACTAAGGAGTGGTGTTGAAAGAGAATCTCAGCGTGAGCCAGCAATGCATGAATGCAGCCCAGGTGGCCAAGAGTATCCCAGGCAGTACCAAAAAAGGGCTTTACACTAGGATTGAAGGGGGAAGGGGGTGGTACTGAAGTCTCTCTGGAGGAAATAGTGGATGGTGTATCCACTCTGAAGATGAATGTATCAGCCCAACTGAGGTGTGTATATTTTAATGCACGAAATATGGGCAACAAGCAGGAAGAACTTCAAGCTTTTGTACGCCAGGAAATGTATGACATAATTGCCATCACTGAAATGTGGTGGGATGAGTCATATGAGTCATATTTCACTGAGTTTTGGATTGGAAGGATTTACACTATTCAGGAGAGATAGGTGAGGCAGAAGGGGTGGAGGAATGGCTCTGAATATTGCTGAAGTCCTGGAAGTCTCAGAACTTGAAATCAGGGATGTCAGAGTAGACAGCCTATGGATTCAGATTACAGGGTTAGCTAACAAGATCAACATTGTGCTTGGAGAGTGTTACAGACCACCCAATGAGGATGACGAGGTTGATCCTATATTCTATAAATACCTGGAGGACATCTCAAGATCGCCTGCCCTAATTCTCTTGGGTGACTTCAATCTCCCAGATAATAACACAGCAATGAGGAGGCATTCTAGAAGGGTTGTAGAGTGTATTGAGGACTGCTTCTTGTAGCAATTGGTCAGTGAGCCTACCAGGAGTGAGGCTTTTCTTGACTTACTATTTGCTGTTTGCAAATAGGGTAGACCTGGTGGGTGATGTGGTTGTGGGAGCTGTCTGGGAGGCAGTGATCATGAAATGACTAAGTTTTCAATTAATAGTGGAACAAAAAGCGGGGTCAACAAAACATCCAAACTGGATTTCCTTAGGGCTGATTTTGGTTTATTCAAGGAATTGATTAGGAAAATTCCTGTACACACCAAAAATTAGTTTCTTTGTGTTTACACTGGCATGTTTAGAGAAGATTGTAAATTTGCATAGATGGCCACTATAATATGTTCAGACAGGAATATAACTAGATGTGAAGACAAGATGTTGGAGAATGTCTGCTTAAACATAGCCACTTTGCTTCACAGAACAGCAAATTTTATCATCCAAAGACCTTCTTAATGTACTCTTATACTGAACATTTGTAAGTTTTTCTGCTGTAGTTCCTGCAGACCATCTCAGGTAGTAGAAATCTCAAAATGGGGTATGGAAGCCTGCAAGTTGTACAGGTGTCTCACATCACCCTACAGGAAGGTTGAACAGGAAATTATGTCTGTAAAGGATGATGAAACTAACTACTGGTTGTTAAAAAAGTAACTGCTTCAAGAGCCTGTTGTTGTCCAATCCTTCTGTGCAGTTTCAAGTGTAACAAATGCATGCATGTATACTCATGGCATTAAAAGCTAGCATCCTACATGAAAGAAGTGGAAACAGTTAATGCTTAAGTTATTCTTCTTAGATATCTCTCTGAGTGTGCATTTGACATATTAATGAATGTAGGAACTAAAATCAGTTATTTTACACATAGCAAGGCAGTAATTACTAATTACTAATAATTGATGTAATACTTAAAGTGGTAACCTCTTCCTAAGGTGTCTTAAGTAACCAGATACCTTCTTCATCAACAATATTTTCAATACCGTATTTAGGTAGATGAATGCAAAATCAATTGGGTATTTTATGTTGCATATTTATGTAGAAGGCTGTTCTTCACTGTGCTATAATATAAAAACATGGTATCTCTTTAATTCAGGATTTTATGTTGCTCAATTCCATAACTGGAAAACTGTAATGTATTCTGGGTAGCTAGAATGAAATGCTAATAAGCCATGATATAAGTTATACTATGACTTAAAACAAAAACGATTAAAAAGGGTCTGGCAATGTCTTGTTTTCAGAAATGGTTGCTCAATTTCACTGTAGTGACTCAGTTGTAGACTTTAATAAAAATCTCACATAGAAAAAATAATTCCAACTCAACCTGCTGCAAATGGTCATCTTTCAATGAAATGACAAAACTGAGGTATTTGAATATTTACAAACATAGGAGAAGAAGAGATGTTTAACATTGTTAGCTAGTTGGTATTTAAACCTGCAGTGTATGTTTTCTTTCTTCTGTCTTTATTCATTTGGAGATCTGTTTTGAAACCATTGTTTTCTGTAGAATTCTGTCCAATACTACATAACCCTATACTGGATGATCAAAAGGTTTGGATACGTTCACCACAGAAAAAATTATACTTTGAGTCTTTCAAATCCTTTAAAAAATACGTCCATTTGTTTTTTCTCCCTCTACCTCTCTCTCTCAAAAGAGTGGGATTGGACTTTGCAGTGTTAGTAACAACCACGTGTTTTCAAGTTGGGAGAGGTGGAGGAGACCTGAAGCCACTTGACTAGGGTTTATCAGCAGTTTGCACATTTTCTTCATTCATTTATCTTTTAACTCCTTTACTCTCTGTTAACAAAACTTGTTACTCTTCCTTTACTGTAATACTGTCCTTGGTTTTCTGTTGTGCTTTGATGACCCTGAGAAATCTGAACTGACATAAAATAAGTCAGGACAATCTTGTAAGGAGCAACATGAAGGGATGGAACAGTCCTTCTGCTCTATTTGCAGTCCACTGGCACTAATGAGACATAGAGAAACAGCCATGTTCCAAAACCAAGTTGAGCGTCTATATGTACTAAGTCAGTTCAATATAGCTGCACAAAAAGATATTCCCAATTTGTTTTGGTTTGGTTTGGTTTTTTTGATAGTACTTGGACCTGCCTTTTTATCTGAGATAAAGTTCTTGCTCCTGAAGTTGCTACAATATCTGGAGAAGAAAACCTAGGATCCTGTAGCCAGTGCTAGCCCTGAGAAACAGCCCAAATGTTTTTTCCACTTGTGCCTTGTTAGTATGACAGCTTTCTGGATAGAAACTGTATAGTGCATGAGTTAATATAAAGTTGATATACCTTAAATAAATTAGGGAACATATAGATTCTAGCTAGGATATGACTGCTATCTTCATCAGAATGAAGTTTATTTTTGTTCTCTAGGGAAAGCAAATTATTCGGGATTCAGCTTTCTGAGGACAGAATGCCTAATTAATTGCTGGCCAGCTTGAATACTAGAAGATGATTGAAATGGCTACTATCCATGATGCATTCATGTGTTATGATATTTTTCTTTGCTTTATAGCTTGCAGTCCTTTACCAGCATTTCCCAATTTCACTGAGCTACTGCTGTTTATTCTCATCAGTGTTCAGGATTCATCTCTGTAAACCCAACTGGAAATCCCTATTAATTAGAAAAAGAAAGAAGCAAATGCTTAACTAATCAATGGTTAACAGTCAGTACTAGATTATGCTAACATGCTTTGAAAATCAAATTGGGGAAGGGAAAACACTTCATTAAATAGGTAGTAAATCTATCTGACAGAAGATAAACTTCTCTAGCACTGATACAACGTAAGTGGTGTTGATCTATATAGCTGCAGATGTGGCTCCAGGGTGCAATCTGACCAGCTGCTGAATATCAGTGCTGCCACATGGAAAGCGCAAAAGGGAAGATAAATACTAAACCTCTTAGTGAAAGAGATAAATACAATTGGCAGCTGTTCATTTTCACACCAAAAGTCTACTGGTTCCCATTGTTAGGTAAAGAAACTAATTCTGTGGGGTACTTTAAGTTAAAGGAGAATTAAGTTAATTACTAACAAGGAAGTATTTAGGAATTTCTTCTAGCTTGCAATAGGTTATGCCAAAGAATAACCCAAAACTTAAGGTTGTGCAGGGAATTTATATAGAATTCCAATGTTTAACTCCACTGACCCCAAACTCAATGAAAGCAATTCATCATGACAATGAGACTTCTGCTTTACAACCTGACAGAACCCCATATTCTATTCCAGTGAATCCAGGATGCCAAAGGAATCATAGAATGGTTTGGGTAGGAAGGGACCTTAAAGATGACCTAGACCAGCTTCCAAGAAGATCAAGATTGCTTGATTTTTCTTGTTATGATTCTTAAAAGATGAGGAAGGTGGGCAAATGCAGGGTGAGTATAGGATGAGCCATTTTTCCTTCCTTTGTGGTTAGCCTCAAGAAAGTCCATACAATGATTTTGGTTATGAAGGAACGTGGGAGAAGAATCTGATGCAAGAATTTTGTTTAGTACTGTAATGGTTCAGAGCAAGGGTCTAAATTGGTTTGGGTCGGTGTCTGCAATTCAAACACTGCAACCAGCTCTCATCGAGAATTCTACAAGCAATGAAGCAACTTTGCTAAAACAAAAAGTATTTATTGACCCCATGACCAAGAAGAAAAGGAAAAACATCCTCTAATAAGTAAAAGAATCAAAAAGGTAAAACATAAACTGTATTACAATACCTTTGCACACTCTCTGAGAGAAAAAGAGAAAAACTAACGCATTGGTTTTGGCTTTAGATGAGAGTCCCTGGAGAAAACGAGTGTCCACTAACATTCTAACCAGAGGGGGAATCCATCCATTCATAGAACCCAGTAGGCTCCTGGGTCCCTTTTGTGTTATAGTGCTTGTGGAAAAGTCCCTTTTCTGGTTCTATTGCAGATGTCAGCCCGCTCTGATATTGCAGGCTTGCTTTTGACCCATCAAGAGTTTTTTATAGTGTGACTAGGGCTAGCAGATACTTGCTTATCTTCAGGCTGTAACAGCATCTCAGATAGGAATACAACAGATTCTCAGTCTCTCTGTGTTTGCAAAGATTTAGGAGGTTGGTATTTAGGATCTCTCTCTCTCTCTTACCAGAGGCTTCTCTCAGTCTCTCAGTGGCAGACAATACAGGATCTTTGGCAGTCTTTGGTGGAGACAAAAGGCTCTCCAGGGCCTGCTACAGGGTCGTCTTCTCTATTTTCTTCTCCCCTGTTGTTAAGGCTCTGAGGGAGGGAAAGGGTTAAGAGTTCACTGATGTCTGGCATCTTCAAAGGCAATCCAATTGAAAGGAGAAGTGATGTAGGAGCTGGGACAGGCTGGTGGTGGCCACAGTCCAGGAGTTCCACTCTTTCTGTGTTCAAGCACTCAGGCAAACCTGTGGCTGCTGGGCTGAGGGTTATTTAACCACCCCACAGGGTAGGGCAGCTAGGCTTCTTGTGTGCTCCACTCTTTGGTGGCAGGTAGGCAGAGGGTCATTGCTCACCCCAGCCCCAGGAGGATGGCAGGCGAAGGTCTCTTGCAGAGGAGCTCTCTGTCTTACAGGACAGAGACAGAGAAGAAGGGAAGAAGGCAGGAATTATATTCCCTTTCATAGGCTCTGTCCACCAATCACCTCTAGGGTCAGAACACTGACACAGGGGATTTGCTGGGAAAGCTATCCCCAGTTTCAAAGTAAAATGCTCTTTAAGCATAAAAGCATTAAAATTAACACTTGAAAATTTGATAATTTTCAAACCACAACAGGTACATGTGTGCTTGCTAAATGACAGATCAATAAATATGCAAGCCATCACAGGGTAATCTTGGAGTGACTTAATAATATATGTTGCTGAAATGGTTTCAAGATTGTATGTGCATTTCTGGAGAATGCATGTAATATCCACATAACTTCTCTGCAGAACCACAAAAATTTGAAGCCTAGTGGTTAAATCCTGGATTCACTAACATAAATTTCTATCCCCAGAAGTGAATTTTTAAAACATTTCAATTTTTTTCCTTAGATAGTCTTACAGAAAAAACCCAAACCAAATAGTCCATATTTTGCAATCATTTTGTACATTTGAGAAATCTTTGCTTCCTGTGATCCACAAGCACATTACTGTTAATCTTGCTTTACCACTTAATAGGAAATCACAACTAATGGACTGCTGAGATTCAGCTAAATAGTATTACTATGCTTCTCCTTTACTTTTATCTTAGAGTAAAACGTTGAAAATGTACCAATGCAAACTTATCAAGAAGTGTGAGAATGGACTTTAATAATTGAATAATAAAATGAAATCCTCTGGCAGGCAGGTGAAAAGGTACTGCATGCAAGACTGTGTTTTCTGATGCTATCCAGTGGGATAATGAATCCATGTCTCTGGAAATTGATTCATTAATATTTTATTGAGTCAGCTTCAGTACAATTCATGAACTGTCCCTAAAAATTAAATAAGTGAATTCAATGAGTTGCAGAGATTAATAAATTTGGAACAAAACGCAAAAGTAATATGAGGCAGTAATTAGCAGTGGAATTTGGTGTGTGAAATGAGCTTTGATGACAGAATTTTTTGTGTGTATTTGATCTTTATAAAAGAGAAACAAAGCAACTGCAAACCTATATACACATGTGGACTCAGGGAGTGATGTCAAAACAACTTTGAACCACACAGGGTACTGAAACCAAAGCTTACCTCTGGATGCTTTGGATGGATTGAAATTGTTACCTGAGTTGGATCTCTGTTTTTCAGTGATAGTTATCTGTTTTTATTATGTAGCAAGAGCTACATAATACCTGAGCCCTGGCAGGTGCTGTTGCAGAACCTGAAGCACACACATGGTGACACAAGGATCACTATTCTATCTCCATTGGTGACTCTGTGAGAAAGAAAAGTTTTACTGCACAGCATACAGTACAGCTTGTTATTTTGCTACATTTTTGTGCAATCAAAGGATGTGTGACAGATGTGACCATTTAATTCACCTTAGAAGAAAGGTAGCACAGTACATAGATGAGGCTTCAGTTCAGAAACACATGTGCCAGAAACTTAGTTCACCACACAGAGATGACATTTGAAGGACTGATTAGGAAAAGATTCAAATTACCTTATTGACTAAGTAATTGATCCTTGCAGGTCTCTGAAAAGGAAACAATAAATAACTTTATTATCATTTTGTATCAGTGCCTCCAAGACCATGTCTAACTAACCTGTATTGATGTCTTTTAATTAAATCATGCTTGATATGCTTACACTGCAGTGGTGCATACTGAGCGTGCATGCTAGACATTCCAGATAAAGTAATTATGCTATTTGTCACTGTCATGATTAATATGTGACAGCTGTTATGACAGCTGTGCCACTGTTTTGTCACCACACTGTGTTCATCCATAACAAAATTAGGTGTCTCACTTGAAGGTACTCAGTTGCTGCTATTTCCCTATGAAATCAACAATGAAGAAAACTGAGAAAGGATATTACATGAACTCCATGACAAATAAGAGAAATGACGTCTTTATTTTTTCTTTAAACGATGATATGGCTTGCCTACATTGGAAATGCAGACAGTTCACCTTTAGCAAACAAGCTGTCACGAAGAGCCAAACTACCACTAATTTAAGTAGTAAGGGCTTTCTATGTGAAAGTTTGATTCATAATTTGAATTTACCTTGTCAGGCAAGACTTTAGATGTCATATAAATTTGCATGGCTGTAATTTTGTGTCTGTTGGTAGAGGGGTAGTGAGTTGGCTAAAATCAGGAGAAAAAGCAAAGGAAGACACATCTTATCCCTTGTTGGCCAGCCAAGCAAAGCAAAATAAACCCCTCTGCATTTGCCTCCACTCTTCTCTTTGACACATTAATTAGTTTTAAGCTAATTGAAATCTAACTCCAGACTCAATCTTTAGTCATCAGACTGAAGACTATTAATATTACATAAAATTATTTCTTAAGAGGTCCTTGCTGCAGTTTGAAAATTGGCCAAATTATCAGGTATTTGATTTTGTGCTTTTATGACAAAACTGCACTTTATTTTGAAACTAGAGATAGCTCTCCCATCAGACCCCTGTGTCAGTGACCTGACCCCAGAGGTGACTGGTGGACAGAGACTATAAAATGGGGTGGGCTTCCAGATTTCTCGCCTTCTTTTGTTAGACAGAGAGCTCTGCTGGGCCAAATGCTTCCCCCTGCCCCAGCCCCTCAGAGGGAGAAGGGACTAGTCTGCCTGCTCTACTGGGGTGGTGAAACTGTGACCCCCTTTGGAAAGAGACTGGCCTGGCTGCAGGGTAGTCACAGCACTTCTGCTTCAGTGGACAGCCCTGGCCCAGTTCCTGCCTCCAGAATGGAGGCAGCAGGCTGAAGCAAGGAACTGCTGCCCCCACACTCTTCTTGCAACTTGATATTCTTTGAAGATGCCAAGGAGGTGGTGAGCTCTTAACCCCTCCCCTCCCTCAGAGCTCTAACCACTTGGGAAAAAGAAGAAAAACTTTGGATAAGAGCAAGCGGGCCCCGTTTACCACAACAGGTGAAGCCCCATGTGGCCAGCGCTATGTTGCCTCTCTATTCACCACATGCTTGGCCCCATGTAACCAGGCCCATGGAACTGATGCAGATCCTGTATCACAGTTCTGCCACTGAGAGAATGGAAGAAGCTGAAATGAGAGGGAGACAGAGGTCCTAAGGTGGACTTCTGAAGGCTTCTACTGCTTGGGCAGAACCTTTGTGCTAAAAAGAGCAGATGGGACTGCTCTCGTAAACATTTGGCAAACAGAAAGAGCCTGGGGTTCTGAAGTGTCTGTTACTGCATCTGATATGCTACTGTGCCCTCAAAGATCATGACTAGGATCTGCTGGCCATAGTCACATTGTGAAGAACTCCCAAGATAAGAAGAGTTAAAAGCAAGTCTGAGATATACAGGAGAAGCTGGCATCAGCAAAAGGACTGGAAAATGGACTTTTCCACAAGCGTCACAATGTTAGGAGGGCCCCAGGGGCTCTATTGAGTTATATGGATGGAGGGGTTGGCTGAATTTCCCCCTACAATTATTGTATATTTTTACCATTGCAAGCCCAAACTTGATATGTTTATCTGTCTCCCAGATTGTGTGTGTAATGACATTGCAATACAGTGTCTGTTTTACTTTTTTTCTTGTTCTTTTACTTATTTGGGGCTTTTTCCTTTGCTTCTTGGTGGTGGGTTCAATAAATTCTTTTCTTCTTAGAAAAGTTGCTTAATTGCCTGTTGAATTCTTGGTGAGAGCTGGTTGGTGTGCTTGAATTGTAGGCACTAACCCAGAAGCGATCTAGACATTCATTTGAACCCAGGACAGCCCTGAAACCAGATTTTACCAATAATTAAAGTGATGTAAAGAAGCATTCTGCTAACAGAAAGCATTTTTTGTTATCCTGTAAGTTTAGGTGGTATGCCTATTGTGCATGTTGTTTAAGTATCGAAGAATGTACTTTGTCTGCTGCTCAGTATTGAAGACACATTGTGAAACATGAGACTCAGAGCAAGCAAGTACTTACCCAGCCAAACATGCAGATTTATGCTAAAATCAACACATATTTTTAAAACTAAAAAAGCCTTTTTTATTTTTCCTTTAAATGCCTTAGGAAATTTTAAATATACTTACTAATTGTATTGTATGTTCTTCACACTTTAGTTTGGATGAGACACATATGGTGTGTTTTACTGCTTTATTCTATTTTCAGATGCCAAGGAAGAGTAACCATGTTGTTAATTGTATTTTATCTCATATCTAGGAAAAAAACCTCAATGACTGTTACTAGTATGTATTTTAAGTACAATGTCATAAGCACTGCATAATGCCTTTTGCAGCTCAGTACTTATACGTGAATCTAAGTGGACTGTTTGAAATTATCTGTAAACATGTCTCTTCTTTTCTAAGTGGTGAAAGGAGATGTACCAGGGAATTTCTAATTCACTTAAAGAAAGTACTCAGTACATAGTCAACTTTCTTTCCAATTAACATTTCAGGACTCTGAAAGAATCAGTTATGTTAGTAATAAAATATCTGTTGGCAACAAACAGCATAATCTGTGAATGTGTAAGTAACACAGATATATTAACATGCTGAATGAATGGGTTGATATAACCAGAATAGTTTAAGTCAGATGAGAAAATGATCCTTAAAATCTCTAAATATTTAAACACTGGTGAGAGCTGGTTTTTGGGAAGAGAGGAAATGAGATCATTTACATGAGATCATTGTAATTTATTTTTATCACCAGTCATACATATAGTAGGCCATGAAGGATACTTAGCATAGGTAAAGAAATTTACTTTAAAAACTAAACAGTAAGCTGTTGGGTAATACTAGATTCATATACATTACATTATAGTGCTTTTCAAAGGCTAAACCTAAACTTATATATAAGAAAAATATCTCAACTTTTAAAGCAAAGATATTATATTAAGCACAAAAACTATTTAACAGGTCCTTGCAATTTTTGTATGAAGACAGAATCACAGAATCACAGAAATCTTGAGATTGGAAAATGTCTTGGAGAGCATCAAGCCCAGCCTGTGACACAGCATCACCATATAAGCTAGACCACATAACTAACTGCCACTTCCAGTATTTTCTGGCAACTCCACCACCTCCCTGGGCAGTCCACTCCAATGTCTAACCAACCTTTCCATGAGAAAGTGCTTACTAACATCCAACCTAAACCTCCACTGGCATAGCTTCAGTCCATGCCGTCTTGTCCTATCACTAGTTGCCTGGGAGAAGAGCCCATCCCAGGCTTGTCTATAACTTCTCTTGGTTATGCAAGACCTTTCCTAAACCCATGCTGGCTGGGCTTGATTCCATGCATAACCTTGCCAGGCACCAAGATCGGTGGGTAGGCCTATAGTTAACCAGATCCTCCTTCCAACCCTTCTTGTGGATGGGCACCACATTGGCCAACCTCCAGTCATCTGAAACCTCCCCAGTGCCCCAGGTATGGTGATAAATGATGGAGAGTGGCTTAGCTAGCTCTTGTGTCAACTCCTTAAGCACCCTGGGATTAATCCTATACAGACCCATGGACTTGTTAGGATCTAAGTGCACAGCAGGTCACTAACTGCTTCCTCCTGCAGTACAGGAGGGCAATTCTGCTTCCCTTCCCTGTCTACTAACCTAGGAGCCCAGGTATCCTGAGGATGGCCAAGCTTTTTGTTAAGTACTGAGGCAAAGAAAGTGTAAAGGTACCTCAACCTTTTCCCCATCCTCACCATGTTTCCCTCTTCATCCAATAAGGATGAAGATTTTCCCTGGTCCTCCTTTAGCTATTAATGTCTTTATAAAAGTGCTTTATATTATCCTTAACAGATTTATCCAGATTAAGTTCTAACTGAGCTTTTGCTTTTCTAATTCTCTTTCTACATGACCTTACAATATCCTTAAATGCTTCCTGAGTCACCTGCCTTCAACCAGGCTCAACCAGGCTGGTTGTCTTTCCTGTCTGCTCATTTTTCAGCACATGGGAATAGCCTGCTCCTGTGCCTTTAAAATCTCCCTCTTGAAGTATCGCCAGCCTGCCTGGGCTGCTGTATCTTTCAGGGCAGCCTCCCAAGGGACTTTGTCACTCAGTCTCCTGAACACACTAAAGTCTGCCCTCTGGAAGTCTAAGGTTGCAGTTTTACTGACCCTCTTTCTTGTTTCTCCGAGGATTAAAAACTCAATCACCTCATGATCACTGTGCCCTAGATGAACTCCAACCTTTACTTCCCATACAGGGTCCCTCCTGTTCACCAGGAGCTGGTCCAAGAGGGCACCTTCCCTGGTTGGCTCTCTCATAGTGTTAAGAAGTTCTCTTCCACACACTCCGAGAACCTCTAGATTGTTCTCTCTCTGTTGTATTGCATTTCCAGCAGGCATTGGGAAAGTTGAAGTCCCCCATGAGTACAAGGGGCAGCAATTTTGAAACCTCCCTCAACTGCTTCTTTATCCTGGTTGGGTGGCTATAACAGATTCCCACCACAAAAACATGCTTGCTGACCTTGCTCCTGATTCTTACCCATAAGGCCTCAAACCTATCCCCACCCTCATTAATTTCTGTGCTTTCATATTTCTCCCTAACATAGAGTGCCACTCCACCTCCCCTTCTCCTTTGCCTATTTGTTCTGAAACACTGATACCCATCCATTGCAGCACTTCAGTCATGTGAGTCATCCCACCAAGTTTCTGTGATGGCCACTATATCACAGTTTTCCTGTTGTTCACCAGCCTCCAGCTCCTCCTGTTTATTGTCCATACAGTGTGCACTGGTCTATAAACATTTCAGGGAGGGAGCTAAGGACACAATGTTCAACAGCGAAGTGCATCAGACCTTCTGCTTATATGTGATGCCACACCGCCCTATAGGTGTTGAGCTACTACACTGAGAGTTCTCACTAGCAAGGCCAGTTTTCTCCCTTTCCCGCTTCACAGGTAGTTTAAAGCTCTGTCAAAGAGCCCTGCTAACTCACCTGAAGGCTGTTTCTGTTAATCTTGTCATTTGGGATTGCCACTGGAGGGATAGAGGAGAACATAACTTGTGCTGCTGTTCCCTTACGCAGGCTCCCCAGTGCTCTAACATTCCTTTTTATTGATTTTTTGCTTCTGCTGGTAACCTCATCACGGCCCACCTGAAATACCAACGGGGTAATAATCAGAGGGATTTACTAAGGTGGGAAGTTGGTCCATCACATCCCTGACCTATGCCTTAGAGAGGCAGCAAGCCTCTCTGTCAGGTGGGTCAGGACATCATATTGGGCCCTCTGTCCTCCTCAGGACAGCACATTGGATCCTCGGTGTCCCCCACCACAATGACCTGTCCTCTTCTCTTTTTAGAGCCAGTTGTAATGGTGGATCTATGGCATCACTGTCTGTCTGACATTTCAAGCCTGGGCAAGTCTTTCTTCTCTCCATCTTCCAGCGGAGTGAAAAATGGAACACTTCACAAGTTTCCAGGTCATCCTTGTACAGGGTCCATGCTAATCTTCTCTGTATCATTCCAATTTTAGTAGGTGTGCTGCTGTAGTGAGCACAAGACAGAACTCTGGATACTACAGAGATAGGACCAATTCCTCAGCAGATTTCAGTAGTTGTGGTTATGGTAAGGAGAAAACAGTTTTTTATGTGTATTAGATTAATATATTTTAAACTAAAACTCACTACAAATACTGAACATTTTCAGTGGCAAAGAAGACTTCCTAAGCTGTTCAGTGTTACTTAAAAATATAGTAGAATTTCTCTTGACAGAAACCACTTTTCAAAATTAGAATGTCCAATTTTAAATACCAAACATATTCTGAAGTGAAGCTCGGACAAGCACCATTTTTATTGAGGACATCAAACTCCTTTTCATTTTCTTTCACTTAGTGAACACATTATTTTAAATTTTTTCTTCCTGTAACTCTCTAAAAGAAACACCTTTCTCCTTTATTTTTTACCTTAGCAATTTTAATTTTATTTTCCTCTATGTCTGACTTTGGAAATTCATTTTTACTTGAGAATTGCCAGTTCTATTTTGATGGTAGTGAATGGATTTGTGTTGTTTGGGGAAAAAAAAAACCTCAAATCACAATTACTCTGAATTACTCTGCATTGAAATTTTAAAGATTTTACATGAGTGTGCCTCAATCTAGCTCAAGAACTGACGTGGTAAACTGTAATTTTTCTGAAATTTCTTGTAAAGTTCCAACTTCTTCAGGATTTATGTGATGTCCTTGTATGAAGAAACTAGATTACATGTAGGAGATATATACTTGTGTGAATGGTATTGAGTGACATACTTCTGCCTCTAATTCAGTAAGGTATTTTAGTATATATACTTTAGTGGCAGTCAGATTTGCACATAGTATGTCATTGTGAATATGTTTACATCTCTTGGCTGCATGTATTTACAAGGTATGTCTTCAGTATGCACACATCTTCTCCAGAAAGATCTTCTAGAAAAACCTAGGTTAAGCTTTTCCATAAATGTAGCCAAAAGAGCTGCCTACACAGGTACATACATATGAACAAAGAATGTGAATCCTAATTACTGACTGTTGCAGAGCTTTCTACTCATATGAAAGTGTTTTGACAGCTTCATGCTTTGCTGTTGATTACATTCAACATGCCTCTGTCATCCCAGCACAAAGGCAGAAGGATAAACATGGATATTCTGTGTGTCAAGGTGGAAATACCCTTAGATAAGATGAGTCAACCATTGGAGTACAGAGCCTACTTCAAGTGACACAGAATATTTCTCATTTATATTTAATAGGTGTTGTCACAAGTATGTACCACAAAACGTGTGCAGATCCACACTCCTGCTGACATTTGTTACTGCTGCATTTCAAATATTTGGCTTCTGAATCATACCATTCTTATTATGTGTGTAGAATGAATGTGGTGTCCTACTTATCCTTAGGGCAAAACAGAGCAGAAGGTGCAATGTTAGCACACAGAGCAGACAGACCCATCCTAGAAGTGTCAGTTCTACTTTCTGGATCTGACAAAGGCAAAGTAAATTTTACATGCTGTTTAACCAATGTTTTGATTTCTGTAAGCATCAGTGAGATTCTTCCTAAATGACTTTTGAGGATGAGATAAGGACCATGGTACTTTCTAACTTACGGTGTTATCTGCATTTCGTGTGTACTGTTTAGGAAAGCAAACAAAAAGGTATCCCCTTTCTCATAGGAGCCCAAATATATCTCCCTCCAAATCATTGATTGTCACTTTCAGGCTGTACAGGACAAAGGTAGCTGGACATGTGAGCTGATTTTCTGAAGTTCGGCATGCAGGCAGTATACTCAGCCTTTTGGGAAAGCAAACCAGTCAGAAAAAGAAATGCCTGTGACTGTCTTGGGAACTGAGCAACAATTATCAAAAAGTATTTTAATGATAGTGGAGGTTACACAACACGACAGAATCAACCCAAATTTCTAGTGCATTAAGTCTGTCAGTGTTGTGTTTGGATTCTATACTAGCAGTTTTATTCTAATCCATGTGAGTGATTTGAGAAATTCCAAAACATTACAGCTTCTAAACAACTCTGAGTTTAGCAAACATATTTACAGTATTATAAAGAAAGCAAACAAAAAAATCAGGAAAAAAACAAACACATAAATAAAACACAAATGGAAAAACATCAAACCAAAGAATGCATCTTCCTCTATTTCTCCCTTCAGTTTGAAGATAGTCCTAAACAGGCACAAAACAGATAACATGAGGTGTCCTTCAGTTGTCAGAGAAACTTAGAAAAGTAACCATAAACAAGTCTATAAATACTGCTTCTTGGGTGACCTAGTAGAGTAACTTCTATGAATTCATCTGGTCTGGGCTGTACACGGATTCAAACATGAAAACACTATCTCATTTTGCTGGTGAAGAGTGTTAACCTTTCTCAAATAATATGATCTCTGTGGATAGATTGTAATGATGAATTAATTCTACTGTCTGGATAAGTGTAAATAAAATAATATTATCTAGTTATTTATTGTGTAGGACAAGCACCTAGATTTGGCACAAAAAAATATAAACTAAACCAATGAAGATCTTCTATATTTGCAGGCTATAACAAAGCTAGTAATAAAACCCCATTTTATTAGATCAGGTTAATGTATATGTTATTACTTTCATGAGTTCAGACAGCATAAGCCTGGATCTCAAACTACGTGCCCTTCATGTTACAGAACATTACTATTTTAGGTGGGTTAAGAGTGTTCAGCACTTATCCTTTGCAAGAAGCTTAAAGCAGATTGAGGAACTGGAGTGGAGGTAATCACCACATACTACTTTCCTGGAGGTCATGGGAAATGGCAGCAATGGAGAGAGGCCCTTAGCAAGTCTGTGACAGCACATTGATCATATTGAGGAAGAAACACATCCTCATGGCTTGTATTGTTAATGAGGAAATTACTTTCCTGACCTTGGACCTGCTTGAAGTTTTGCTGTATGAAAGTCCTGAAGATTCAATGTATCTTTTTGTTCCTAATATCAGAGAAAGAGTGTATGTGCACCTGTGTGTGTTTTGTTCTGCTTTTAATGGATATATTTTTCCTTTTTTTGTCAAATTGGGTTAGTTTTCTAGACTATGATAAAGTCTGAGGATTCATATATTGAATGACCTTCCCAGAGATCTTGTTGACTGTCTGTTCCTGCTCTGGTGATTAAACATGGAAACTTCCAGCCAGTGTTGTCCTTGTTCAGGTACTACTGCAGACAGAAATTATAATTATTGTCAGCTAGTTCACCAGTGAAATGAGGCAGCTTTACACTGATACCTTAAGATTTTTACTTTTAAGAAGCAAGGTCACAGATAAAGTGGTTGAGTATATGTAGTCTATTCCCAAGGTGAATTAATATGTACTGGAAGCAAATATAAACATTCTCCTATTTTATGTATTGTACTAGATGTGTCTGCTTTTTGAGGACTGTGGATCTGCTGTTTTAATCTGTTCACACTTTGATTCTCTGTTTTTAAAAATAATGTAGTAACTGAAATCTTGCTAATTTTGTACACTATGCTTGTATTTTCTCACTTTCATCAAGGTGTTATATAAGGCGTGATCATGTGAAGATGAATATCCAAAAGCAAGGCACTGCTGATGCAGTCAAAATGCTTGCTTAATACACCATCTTTCTAGTAACTGATCTGGATCTACTTCCATAACGTTGTATTATGCTTTATAGATGTACCCTTACTGATTGGAAAAGAAAATTAAAAGAAGGAAATGAAAACAAATGCTAAAGTACTTATTTTAATCAATCAATCAATCAATCAATCAATCAATCAATCATTCAATCAATTAATTAATTAATTTAAAAAAATCTTCCTAATATTTGAATAAGCCAGAATTCAGACTCTGGTCTTTTATTGCACACATCATCTGCCGCTAATTTGATTTGATTACAAGTGAAAGTCATATTAAACTTCATGATATTGCCTCTACCAAAACCATGGAGAATATTACTTCCCATGTATGACTGGATTTTGGTTGCAGTGAGGTTTTCTTACTTCCTTCCAGTGGCCAGGTTATGTGGCAACAACCCATGCTGCCTGGGTGCTTTGAAAAAGGCTGCCATTCAGAAGTTGGTATCAGTCAAATATAAGTCGATGTCAGGACTGTTATGCAACATTTGCTTTCAAGTTTTCCTTTAGTACCTGAGTTTTGTGTTACTGATATTAAATAAAAATTCTTTGCGATGAATTTTAAATGAAGAAAAGCTCTCACCAGAGATTTGTTAAAAGCAGGCTAACAGTTGTCCTCCTTTTTTCCCCCTCCTTTTTAGTAGAAGGGCTTTAAATTATATATTAACCATAAAGGTAAACAGAATAAAAAAGGCAATTAAACATTTATGGAAGATGTAGTGGAATTGTCGTGTGCAGCACTTAAAATGGCCTGAATGATTGAGCTGTGAATTGCTCTCCCTTAGGTATTGAAAAATTCATCAGCACTATTTAATAAATGTTCGTATTCATGGTCATTCATGTTTACACTACAGCACTTCCAGGAGAGTGCTTACTAAAGATAACATTTTAATGAAAGTTGAACTTTTCTATACTGTGAGTCACCTTAGATTATACAGATTATATGGCAGAAGAGACCGAGGAGTTTCTAAACTAACAAATGAAAAGTGTCCATGAGAACAACTTTTCTAAAAGAGAAAGAAAGCCCACGAATTATAAAAGACTTCCTAAACATAAAGCTATTTGAAGCTTTTAAAATTTCTTTTTTTTGCATTTAAAAATTATTTATCTTTCAGTGGCCATATGAAATCAGCCTTCATGATGACTTGGGCATCAACATTATTAAAATATTAATTACCGAATTTACCAACTAATTAATTAACATTTATTATAGTAATTAATTAATTAATTAATGTTAAAAATATATAAATTAATAAATATACCTGAGTGACAGAGATATTAATATGGAAACTAGTGTGACTGTAGGAATGACTGTGCTTTGTAAGGTGATTTTTTTTTTTTTGCCTAGGTATCAGTGGCTGCACTAAACTGGAACCAATATACTGCTGTTAAACTTCTTCAAATTCTCCCATTGCTCCAAGCAATAGAGTCTGTTTTCTGGAAGGTTGGAGGACATGCTTTTAGCAGTCAAGTGACTGTGGCATAGTCTGCTTCCGTGTCCCTGTTCTGCTCCGGGAGGTGGGTTTTTTTAACTTTTTGCTGTATGTGTTATCTTTCTCATTAATGTGTTCAGGTTTGAAGCTTAGGAGAATGATGGAACTGCTGGTAGCTAATGTCAGATATACTGTTTACTGCAAAGCAGTGTGGTCTGTGTCTGGCTTATTAAATTACTAATACAGCAGAGGTCTTATCTGCTCTTTGTTACTCTCCACATTAATTCTCCTGGCAAAAAGCATTAAATCCAATGACCATTCTGTTTGGTATTCTCTGGATGCTCTAGACATGTGCTAGGAAGTTTTAACCAAAATATTTGTGTCCAGGTTAACTTATCTTGGTTGTCCTGAGCAGGTTCACATGGTTGCTAAGGAAGGACTTGTGTTGACTTAGCAGATGGATAAAATCAGAAAGGAGTAAGCTAATCGCATTAATATACATTAACTGCATACTATGGGAAAATTAGCAACTAGTTAGTTAGGATTTTTTTAGGATTCGACAGTATCTCAGAAACCCATGTGGAAACAAATTGCAAAGAAATATTTCTCTGAGGATTAAAACTTATGTTTTTACATTTCCTTTGGTGGATCTCTGGAGATGTTAAGGGAAATGTCTATTTTACGATGCAGTGCATCAAGAAGTGGGGTCTGGGAGACAGGGATACTGAATAGTGACACAAAAGCTCTGGGGTGCAGTGACTGTATTAGTAGACTGTATTAGTACAGATTACTTTAAAGAAAAAGAAGAAAAAAATTTCCTTAATTTGTATTAGGTTAGTAGAAAAGTGAAAATAAAACAAACTTGTACTAATAGCCCAGTTTAAAACTCTTGCTTTATTTTCTTCTCGTAAGGTTTAACATGACAAAATAAATTGAATTAGTCACATATTTGCTGTTTGTAAGGCTGGGTGACATGGTGTATCTCATTTAAGTAACTTCAGTGAGGCAGCTCTGGTTAGAAACATAGAACATCTTGTGTAGAAAGCACATGCACATTCTGACAAAATTTAAAATCACAGAATCATTAGGAATTGGAAGGGATTTCAAAAGATTATCTACTCCAATCCCCCTGCCAGCGCAGGATCACTTAGACCAAGTTGCACAGGAACACATTCAAGTGGGACTTGAACGTCTCCAGAGAATGAGAAATCACAACAACCCTGGGCAGCCTGTTCCAATGCCCCATTATCCTCACTGTGAAGAAGTTCCTTCTGATATTTCTATGGAACCTCCTATGTTCCAGCTTGCATCCATTGCCCCTTGATGAAGATGACATTGAGAAGAGCCAGGCTCCATTCTCCTGACACCCAACCCTGGTTTTCATTAAGTCCACCTGGTTTTCATTAAGACCAGAGTTCTTTCCCACTGGTGCACACCTATCAACTATCTCATCCCCCATCTGAATCCAGTTTAAAGCCCTCTGAATGAGCCCAGACAATTCCTGCCCCAGAACCCTTTTTCCTCTCTGGGATAAATCTGTCCCATGTGGACCTGCAAAATTTGGTATCTTATAGAAAGAGTCATTGCCAAAGAACCTAAAGCCCTGCCTGTAGCACCCGCCTAGTACACAGGCATTAATGGGCTTGGTCCTTCTATTCCAATCCATGTCCTTACCCCAAAGTGGAAGTAATGAAAAAAACACAATTTGTGCCCCAAACTCTTTTACCAAGTGTCCCATGGCCTTGTAGTCTTTCTTTGTTTCTCTCAGGCCACAGAACACATCTTCCTCCTCATCTTTCTGGAAATCAGCAGTGGGTAATAGACATCTGATTTCACCAAGTTCGGGAGCATTCTAGTGATATCCCTGATCCGAGCTCCAGGTAGAAAGCAGACTTCCCTGTGATGAGGGTCATCTCTGCATATTGGGCCGTCAGTCCCTTTCAGGAGTGAATCTCCAATACCTAGGAGCATTCTCTTGTTTCTGGAGGAGGTTGTCACATTCGTGGAAGACTTCCCAGGTTCATGCAACCTTGCTAGGGCCTATGGTATGGGTTCTCTGTCCAGTACATCCTTATTAGACCAGCTGTCTTCCAGTAGGGGCTCATATCTCAGTGACAACTGAGAAGGTGAGGCAGGCAAGGGTGGTGCTCAACTTCTGCCAAAAGGTTTAGGTGAAAGATATAGGTGAAAAAGACATTGTGCTCCAGCTTCAAAAGAAATCTAGACCATAAATGCTAAGAATCTTTTCCTCCAGAATGAAGATAGGAAAGTATGGCTCTCTGCAGTAGTACCATCTGGTTTCTTTGGTCCTGATCAGTGGCCACAGACTCTGGAGCCTATGAGCTGCATCTCTCTTTCATTAGTGACAGGGCAAGGAATTGTAGATCACTTCAGCACCTGCAGGCAGGCTCATTTGTCTCCTGGTTCTATCAATAGAAATGATAGCACTTCCCAAAACATTTTAGTCAGTAAGGTTCCTTTCAGTTACAAATATAAGTTATGGTAGTGAGGCTACCCAGCACCTAGATCAAGTTACCAATTGTAGTCAAGATCAAGTTACCAATTGTAGTCAACAGTAAGAAAAAACAGTGTGTATTGAATTTGTGGTAGAATTATGCTAACTTTTTTTTTACATTCTTTCTTCCATCAATAATTCTTTCCTAACTTGTCATCATGTGTCCCTATAGAAGTTCTCCCGTTTTTTTAAGCTGGATTTGGTTTACACAATGCCAATTCAAGACCTAACTGACTTATACAGGTCAGTGACCTTCCTATATAAAAATTGTTTCTAAACATACAAAGTTAAATTATTTGGTTTTAATTTTAATGTAGCTGGCCAGAAAAGGTTACAAAGAAACATTACTACTACCATTGAATAAAACCTTCAGAATTTTACCTTCTCCTCTCATATAATTAGAAGTCCTGTAGACCAGACTGCCCATTCACAAGGCAATACATCAGGAAAAAACCCATTCAAAATCTTGTAAATACTACCAAGCATTATTTCCCTGAACCTCACAAACCTATTTAATAGTGTGTGATTTATGCAGCTTGACTGAGTAGTTTGAAGTTTCTGAGACAAAGCTTATTTTCCTGGCTAGCCAGCTGGCAAATCAAGGGACCAGCAATTACTTGTCATATGTCATGAGTTCACATGTGGCATAGTATGATCAGTCATCTTGAAGAGAGAAGGAGAGAGGAAGAAAGGCCTAAATTTGAACCAACATTTTCTATACAAATAATGTTTTGGAAAATATTTTGGGGTTTTAGTTTGCCTCCTGTGTGCATGGAAATAAAAGGGACATCTAAGTCAGGCAGTATGGCAAATTGTTGCACACTTGTAGCTAAGAAGAAGGATGCAGATTTTCACTGGCTTTTATTTGCTGAAGTTTAGGACTCTTGTTCCTATTCTATTTGGAGGTAATTTAAAACAGATATTTGAGAACCATCTTGTTTTTCATTAACCTACTTGCTATGCAGAAGAAGAAACTGTAATCTCTAGAAGATTGAAAAATGGAAATATTACCTTTTTTTTTTCTTTTTTTTTGTCTAATGGGTGGTGGGTGTTGCTACCAGTCCTTAGCCAGAAAGTCAGAATACCTCTAAATTTTCAGTGGAGAGGCAGTTTAAGGAAAAGTATTGCTTGTGGGAAAGAAACTGCTTGATTTTCTGTCTGGCCACCTGGAGAGCCCTAATCAGTCTGTAGATAGATATTGGCAGGAATTTTCCAGCCATATTGATGGTAAAAGACAGAATAATTTACCTTGATGAATTTTGCCTTTCACCTTTTCAGAAGAATGGTCCTAGAAGGTTCGTGGCAGGCCCTTATGAAGTTCATTTTTGTTTCCAGAGCAGTGGCTTCAGTTATTTTCTCATGGAAAATTTCTTCAGTTTGCTCATAGAAAACCAATCCTTTTCATAGAATATGTTGTGTTTGATTTCACTTTCTGGAAAATACTTCTGCAGTTCTACTTTATGTTACCTGTGCCATAGGAAATATTCTGTACCAATTTTGTATTTCTTTAACTCCAAGCAGAAGCAGAATTCAAGAAGAATCATGCACAGCTTTCAAATAATTGAATTACTAGTACAAGAACAGCATTTTAAGTCAAGCTGCTTCAATTTGTACTGATGAAAAAACAGACTACTTTAGCTGTCAATTCAAGTGTGTGTGGTACCTAAGAGAAGTATTGACTTAAAAAGTAGGAAGCACTCAATGTCTATAATGATCTCTATCTGCCTTCTTAAGTACTGTGAAACAGTAACCTCTTTTGAGGCTGTTAGCTGCTCTTAATTCTTTTCAAGCTCTAGTAAGAAAAGTTCTCTTAGTTTTTTATAGAATGTTTCTATGTAACCTGGGCTTGATCCATTTTATGAATTTCTTCCCAATTTTCTGTACTTCATTTACTAAGCATCTGGTTTCATCTTGCTTTCCTTTATAAATCACTCTTGGAATATTAGTATTTTTCTCTGGAGAATACATAATAAGGAAGAACATATTTCTGTCTTTCAATCCTGCTGAAAACTTCTCTTTTCTGTATCTCTTTATCTTTTCTGTATCTCTTAATTCCTGTCCTTCTTTCCTGTACATTATTAACATTGCCCCTAAATTATTTACTGTAGCTTTGTGAAATGTCATTAGTGAGAATCATGTTACTTGTAAGGACAGCTAAAAACTAGCTTGCAATATGATTGAAGGAGAATGAGACAAGAGAAACAGAGATGCTAAAGAAATATGACTGTTGTAAAGGTGAGTAGAGGATAGAAGCTCGAGGCAGAGGAAATGTGTTTGGAAAAAAGGGCCAGAGTTTGGACAGTAGTGCTAAAGGAGACTGAGACTTCAACAGAAAATTAGTAGCTACTGTAAGGAGGAAAAATAGTATTAAATTGAAAGTAAGAGAAATGACATAACAAGCCATTACAATGCATCACATGGATAGCATTACATGAAGCAAGAGATGATCTTGTTCAACAAAGCGTAAAATGCATTATGGTAACCTGAGTGAAGACACTGAGATAGAGAGAGCTGATGCAAATGAGTAGCATTGTTTTAACTGCAATATATAAAAAGCTATATCTTGAGTAGACAAATGATGACATAGTTTAAAGATACTCATAGATGTCCCACAAAAGAAGTAAAAAATTAAGATTTTGAGTAGAGCAAATATGGGATGAAATCACGAAAGAAAGATGATAGACTGATAGTGAAAACTTCATCAGTTAAAGTCCAAGCCAAAGTCCTTGTACTGCACTCAGAAACTACAGGAGAGAAAAATTTATATTCATGAAGGAGAAAAATGGAGTTATACTGAGGAGATGGAATAGATAACAGGTTTACATGATAGTTTCAAGAAGGGGAAGGGGGGGGTGATGGGTAATTTTTAAGAAGTCTTTCAAGAATACAGAAATGTTTGGAAAACAGATGAAATTTTGTTTTTTTCTCTCCCAGTAACATATTTTCTTCTAGGATTGTCATGTGCCCTTAGTTTCATCCTCCTTTAACATTATTTTGTGCTTCAGTACTATTTTCTACATGTTCTTCAGTAAAAAAGGATTTGTCAGGTTTTCAATCTGGGGACCTTTCATCATATACATAATTGTCCTCTAAACACTGGACCGTACTGTATGGGCAATGACGATATTTAGCATCTTTTCCGGGTACTAGCAGACAGTAGTTCTAAAGCAGCCATTAGATCTTCAGGCTAAGAAATAAAAAGGTACATTTTCCAATCTGTGTGCAAGTATAAAATGTGAAAATCCATTTATTCAATAATCGGGTTTATCCTTAGCTCCCTGTCCACAGATTTGCAAATTTACTTACAAATAGCCATACTGTAAAATTTAGGTGACTCCTGTGGGATAACTCTTTTGTTTTATTTCTCAGTAGGTAATTAGTACTTAGATAAGTAATACATTCAGATTGCTGCCAACTATACATGTCAAAACCTGGCATGCTTTAAAGTGACACATTTGCGTAATCTTTGTTAAACTGCAGCAGTCTAATCCTTTTTGTCTACCTCTGGCTGGTTTACCATGAAACTTAATGCTGTACTTGTGTGGGATTATGCCTCACAATTGCAGATTGAGAGACTGCACATGGATGCTGCATAGGGAATGGAGGATTAAAGACTGAAAGTCTAAGTGTATAGCATGGTTTCTTATGATTAACACTGACTGAATTTAACAGTTCATTTTATATTATTGTTTTTTAAACAAACAAAGAAAAACCATAAAGAGTTTTATAAAAACTGCTTTGAACGTGACCAGAGAAAACAGAGCTAATATGTATTTGCTGTATTTGTCTCCCATAGAGAAAACTTCACAGGAATATCAGTAAATGTGTTTTAAAAGATAATAGTAGGAAATAGCAAATTGTTTGAAAATGTTATGTTTCCTTTGTTATAAAAGGTGAGATAGTTTAGATCTTTGCACAAAGAGTTAATGTATCATGTTGCCCTGACCTTGAATGTTAGAGAGAAGCAAAACCTTTTCAGGCAAAGGTATGTTTGAAAGACTGTCTTTAAGCTAGTGTCAAGGTCACTTCTTTGAGGGTTCACGGTTCGAAGGAGTTACATGGGAAGTATTTTCCTCATTTTCTTTCATGGCCTATTTTGTCTGACAAGATTCTTCCACTATCACTTAACATTCTGCTAAGATCTCCGGCTTCCAGCATGTAAGATCAGAGTGCCAATAGGCTTCATATTATACTATTCAGAATTGCATCCAGAAAAACCTCATTTGGTATATTTATCATTAGGAGTTTGGTTTCTCATATGGGGAAGCTGTGATTGTTTTGATTGCAAAATTAACTTGGAGGTAAGATTTTTAACATGATTGGCCAATCTTTGTAGCAAAATTCTGCAAACCCATCAGGTGGGCAGACAAAGAAACTGAAGACTAAATTATCTGCCAGAAGACAGTGACATTTTGTTTACTATGACAGATGACATATTGGTTTCATGACAGGCTTGTCACATGAGAAGAACAAGATTCTACAAATGTTTCAAGATAACCATTTTTTTGTTTGTGTATGTCTTTGTGGCAAGACAAAAAACCAAAACAATTTAAAAAATTAAGGTAAATTAATTTTGTTATTTATTTTTTTTAATAATGTGACTATATATAATGATATACCCTGAGCATTTCTGGAGTTTTATTCATTATACAGCCTTCCCTAAAAGTTGCTTTTAAAACCCTTTCTTTTGATGCTGGGTTGATATGAAATTAAAATATGAACACCAGAAATTTAACAGAACATGGCTGCTACTTGTATAGTAAAAACTCAAGAAACTGAAGCTTTGAGATTATTATCAGCCTAGTATCATATTTTCAATACAGCTGTTTCCCCATGGCTGTACTTTTCCAGAGTTCTGTGGGAGAATGTTACCTGACTTTTGGTAAGTGCTACAGATCAGGGAACTGAGAATACTTAACTTTGGTATTGGTCCTTGTTGTGAATGTTCTTGCATTTCTGTTTTTTAAAAATTGTTATTATTTCAGTATACTTTAAGAAATTACAAGTTTTAATTTTAATATTTATTTAAAACAGCAGGCAGGTATAGTAGCTTTGTCCCTAAAATTATTGGTTTAAAACATAGTAGCACCTTAAGGATGATTTGTGATAAAAACACACATTGCAACAATGTGTAATGTTCAGGGTGTAATCTGTGATGTTTGGCTGATGATGCCTCTATGGATCTGTATTTTTCCTTTATTAATCTTGTCTATTTGTCACTCATTACTTAGGAGATGATCATGGAGATACATCAAAGTAAAAAGTGAAGTGTTCCTTTAAGTACTTTTGCTCAGGGAAATAAGCAATAAAACTCACATCAGAGGAAGCAGAGTTACTACAAACCTCAGCAATCTGAATGCCAAATGTACAAAAGACTTTTAGAGTGAAAAGCAGGCAGAGGTCTTGTCGTAACACCAGCAACAGAATTATTTGTATAAACTTAAGAACAAAATAACGGTAATGACCAGCATTAAAGGCCTTTAACAGATGTGTCATCCTGAAATTCTAGCACAAAATAACTCACTTTTAACTCTGAACTAAATGTGATAAATAATACACTTAAGAGATACTTGTTTTTGAGAGGAAAATTTGAGCCTGAGAGGAAGGTCCATGTTTTACTCAAAAGTAATCTATACTGCCAAAATAAAATCATCATCGTCATCATCATCATCAAAATAATGCTACTTTACAAACACTTTCCTCTGATAAATGATAATCCACCTAATGAAAGAGATAATCTTCTTCTTTTCTTATATTGTCCTGTGAGATTTTTCATTATGGAGATTTGCCATCATGGAGGAAGTACGGTTTTGACAATGTTGTTGCTTTGTGTATTCTTTGAAAGATAAAGTAAAATATGAATGGGCTGCTTATCACTTGATTAAGGCAGTCACTGTAACACTGTAATTGAAAATAGAATCATACAGATGTTCCTGACAGATTAAATCTTTTAAAATCATGTTATATAATTATTTAAAACTTTTATGCGTGTGTCAATTTAGTCTTTACATTACAAAATGGAATGGAATCCAATATGATAAAGATGGAATAACAGAATAAAAAGAAGTTGGCTGATGGAAGAACAGGTAAATGGAAACTGTTTGACCAGTAATATCTCCAAGGCTTTTATCAACTCTCCTCTATGCAAATTGCAAGAGTCTTCAGAGGTTAAGAGAGCCATGGTGTGGAATAGCTCATATTTATTTTTAAGATCTTTGCTAAAATCATCATGACAGTTCTGTACAGAAACATGAGTGCAAATGCTTTTTTGAAGATTTGACCCTAAAATAAATAAGAAAGACTTGGAAAATGCTGCTGTGAGCTGCAAAACATGAAAAGAAAATCTATAGGTATCCAGTTGTGAAAGATCAACATTTATCTAGATGGGAGAAAAATGCAGGTTGTGCTGGATGCTGAATGGCTTAAGGTAGCTGCATAGATATCCTGAATTCCCACAGTGGTGGGATTTTCTCAGGAGAAAACATAGTAGCATGTCTATTATAGCCTCAATGAAATCAAAACAATTCAGTGTGGTCTTTAAATACTGTGATCTCTATTGCACAAAGCATACTTTTAATGCAAGGGTGAAAGAGGAGAGCCTTTCCCATTTAAATAGACATGTCATCTCTGCATAAGGACCTGTACTTTTCTGTGAGTTTTTTGATGTTTTTTGAAACTTATGGTCTAAGGGAAGAAAAGGGTTTCCTAGTGGTGAGAACTGAACAAATAGACTGAACTCAATGCCTGCTTGCTGCATTAATAAAAATCAAATGAAAAAAGCAATCTGATTAAATTATGTGTGCCTTTTCCTATAGTGGTGGAGCTTAACTAAGCAAACAGAAGCAGTGAAGTAAATCACTGTTGGTTTATTACAGTTCAGAATTCAATATCTCAATAGTTAAAGGGCTTATACACCAGTGTTCTTACTGTTTAGCTTCTCCATACAAAGAAAGTAAACACAATGGCACTGTAGAGACTCTTGTTAGGCAAGTGACACTTACAGGAGCCTTGTTCTGTTGTGAAGATGTTGCCCTATTTCATGAAAATATTGCTTGCTTGATGGTGATGATACTTTCTGTGACAGAAGTGTTCTGCATGAAATATCCTTAGGGTTTCCCCCTCACATTGATATTACTGCACCATCAAGATAGCAGTTTCTTCCTGACAGGGTGGGGATGGGCCATGGAGGAAAAGAAAAACTGTCAGTAAACTCCATGCCATGATGTAAGTCTTGATTCTGAAAATTTAGAAAACCAGAATATGTACTGCTCATGACTTGGGCTGGTCGATGGCTTTATTAAGATCAAACCAATTACAGACCAAGAATTTAAAATGTTCCTTTTATATCTGTCTCATACTAATGATTATCAATCACTATACCTAAGAAAGGGCATGTTGGGTGGTGAATGGGTTGAGAGAGGCCCAGTTCTTGGAGTTGTTTTACATAAGAAGCTCAACATGAGCCAGCAATGTGTGCGTTTTCACTCTGAGAGCCAATCATATCTCAGCTGTACCTGAAGTGTCACCAGCAGAGTGAGTCTTCCTCTCTATGCTGGTCTTGTGCAAACTCGCATGGATACTGCATCTGGGTCTGAAGTCCTTAATGTAAGAAGGCCCTGGAACTGTTGGAGCATGTCCAGAGGAGGGCCATAAGAATGATCAGACGGCTGAAGCACCTCTCCTATGAAGACAGGCTGAGGGAGTTGGGGCTGTTCAGCCTGGAGAAGAGAAAGCTTTTAGGGGAGGCTTTAAGGCAACCTTTCAGTACCTGAGGAGTGCCAACAGGAAATCTGGAGAGGGGGATTTTGGTGAGGTAATTTAGTGATAGGATGAGTAGAAATGGTTTCAAGCTAAAAGAGGATAGATTTATTTTGTATCTTAGGAAGATATTCCTCACTATGAGGCTGGTGAGACACTGGAACAGGTTGTCAAGGGACTTTGTGGATACTTCCTCATTAGAAGTATTTAACACCAGGTGGATGGGGCTTTGGGCAAAGTGCCTAATGAGGGTTATCCTTGCTCATGGCAGTGGGGTTAGAACTAGATGATTTGAGGTCCCTTTCAATCTACACCATTCTATGATTCTATGATTCTATGAATGTGGGATGGTGACTTTCAGAATAGAATTTCGTGAATGAATTCTTCTAATTTGGCATGTGAGGAAAAGTGTTACTCAGAGTTTCTTCTTGCAGACTCTGAAGAATTAGAAATTGATATTAATTTTGCAAGTTTTGGTTGGCAAGGGAATTTGTTTGATGAAGAACTCCGTATGTTCAGAGTACAGAAACTAGTAGAGGCAAAGAATAAGCAAGAATAATGAAGAAGACAGACCAGAGTACATCTCAGTCTCCAAAAGGACATGAACTTATTTGATGTCTTTATACACAATGTTGATTTCTTCTGTCTACTGTAATTCTTTTGTGCATGAATCTAGATTATTTGTTCTCAGTGGTAACCAGATTTACAGACAGAGGGGTATGAATATTTCTCTTAAGGATAAAGAAATACGTTACTGTCGAGTCACATGTGCCCTCTGAAAAATTAAAATGTCTCCCCTTCCTGGTCAGTGCCAGTTTTTAGCCTTAAATTAAAGATGACCCCAGGACTTACCTTTTACTGTCACACAGACTGTTGCTAGGAACTTATAAATTCAGCAATCAAGTTTGTATAGTTCTTTTATGGCAACATATGAAGAAAGCTAAGTGAAAATCTCATTTGAACACTAAGAAGGAAAAAAATGTAGCAGAGTAAAAAAATTTGCCATTATTTTTGCAAAAACATTATAAAAAGGAGATAAGCTTTTGTCCTTGCAAGCTAGAAGTTCCGTGTTTTTTATTCAGGATTAGAATTATTACCATCTCTAAAAATGAGAGGAAGATTAAAACCTAACATTGCTGAGTGTATGCACAGTGTTAATGACAAAGTGTTAATATATAAATTGTACTAGTTCAGTGTTGAAATATTAACAGTACCCAATTAAAAAGGGAGAAAGCAAGCACAAAAGCTACCCTGGTCAGATGATGTCATGACATGCTTTGTAGATATTTTAAGATTTCTCCTAAGCACTAGGATGGTTCCTTTGACAACACCCGTTCTCATTCAGAAGATTCTATATTCAATGCCCTTAGCAGAAGCTGGGTTTGAACTCAGTGCTGACTATATGATCCATTGCTAAACAAATGCTGGCTGGGTGGTGGTAGCCACATTAACCTTTAGCTGAGGTACTGAAATCCTCCTGACAACATTCCTCCCTCCTGGTTAAATGTTACTGCATAAAATGTGTTTCCAAAGGAGTGTACAACAGCAGTCATGATTTCTGCAATATTACCACAGCAAAAAAAAGCATGGGATTTATTCCTGTGAAAAACGGATGCATAATAAGTCTCTTCCTGCAAGGATCATAATGACTGTGAGTAGGCAGTCCATAGTCTGTTTTAACAGTATTTGTTCCATTCAAAAAGCTGTTTTGGTTTTGTACCAAATCCTTAGCAGTGCACTTAGGTGGCACTGCAGCCCACCTTTTATTAACTCTCAAGTTTATCTTTTCTGTAGAGGCAAATTAGTCTTGTTATTAAAATTCATTGTAAACGGGAACCTGTTAAGTATGCCATAAACAACATGTGACAGAGAAAGCTTGATTGCTACCATTTCCATCCAATTACCCTCCATGAATTTTCTCAAAATATTGAAAATATTTTAACATTTTGAATAAATATGAAATGATGACAGGAAAGAATTGCTTTGATGGAGGATACTGCAAAGGGCTATGTTAGAACTATGACAGAACACTTAATAAATGAATTAGATCAGTGGATTTTGGTCTATCTTTTAGGATTACTCTTCAGGATTAAACTCTTACCAACCAACATGATAAAATTTAGCACTTGGTGTAATAATGTCTACAGAAATCATCCTTAATATTCTGAAGCCACGTAACATATTTTCTTTGAAAGATTCTTTTATTAGGAATCTGGCTCTGTGTACTCTGAAAACAAGAGAGGCAAATTCCTCTCCTGCTGTCTACAAAAACATTGATAACAAATATGGTCACAGATTATATGCAAAAGATACTTTGAAACATATTTTGTACGCCCACAAATATAGGTAACAGGCTCTGGCTTCATGAGGCTCTGGGCAACCTGCTCTGTTTGCAGATGTCTTGGCTCACTGCAGTGGGGACAAACTTTTAAATGTCCTTTATAACCCAATGTATTCTGTGATTCTATGATTCTGTGATCTTTCAATGTAACAGATAGAAAGAGAAGCATCACACGAATATGCAGTGCCCTGGAGGCCACTAGAAAATGCTTCAAAGGTCTTCCCAGAGTTACATTACAGCAGAAGTCACATATTTGCAAGTCCTGAGTTATAAAATTCAATTGTTCAACCCTATGTGAAAACTCACCATATTTACCTGGAGTATGTCACCATTAAAAAATGTGGCTTCTTTTGTCTATGAACCTTTAAAAATAGAACATTCAGTATGTTTCTGAAGAGACGGCAAAACCCTCAAAAATAATTTGTGTAAATTTTTCCTCCTCCATAACACATCCTTGTGTCTCAACACCAATGCAGATCATTTTTCTATAACTGTATGGAACTGGTATGATAAACATGGTTTCATTTGCAGTGTAAAACAGGGAAGAGAATAAGTCAAAGTACTTACCCTCTGTAGCACATCCATCAGGCCCATGGTTATTTTCTGCTCACAACTAAGCAGATATTGATGTACATTGTTTAGTGGATCAGAATAATCTCCTTAAAGACAGAAATGCTTACCTTTTGCTATTTTTCTCTGTAAATAGAAAGTAACATCCATGTCTTGTTAACCTCCACCTGAATTTAAAACAAAGAATGGAGCACCTTGCTTCACCACACAGACTGCTGGATAAAACCCTGAGCAGCTACACTGCAGCTGGCTTCATGTCCTGGTGCACTGCCATCTATGGCACTGAAAATACATTGCCTTCACTGCAGCAAGAATTCCCCAATACAGAGAAATTGAACTCACCAAGGTGATGCTACCTGTTGAAGCCATGAGAGAACTGGATTACTCCTTTATTGATCAATTGTTGACTTAGCAATCAATGGGTAATTGACTACTAACCTCAGTGAGATGGCTCTAGCTTAAGTCAGACAAGCAATTAAATGTCTTGCTGAACAAATACCTATATACTGTCTGTGGCTTCTGTTCATAAATTTGCCAGCTTTACGTTATTAAAAGCCACATAAAAAAAATCTTCTGTAAATGAGCCACACAGATAAGATAGACCTGTTATATGGATAGATTTACGGTGTGCTACCATTCCATATTTAAGAGCCCCCCTCTCTCTCTGTTATTACTGAGGCAATCAAAGGTGCCTTGAAAGATTGCTAAAAATGATTAAGAGTGCTTTATTTTAGATTGATAACTGCAATAGCAAGTGTGAGAGGGAGAGCAAGCAATTGAAGTGGATGGGATCATTGTGTGCTTGCCTAAAATCACTAGCTTAACATTTGTATTTTAGACTGTCTCTTGCCTAATAACATCACGTAGTAAAATAAAGGGTTTGTTCCAGAGGTAATTGTTATGTGGTAGAATATAAACAAGACCGATTCTGCAGTATATTTACACAATGCATATTTATGAGTTGGGTTTAATTAAAAGTCAGGAATGTTAGAGCTATTTTTTAACTAGATGTGTATTATGTAGTGTCAAATGCTTGGTTTTAATCACACATTCTATACCATCGTGACCTAGATCACTGCTTGTGACATATGAGATAGTGTGTTGTCTTTCCAGAGAAGATGTGGCCAAGCCTGATGGATGTTTTCTCATTCCTAACCTCATTACTACTGGCTTCCCATCCATCTAATAAAATGCTATGATAGAGAGTGGGAAGGTGCTATAAATCATAATATTCCAGCTGCTCCAAGCAGATTCATTAGAAATGTTGACTACATATCTCATACACAGAAAGTCAACACACAAAGTAGTTTGATACTTCTGTGCTGAAGACATCCTCTTACTCCTTCCAGACAAGTTAGAATTTGTTTTTAATAGCAAAGATTACATTTAATGAACTTCTGGGTGGCAGGCTGCTTTGACCTGATTAACCCAATGAATATTCCAGCTGTTACTAGTTTCAAATTGCACTATAAGCTCTTAGCTAACTCACATTGTTACTCTACCAATGAGAATGCATAATTGCTGACTAATGAGCTATTATTTTTAGTGAGGTAAGAAACTGAGACATCCTACTTTCCTGCAAATTTTACAATATTATCATTAAGGAAAGGTATCATGTTTCTCATTTAAACTGGGCTAGGTCACTAAAAGGAATATAAATAGGGAAGGGAGAAGATCTTTCCTACCTGCTTTCCTTTCAGTCTATAAAGGATAATGTGGCATGGCTATGAAAATAAAAATGTCCCAGACTTATGCCTGGATAAAGACAGCTGAAATAGCTGGACTCTGTGAAGTCTAGGCTGGGAATGTTCACTTCAGAGTTGTATGGCATTTTGAATTTTTGCATTTTAATGTTGCCTGTATTCTTGAAGAGGTAACAAGTGTGGCCTTTGCAAAAGGGATTATGTTGTTAAGGGAAAAGTTAAAAAAAATGAAAGAAAGGTAACAACAAGCAATTTTACCACAATTCAGCTCTAAAATACGCAGTGTGACTGTCACTGTCCCAGGTGTTTGGATGTTCATGGTGCCTCTGTGTCAGATGCTTAGAGCTGCTTACATTATCCTATTCATTTTTTTTTTTTTTGTGGCAATTTCAGTGTAGCCCTTATGATCCTGTCATTCAAAGGATTTTGGTGGGGGATAACCCAGGATTTCTACTGTAGCTCAATATGTTTTGGTGTTTCAGACCTCACAGTGACCTCTCCCTTTGTACTGAGTTTGGTGGCAAAGCCACTGTAACTAACTTTCTTTCCTTTCAAATATATTACAAATAATACAAAAACAACCATAACCTTTGGAATTAAGACAAGCTATATATATTTACCTTAGTATTATTTTCTTTAATGTTTTGTCAGGCAAGCATATGGATATACATAGACTGATGGAATATATATATAGCTCACAGAAGCTCTTCAGGGTACACTGGTGGGCTCTTCTGTATGTCCTCAAAAGTTGTTTCACTCCATTTTGGGAAAATGAGATAGTGTGTATGCTGGTAGTATTTTTTATTAAATCCTTCAGGGCAAATGCAATTGTATTTGTATGCTATCTGCAAGCAGCATTTTCATTATAACTCACTGTGATCTCTAGTACTTAGTGTCAAAGTTTTTCACAGAAAATGATTGATAGCTGTTATTAGTCCATGCTGTTATGAATGTACAAATTAAAAGTAATCAGACGGAGAGGGGAATTGTACAACCGTTAATATAATCTATTTATTTTGAAGAATGCACCAAAGAGTGGCATTCCTCTCTGTTGCAATGACAAGCCTCAGCTCTATGGTGATATTCTTGAGAAGATGATAGTGAAACATATAATGGATCTATTTTAACAACATAGTGTCCACCTTTTGATCCATGAAGTGTTCCCAAATTAACTTCCAGAAAAGATCAGCACCTCCTGAATTGCAATGAATAACTTAAAAGTGTCTGTGAAGTGTGAATCCCACTGTGGAGGCCTGAGAACTTCTGTCATCTACACACACCTCATCTAATGCTGCACTGTGTTTCATAAATGAAAAAGCTTCTGCCTCTCTTGGCCCCTTATAAATCTAAATCCAAACTAACATCTGATCTGATATTCTGTCTGGAATAATTATATGAAGAATTTTCATGTTAGTTTATTTTTGGTTTGTGTTTATTTAATTATTTCTTTCAATGCACCATTACATTTATGGTTATGTGCCAATATGAAAAACTTCTGTCAAATCTGCAAAATTAGTATTATAGCAGAAGTGCCTCCTAGTTGTGTATTATCAGCTGTCAGGCATAAAAAGACAATAACTTGGGATAGGATGACTGCAACTGAATTATCCAGAAATTATTCTCAATTCCTTTAGAACTGATCAGGAAACTACATGGTTTTTATGCTTGGGTTTGGTTTTGTGCGGTTTTTTTTAAGATTTTGCTTTCAACTATCACTATCAGTGATGTCAACAGACGAACTAGTATATAAAGACCTCCTTAATAAAGATAATTGGTTTTGTTTAAGGCTTTCAGAATTAATCTAGGAAGATAAACATGGAAAACATAAGCTATTTAATAGTATCTGTTTCAAGCCATGCTAACACCGTGTTTACTTAATCTGTACAGTTTCATCTTGAAAAATTCCATGGTTAGAAAACACTGAGACCTGCAGATAGGAATTACT
Organism: Upupa epops; assembly: GCA_013397515.1. Lineage (NCBI taxonomy): Eukaryota > Metazoa > Chordata > Aves > Bucerotiformes > Upupidae > Upupa > Upupa epops. Next base: position 21,358 of record VZRI01010890.1, on the reverse strand, counting down.
GGAATTACCATGTTATTGAAAGAAAAAGATGCAATGCCATTCCTGCTTCACAATATTGTTGTTCACAGACTGTGATTATGGTTGGTGCAAATGAGCAAATAGACGTTCTACGACATGTTAATGTGTGCCCTAAAAATATGAAAAAAAAAACTGCTACAAAAAGGAATTTACTGGGATTTAGCTGATTTTTGAAGGATTTGCTCTTACTCACACTGCTCTATCATATTAAAATAGTAGAAATGTAGATTTTTAAAATCTATCTTGGGATATCATTGGAAACTGAAGACACACATTTTGTTTACTCTTTTGCTTTGTCTAAGGATTGATCTGATAAAGTTTTAACAATTTTCATATGCAATAGTAGTAACATAGCTATGGCAAAACCCAAATCAGCAAAATTCTTCTAGTTTAAAAGAGAAATGTAACACCCTTTTAGTAATATGGGAAATGTTAATGCATTAGTAGGGAAACATGAATTCATAATCCCCTGTGGTTTTAAAATTAAACGTAAATCACAGAATCATAGAATGCTAGCGTTTGGAAGGTACCAGTTTTTTCTTCCTGAGTTACAGCTAAATCTCTGTCTAGCCTTGTCAGCAAATTTACAGTACATGGAGACAGCCTGTTCCTGTGCTTTGAAGCTTCCCTTCTTAAGGAAAATCCAGCCTTCTTAGAGTCTCTGTCCTTCAGGACTGCCTCCTGTTCTACTAAACAGTTCCAGTGTCTGTGAGAGAAACTACATCACAGTTTTTTCCTGCTGGACAACAGCTTCAAGTTCTTATTGCTTATTACCAATATTATGTGTATTGGTAGAAAAGCACTTTATTTGATCTGTGTTTTTGAGAGGTGGAAGTCCACCAATTTATTTTTCCCAGGCACTACTGTGACTCCTAGCTTGTTGGTGTCCCTCATGTCTTCCTCTAGTGATTTATGGAGAGAGTCTAAATTGGTTTGGGTTGGTGCCTGTAATTTAAGCATAACAACCAGCTCTCAACAAGAGTTCAACAAGCAATGAAGCAACTTTGCTAGAAAGACAACAGTTTATTGAACCCATCACCAATAGCAAAAGGTAAAATCCCCAAATAAGTAAAAGACTCAAAATGGTAAAACAGAAACTGTATCACAATGTCTTTACACATAGTCTGAGAAAAATGGAAGACAACATATTGGCTTTGGCCTTAGATGAGAGCTCTGGGCCAAAACAGTGTACACCAACACTCATAACTTCAAAGCCAACACAGACACACAGACACACAGACACACAGACACAGACACACACACACACACACACACACATTCACTCTGCACTTTCCAGAAGAGAAAGAGGGAGAGTGGTGTGGTGGCAGGAATACGGCGCAAAATATACATCTGGTGCTTATGGAAAAGTAGTTCCTTTTCTGATCCTCATGCAGATGTCAGCCTTCTATGACTTTTCAGGCACACTACTAGCCACCGTTGACTCGGGGCTCTTCTTTGAGTCTACAGCAGAGTCAAATGTAGAGAATACAACAGAATTCCAGACTCGCTGTTTGCCAAAGGCTTAGGATGGTGACTCCTAGGCTTGTCTCCAGACTTGTTTCTCCCCTTTCCCCCTTGGAGCCTAGTTCAAAGCACTGTCTGTGAGCCCGGACATAAATCCTTCTCTCGTTTCGTGAGAAGTGTGCCCAGTCTTTCACCAATAGGCCTGCTATCATGTAAGCCAACTTATGATCAAAAAAACCCCAAATTCCTGCTGGCAACACCAGGATTGGAGCTATGAATTGATCATGGTCTTTTTCGTTCTTTGTGAGTTCATCCCTGCTACTGGGGTAGATAGAGGAGAACACTAGCTGTTCTACCAATCCATTGACCAGTTGATCAAAGGCCTTGAAGTCTCTCTTGAGTGCCCCCAGGTTTCCTGTCTAGCTCATTGCTGCCTATCTGAAAAGTCAATAACAGATAATAATCTGTGGGACATAGCTGGATCAGAAGCTTTCTTACCACTTCTTTAACTTGAGCCCCAGCAACCCCTAAAAAGTGAAACAAGTGTACACATCAGGTTTTCCATTCCTTTCAGAAAGGGGTCTCCTATGACAATAACTCCTTCTCTTTGTAGAAGCAGTTCTGTTCTTCATGAATTGCCTTCAAAATTAGGATGTAAGAGCTACTGATTATTATGAAACTGTATAATGAATTTCTGCACACAAGTATTCATGTAATACATTTGGCAGTGTATCAAGTTTGTTTATAATTAGACGAGTCTAGGGGATGTTTTCCGGATGTTTTCTTTCCCTCCATTTTCCCTATTGCATCAGAAGCATAAATCTCTCACACCGTGTTACACACCTGTGTCCTCTCAGCCTTTCACTGAGCTGTATCTATTTACTGATTTATCTAGCTACTATGTGTTCTAGTAGTACAGAATACTGTAACAAACATTTATCTTGAAGTAAATAAGGACATTCCACATGTTTATGTAGAATGCTTTACCAAGTTATGTATTATAAGGGTAGTATTTAGTCAATTTCCTCTGTGAGAGACGGGAGGAAATTCCACTGCCTAAAATCAAGGGAAAATCATGGTTCGATTTCTGTAGCAGTGGTGAAAATCATTGAAGCATAAATAATTCTTAAGTCCTGAACAATACAGAGAGAAATCATATATTACTTAGTTCCCTGCCAAGTTGTATTAATTTTTTTGTAGTCTTCCATTTCATTTTCACCAATTTTTTCCTTGTGCCCTCAAGATCCATTGTGCTTTCTTATCTTTAACTCATTATCTCCAATTATATTTCTTCACCTGAGAGACAAATTGTCCTGCATGTCTCATTGGGCTGATGATGTTTACTTTCATATTTCTGGTGTCTCTTTCTCTCCATCAGTGTCTCTCTCCTTTATCTCTTCTTGCGGCTTTTTCAAAGCAATGCGAATTCATCACTGTCTCAAGTTAGGAAAAAATTTAATGCACATTCACTGTTAGAGTTCCAGTTAAGCCTCTCTACACGCTGACGCATACGTAATGGTAGTAGTGATATGGAGACGTAGCCAATGTATAACATGTTGACTTTAACTTTTAGTTATTTCTCATTTGTTAGCTAACTTTTCTGCAAACTTCTTTGATACATAAAGTAGCAATTCTATTCTAGCCCAAATCTTAATTCCAGCTTCATGAGTTTCACACACTGTTCAATGTATCACTGTTTAATTGGCATGCCATTATAAGCAGCAATGTAAGTCATCTCAGTCTCATCTTATTACTAAATGTCTGCATATTGGCTAAATTGCTGGGCCTCCTCTACATGTGTTTAAACCCAGAAACAGAAGCAAATCTGAACTATTTGTAATCTTCTCTTTCTCATCATGGTAACACACACACCTGTTCTGTAGCCATATGAGATGTAATCAAAGGAGTACAGGTGCTCAGTATGATTGAATTGAACCCTTCCATTTAGTCTATAGCTTTTCTAATTTGAGAGCAATGCTCAGTGGGTGTGATTGAAGAGATCTCTCCCTAATTATGGAGATTTCTCTGTGCAGTGTCGGAGGATTTTTTTTTATTATTTACACTGTTCAGTCTGGCAGTAATATTTCTGTCTGCAAATGTCAATTACATTTCTCGACTGCTGCAGATCAGCAGTCTGTAATATCTCTGAAAAACCATTGTGTATCACAAGTCATTAGCAGACATATTAATGTTTGAGTTGAGTGATGTAGCAAGATGAGATGGCAGTGGTATAAGGACTAGCTCTAAGCCCATGAATAACCAAGAAATTGCTACATAACAATTCTCAATTATTTACAGTTCCCATTCAATGTTATATTAATAGCAGAAAGGATGTACTTTTCCTTTCTCAACACCATGTTTGAAAACAGAATAGAATCTGTAAGTCTAATTTGTGTGTTTTCTGAGAAAAGTTTAAAGCTGGGGATTAAAGAGTTGGAAAGAAACATGTCTGCACCATCCAGTTCTCACTCTTCTCTCCCCTTGGTGATTTGCATCTTCTTCTTGGCTTCTTTTTCTCTGCTTCTTCTCCATCTTGGTGTCTCTTTAGAGCTACATTGCTGCCACTGAGAGCAAATGTTATCACTTCTGAAGAAATTCAAAATTCAGAAGGAACTGTCAAGATCTTCTAATTTAACTGTGTTCAACTGAAGAAACTGTGAGGGTTCTGGACTGAAATCTGAAGATTTATGAGGATTGAGATTGAAGTTCGACAACTGCTGTGATTTCAGAGAGAATCAGGAACTGTTGTTTGAAAAAGATATTTCAGACATTTTATCTTAGTTTATTGTAGGAACATCCCAGCAAAACTCATGTGTCTCTATCCTATGTGGAGTTTTTCTCTGATACGTGAGGGGGAAACACATTAAAATATCTTGGTGCCTTTCTTCTCCAAATTGAGTAAATTGTTCAATTGCCTGCAGATTCATAAGTGGATTCATTAAACCCTCCCTTTGTGTCTAACACTTTATATAAAATTTCTTGGTTAAAATGTACTTGGGGTCTCAAGAACAACCCCAGGTACATGTACAGGATGGGAACTGATCTGCTGGAGAGCAGTGTTGGAGAAAGGGACCTGGGGGTCCTAGTGAACAGCAGGATGACTATGAGCCGGCAGTGTGCTCTGGTGGCCAAGAATGTCAACGGCATCCTGGGTGGACCAGAAGGGGGGTGGTTAGTAAATCGAGAGAGGTTTTTCTCCCCCTCTACTCTGCACTGGTGAGACAGTACCTGTAGTATTTTGTCCAGTTCTGGGCCCCTCAGTTCAAGAAGGACACAGAGCTGCTTGAGAGAGTCCATCACAGAGCCACAAAGATGATTAAGAGAGTGGAACATTTCCCTTATGAGGAAAGGCTGAGGGTGCTGAGTCTCTTTAGCTTGGAAAAAAAGGAGACTGAGGCGTGACCTCATTAATGTTTACAAATATGTAAACAGCAGGTGTCAAGAGGATTGAGTCAGACTCTTCTTATTGTCATCCAATGGTAGCACAAGGGGCAATGGGTGTAAGCTGGAACGTGGGAGATTCCACATACATACAGGAAGAAACTTTGCAGTGAATGTGACAGAGCATTGGAAGAGGCAGTCCAGGGAGGTTGTCTAGTCTTCTCTGGAGATATTTTAAACCTGTATGAACATGTTCCTGTGTGACTAGGTGATCCTGTTCTGGCAGGGAGATTGGGCTAGATTATCTTTCATGGTCCTTCCAATCCCTAACATTTTGTGATTATGTGATTCTCTGTTTAATAGCAACTCAGGTGGGACACAGGGGATCTAGATAAGGACTGACTACACTACCACAACACTACACTAACTCATTTTCTCTGTCTCTCTCCATTACTAGCTGTAGCAGGTGCAGACAGTCCAGTTCCTTGCCAAGGACCTTATAAAGACAACCAAACTATGCTACTTGATGGGTAGTTTATGTGTAGTCTCCCTGACACTTTACCTTTGGAGCCCCTCAAGCCTGTATTTGAGTTTGTTGGTAACTAATGAGAGTGTCAACAGGCCACACTTGATCAGGGTATAGATAGAGTATTGCTGCAGAGCTGAATTGAGCTGTCTTGGGTGGGATAAATCTCCTTTATATGTGTTAACTCACATATTTTGGATAATTTTTTTTAGAGTCCTCCTTCAAGTTTAGGAATTTTGGTGCATAGTAATATATTCCTGACTCAACCTGAACTTGTGTGTTGTTGGATTGCCAGGCAACTCTGGTTGCAATAAACCTGCATTTTCTAATAGCTATAGTTGTCTGATTTTATGGGTGCCTCTGTGACACCAGCTTAGTGTTCAGCTCCTCAGTTTTACTAAAGTAACAGCCCTGGGCTGTTCATTACTGGGTGATTAGCCAAAAAAAAACCCCACAACAACAANCCAAAAAAAAACCCCAAAACAAAAAAAACAAAAAAAAAAAAAAAAAAAAAGAAAAAGAATAAGCCATGCTGAACTATATCCTCTGAAATGTCAGAGGACCTCATTAACCAGAACAGATTAGTCTCAGGGGTATTTTCCCTTATCTTAGTTAACACATCACATCTACTTTAGATTGTTTTTCTTTTCTGATAATAAACAATGCACTAAGAAATAATTCTGTCAAAGAATGGAAACTAAACTAAAATAAAACCTCTGTTTTTTTTACTTATTTCTGAACACAACAATTTCCTGCTTTTAAATAACTGCAAAAATTGAAAGAAAATATGTCTGAATTAGTAGTTATATGAAGCTGTCAGCCCAGGTATTTCCTATAAACTTAACACCTCCATCTAACAATATGAAAAAGGAAAACCCTGTTGTTTGTGTTCTTCCTTTTTTAAAAAATTGGTTTTCACATTCTATTGTTAATTTTTCAGGCAAGTTTTTATTGCCTTCTGCCCACAGGGTTCAATTATTTCTTTCAGTTGGACAGGTGGAGCTAAGTAGAATTAATCATATTTTAGTTAAACAGATCTGGATTAACAGGGCAGGAAAGAAGCTAGAGAAGACAATAACTGATGTTATACCATATTCACTGTAACAGTAGATGTATAATGAACATGTTATATACCTCAGACTATGCTTAGTTCAAGCTCCAAGTTAAGAAAATAAATTTAGCCTAATCAAAATGTCCTCTTCAGCTTCAACTGGGAAACACACATTCCTTATACACAGATTGTGCAGTGTCTGGGGAAGTAAATATTTGTTGAAAAAGAGGATTAACTTTCAAGCATAAAATAAATAGTTATGGTTCTTGAACTAAAATTATTGTTGCCTTCTTCCGGAGTGTATATTTAGAGACTATTATGCACTGAACATTCAAAATATTGGATTATTATTGTAGGTCTTTTTTAAACATCTGTAACAATTCCCCTGGCAGATTACGTGCCACCAATTACATCTGAAATGCAAAAACATAGTTTAAAATTTTCCCATTTAAATGTGGCAGCTTGGTTTCTACTTTTAATAACAAATCTGATGAATCAGTATTAACCATGTTGTGTATTTCATAATCAACTTTAACTGACTTACAGACTTTCAACAGAGCCCACTGCTTAATGCACAGTAATCTTATGCACAAGATGATAACTATAGCATTAAGAAAGTAAAATAGCCCTCTGAGTCTGCATACCTCACAGCCATATGCCTTGTACATTGGTACATTTTTGTCAATAAATATTTGTATCTTTATTTTTTGGAATTATTTCTGAACAGCCATTTTTCAGCAGATACAGTAAGACTGTATGAATGAAGATTGCATGTTCACTAATATAACTAATATAAAGTGTTGTATTTTTTCCTATGTTAATTTATTTTCTCTTAAGATTGAGAGATTGGCTGCTCTACATAATTATTTAGCACTTGAATTTTAAAGGTTCTAAACAGATACAGAGAATACTCAAAGGGCATAAGATGGATATACCTTATATTACCATCTAGCATTTCTTTATATCAGAGGAAAATGCAACTGCTTGTGTTTGTGAAGTAAAGATAAGAAAGAACAGAGATCTGGCACATACCAATAAAGCAGAAAAAGGTTGCTTACAGCAACAGCAGTCTGCCGGGATAACAAATTGGAGCCCACCAGGATGAGGGCAAGACTTATAATTCACAAGCAATGAAGCCACAAGTGAATTATAAAGCTCTTGTCCTCCTACAATGGAGATAAATGAGTACATCTAGCACAACCAATCATATGATCAGTTTGAATAGATCTTCTTTGTCCATAAGCCTTTCTCACATAAAATTTTTCAGGTGGCTATTACAATAAATAAAAAATGAGAGACATTTCACTGTTGCCAGACACAAAAAGTCATTAGGGGGGTTATCTTTATTTATTTATTTATTGTATTTCACTGCTCAAATATTGGTATTATGGCAATGTGAAAAAAAGAGAAGAATGTATTTTCCATTACTGAAAATTGTGGTGGGAAGAGAGAGATAGTGTAATTGAAAGAAGCAGTTAATAAAGAGTTTAGAAGGGGAAAGAAGCAATCAAAAATGAGCCAGAAGAACAGAATAGGGCAGCAAAGGAAGAGGCGGGATCTAGGATTATATAAAATGGGAATGAAACAGGAAGAACTGGCAAGAAGGAGTTCTAGAATTATGTAGGGAGAGGGAAAGCGCAGGAGATCAATATATATGTCAAGAGCACTGCTTCAGTAAATTAAAACTTCAATTTTCTGAAGCCTAAGGTCAAGCTGAGAGATTCTATGTTGCAAGGCTATAATAAAATCAGAAGAAACAGTCCTTTGTTGAAAAGTTATTTTTCTCATCTATTTATTATCAACCTATCATGGGTTTGTTTCTGACCCTTGACATGACATATTAGGGAACCAATCAGATTCCATCACATGACCAGCACGAGAACCAATAGATATCTCTTCATTATGACAAAATAAACAGCATGAACAAGGGCTAAACTTTCCTGCCAGAGCCATTGGTGTAGGTGCTGGCTGCCACTTCCTTCTGTCATGTGGTTTTGGTGAAAGGATTATACCCCTTCGTTCTTTCCCTGATAGAATTTCTAACATTCTTTCCCTACTTTTCTATTCAACTTTCCCTCATTCCTTATTCAGTCCTAGTATCCCTTTATGCCTACAACCATTTTACAACCATTTTCTTCTTTTTTACTTCCTTTTTTTCCCTTCTTCCCCTACCCACTATAACTCCTGCCCTTACTGTAGCTTTGTAACTTTTTTTGGAAAATGTCCCGGGGAGGAGAACTATGAGCTTAGAGGTAATTTCAATTTTGAACCATTGATACTTCTTTGTTTCTTGCTCCTGTGTTCTATTTCTAACAAGAAATTTTAATGTCTCCTTGAACATATACATTTTTTCATCAACTTTAAATATTTTCTTGGATGTCATAAAATTTGAATTTTCAGTCTTTTCTAATACTTCTCCATTAGAAATAAGGAGACTTTAAATAAACAGTGTCAAGTGATTGGTGTCATACAAAAACTGTGAAGAGGAAGGGAAAATTAGGAGTTCTTCAGTACTTCAAGTCTTTTAGTTCTAGAAATGTATATGTTGTAGTTATTTAATATATGTAATTGTTTGCTGCATTCAGTATCTACGACAAAGTTCTAGACAGTTTAGACACAGAAAGGACCTGAAGGCATATCCGAGTGTGCAATCTGGCACTGACAATTAGAAAAATAAAAATACCTCCCAAGAAATATATTTGCTTTGTTTGCAGAATTTGTTTAGACAATGCTGTTTTCTAAATGTCAGAGTGGGATTTTGGAAATATCTAATACTGGGGGGAAAATATATTAAAAATATATTAAAAAACATTAACATTTATGTGAGTTTGAAATGTCAGGAAACTTCAGATCATGAATTCAGTATTTACCTATTGACCAGTCAGATCAAGTTAGGTAATTATTTAAAAAGGTTGGGATGAATAAATAAAATAATTGCAACAGAGGCATCTTACAACCCAGTTTGTCTCATTTCCTTGATTTATCTCTAAGCTGTGTGTTTATTTCAGCTTTAGAATTTGGCATTTGAAACAGATACCATAGGAAATCCAGAGGCACTGAAGTCACTCCCAGGGACAGCAGAGGGGAAGGAAGTACAGCTTCTGTAATTAGTATCGCATTTGAATGGCTCTAAACTGTCTGCTCTATTAATGGCTTTGGATACAAAATTAATAGCTGTTTTGGAAATTAGTTAATTATAAGTTTAAGAAATTGTGGGCTATATATTTACAAATAGCAAAAACGAAACATATGTTCAAGAGGAATTGCCATAACAAACACTTCAAAAATAATTAAATGCAAGGCAAACTTATATAAGAATATTACATCTTCATCACTTTTGTCAAGAACTTAATTTCATTTCCTAGCTATCTTCATATGAAAGGTTTTGTTCTTGCCACAGACTGTATGAAAGTGCTTACCTGTAGTCTGTGAAAATGTGTGGGTTTTTTCTTATTTTAGAGAGAAAATGCTTTCCAAATGCCTGATCTCACTTCAGTCTGTGTTTCATGAACTGACTACCTCTTGACATACAGCCTCAGAAGTTTCCTCGCCTAAGAGGAAAATGAGCTACCTATTTATTTCAGGAATCCAGGCCTAAAAATGCCTCTTAAATTGATCACTTCCTTGTAACCATAAACAGCGAAAGTAAGTTCTACAGATTTTTGGACACTCCTTATTTATACTGCTTTTTCAGGTCTTGTATCAACTAGAGAAAATTTTTTCAAAGTTCTTTTCAGAACATAAGAATCCCACTTCCTGAATTCTGTTTCATAGAATCATAGAATTGTTTAGCTTGGAAAACACCTTTAAGGTCAAGTCCAACAATTAACCTAACTGTACTAAGCCCACCACTAAAACATGTCCCTAAGCTCCATGTCCACATGATTACTAAACATGTCCAGAGATGTTGATTCAACCACTTCCCTGAGCAATGCCTAATGACCCATTCAATGATATCTGGCAATGCAAGAATTGATTATATGGAGCAACCAGCTTGATAAGCAACACACATTAAAGCTGTAATTTTATAAGGCAGAAAATATAAAGCATTCACTTAGCTCAGTATTACTGCTTTTGTTTTTAAATTTGAGTTAGTACTTTTAAAATTTTTATTTATCCTCCATTCCTTGATAGATGATGAAACAACTTCTGACACTGTCTCTAGGCACATCAAGGGAAAGAGTGTCATTAGGGATAGTTAACACGGCTTCACCAAGAGGAAGTCATGCTTGACCAACTTGCTAGCCTTTTATGAGGACTAAACCAGATGGATAGATGATGGCAATGCTCTGGATGTGGTCTATTTTGACTTCAGTAAAGCATTTGACACAGTTTCCCACAACATACTCTCAGCCAAACTGAGGAAGTGTGGTCTGGAAAGGTAGATACTGAAATGGATTATGAACTGGTTGCACGACAGAAGCCAGAGAGTAGTGATCAGTGGATCAGAGTCTAATTGGAGGTCTGTATCTAATGGAGTCCTGCAGGGGTCAGTACTGGGGCCAGTACAATTCAGTATATTTATCAACAACTTGGATGACGGATTAAAGTGCACTGTCAGCAAGTTTGCTACTGACAGCAAACTAGGAGGCATGGCTGACACACCAGAGGGCTGTGCTGCCATTCAGTGGCACCTAGACAGGCTGGAGAGTTAGGCAGGGAGGAATTTAGTGAAATTCCACAAGGGCAATCTGGTACCAGTATAGGTTGGGAGCTTCTGGAGAGCAGTGTAAAAGAAAGGGACTTGGGGGTCCTGGTGGAAATTTCTTCACAGTGAATGTGACAGAGCACTGTGATTCCTAAACAAAGCAAAGGAAAACCTGAAATTTATGAAGGCACATCAAGGATCCTTAGTTTAATTTGATCTGTAAGTGGTTTGATAAAGGTATGATCAAAGAGTATTATTCAGTCATGAAATTCAATCTTTTTTCCTGTGCTCCCAGTGCTACTTGAGGAATGGATAAATAAGTAATGGGTTCCTTTTCCTACCTACCATTTTGCTTTGATGGACAGGAGCACTTGTGCTTTTTTATCACTTTAAGAAAATGGCTATATGTAGGAGATTCAGGGTATGAATGTCCTCTAAATGCCAATGAATCAATCAATTATTCAGTCTGTTCTTTTCTTTTCTGGATAGCTTTTCATGTGGCCATTACAACTATGCAGCTACTCATGAACAACTTGTCAAATAAAAATAAGATGTCCAGCTCTTTCTCTCCCTGTAAAAGATTGGTGATGACCTCCTATTTATATATCTTCAAAAGTCTCCTAGGTAGTCTTTGCTTATGCCAGAGATACATTTTTTCTGTTTATTTTTGGAACAAACTAATACGTGAGAAAGGGTGGGTAATGACTGTTCCAAATCTTTTCATCCTGCACTAAAATCCCTCTTGAATTTTCACTTGTTGCTTTGTTCCAGCACTCTCACTCATGTTAATCACTTTATGCTGTTGTGGTCTTGTAGGTTGCTAAAATAAAATTGCTCTAAGTCCATTTCTAAATGTCAGTTAGTCACATAATTCTTGGAAGAAAACTTAATAATGCCCTTTCTGAAGAATGCACAAACTGACTCAAAAATTGATGAAATGCTTTAATGGAATTATCATGTAATTATCTTATCACAGCAACCTGAGCTATGCAAGTTACTACATGTCATGCTTCTGATCAGATACTACAGTGACAGGTGCCCTAAAATTGTAATAGATGTGTCATTCAGGCATAGCAGAATAGGTGTGTAGTGAATTGTTGTGGCCTTGCCACACAGCACCAGTGAAGATGTATTTCTCTTAAGGTGAATGGTATTATTAAAGACGTTGTAGCTATGACTTCTAATTGAGATACTGGAGTGTGTCCAGAGGAGAGCTACCAAGCTTGTGAGGGGTTTAGAAAACAAGTCATATGAGGAGAGGCTGAGGGAGTTGGGCATGTTTACTCTGGATAAGAGGAGGCTGAGAGGACTCCTCACTGCCCTACATGACTACCTGTAGGGAGGTGGTAGAGAGATGGTGTTGGCCTCTTTTCTTTGTTGACTAATGACAGAACCAGGGTCAATGGTCTGAAGTAGAGGCAGGGGAGGTTTAGATTAGATATGAGGAAGAATTTAATTACAGAAAGAGTGGTGAGGCACTGTAACAGGGAGGTGGTTGAGTCGCCATCGCTGTAGGTGTCGAAGAAGCATGTACACTTAGTGCTTCATGACATGCTATAGAGGCAGGCATGGAGGAGATTCTTTTGTGTTTTTCCAACGATCAGGTATTTAGGTATTTATGAGTGTGGGTATAGTTGGACTCAGTAATCTAGTAGGTCCTTTCCAACTGCGTTTATTCTGTGATTCTGTGAAGAAGTCCTTCATGTACTCCATGTACTCAAACTTACATCTTTTAAGAAATTCAAACACATTATGTGAAGTTTGCTATAGTTGACAGTTTTAATTTTAGAAACAACAGTAAAAATAACTACTATTTGGAACAAAAAGAAAGCTTGCCTCCATGTATTTCCTGATACTTCACTGTGTAGTTATATTTATAGTTGATAGATATATTTAATGTATTATTGTATTTGACAATTCAAGTATACGTAACATATATAATGATATATTTATTAAGTTGTATTTTATAATAGCACCCTCTCTTCTAGGTGTTATTTATCTCAAATGAACTTGAATAATACCCACCAGTGTTTGTGTACTTTTTGTGAAATTTGTGCAAAAGCCATTTTTATATTTGTGATTTGTGTTGCTATCCAAGGAAAATGCTGGTATTTGTGGAAATGCTTTCTGTTCTTTCTTTTAAACTTTTCTACTTCTGAAGTTCAAGGTCTGGTGAAAAAGGTAGAGAATTTTAGAGTATCTGCAAGGGTAAACCTCATAGATTTACAAATTCTCTTTGTCATGGATGATGAAGGACTCTGTAAGTACTGCACAACCTGTCTTCTGACTTTATCTCTGTCATGTCCTGATAGACCAGAGAAAGGGAAGAGAGTGACTCAAATTTGTGGATTAGCTTGGATCTAATTAAGGATATTTACACCTTATGTTCACATAAACATCAGGTTTATTAAAGTCAATAGATGCTGTTCTCAAAAAGTAGAGAAGAGGAAATAAAAAAAGGAGACACACTGTCTCTGAGTCCTATTTTTGCCTGCTGTCAGGTGTGTTTTCTTCACCCTCTGCAATGTGAAGAAGGTGCACTGTGGCAGATTTTAACTTGGTGGACTTGGGCAAGCAGCAGTGAAGAAAGGCCATTTGCCCTCCAACCCATTAATATCTTGCTCTACTCTCACCAACAGTGCCTTGGCCTAGAAGTTACAGACTGCTTTATGCCTCTACTATTCTTCCTGCTTCTCCCTCTGCTGATAATGTTAGAGCCATTTCACCTGTGTTAATCAGTCTGACAATCTCTCTTTTCAGCATTGTTTTAATTTGCACACTATTTTTATTGACTTGTTTTGAACACAAGCACAAAAAAAAAAAGTGGTAAAAGAAAAAGACAAGCATGTGTACATGAAATATATAGTCACACAACTATGCAGCAACAGAAAAAATTACTGAGCTTCTATTTCTGAGGCTAGGTATGTAATGTTGTGGGTGAGATAAGTACATAAAAGAAAGATCAAATGATATGTCAATCAATTAATGTTAGGATACAGAAAATATCTGTAGGTTTTTTTCTGGTTACAGTCCACTAAATTTTACAATTCCATATATAAATTAGGCACAGTGAAATTCCATTTCAAATAATAATTTACATTATTTTACAGATTACTTGTAAACTTGGCTATATTTACCTCTCCTGTGTTCAGCTAGATAGTAGAGCTCTAGCAACATGAGCCTGCTGATATAAATACACATAGAGGTGTACTGCTGCATATATGCATGCACAGGCAGGCATATATTTTCATGCAAGCGTGTACATCTGTGTGCATGTGTTTCTTCTCACATTTGCTTGTTTATGAAGTAGGCATTTTGTCAGTTACAGAGGAGAATCTTGGCTTTTTCTACCAGATGTAAATATATCCTCCATTTCTAAGAAACCTTAAAAAGGAGACCTGTGGAACTACAGACAATTTAGTCTCACCTCTGTGTCTTAGGAGGTTATGGAACAGATTGTCCTGGAAATCATACTAAAACACATGGAAAATAAAGTGTTACAAGACATATAATACAGCTTCACTAATGGCAGATAGTGCTGACAAATTGGCTAGCCTTCTTGACACAGTTGCATCTGCTGCCCAGAGGGACCTTGGCAGCCTTTACAGGTGGGCCTGTGTGAACCTATTAAAGTTCAATAAGGAAAAGTGCAAGGTCCTGCACATGCGTTGAGACAGTCCCAAGCATAGATACAGGCTAAGTGATGAGTAATTTTGAGAGAAGCTCTCATAAGAAGGACTTAGGTATGTTGTTTGGCAGGAAGTTCACCATGACTTGGCATTGTGCATTTGCAGTCTAGAAAGCCAGCTGTATCCTACACTCCATCAAAAGTGTGACTAGCAGGTCAAGTGAGGTCACTCTGCTGCTCCACTGTGCAATCTGAGACCCCACCTCGTGTGCTGCATTCAGATCTGGGGCCTGTAGCACAAGGAGGACCTGGACCTGCAGGAACAAATCCAGAGGAGAGTCACTAATATGAACAGAGGGCTAAAGGAGTTCTCCCACAAAGACAGGCTGAGGCAGTTGGAAGAGTTCATCCAGAAGATAAAAAGGCTCAGGAGAGACCTTATTGCAGCCTGCCATTATCTTTAGGATGCCTACAAGGAGGCTAAGGAGGGAATCTTTACGGGAGCTTGTAGTAATAGGACGAGGGGCAGTGGCTCTAAACTTAAATAAGGTAAGGTTAGATTTTGTGTAAGGAAGATTTTCACTGTAATGTTGGTGAGGCACTGGAATTTGATGCCTTGTCTCTTGAATTGTACAAGGTGAGGTTGGGTGAGACTTTGAGCAGCCTGATATAGTGAGAGGTCCCAGTCAATGGCAGGGGGCTTGCAACTAGAGTATCTTTAAGATTCATTCCAACACAAACCATCCTATGATTCTATGAAATACACTCTTGAGAAAAGCTATTCTGCATTTTGCACATTTCAGTGGGCAAACAATGTTATTTTTGCGAATTACATTGAAAGAAAAGCTTTCCAGGACTGACTGAGTCCAATACATGTATTTTTATCACACAGGGCTTTGTGTACATGTATAATACAGACCCTCACATAATGTAATTTTCTTTTTACAGATGATTAAAGAGAGGCTGGGCAATATTGGCAATTTCATAGGAGTCTGCCAGTACTGAATTATAAATGTATTTAATTATTCTATCATAAAAAGCTAGGAGAGCAAAATAAATACACTTACGGCAGACAGAATCTCTGCAATTCTAATTGCCAGAGTGTTGTAAGAGCTTTTAAATAATAAGTCCTTAAATAATAAATTGATACGGAAGAAAATAATGACACCCAGGTGTGCAACCTTAACCTGAGAGTAGTGCTGCATATTCAATGACATAATTGCCTCTATTACCATACTGTAGTATGATGTTTTGAATCATAGAAACTGTATTGAAAAGAAAGACAAAAATTATCAAATCACAGGTGGGGTTTGAATCACAAATATATAATAAAGTCCAGGTAACTAAATTGCTACTTGAGTTTTTAAATCAAGATTAGATATTATGTAAAAAATATGTAAATACTATACACAGTGTGACTTGCTCCCACAAAGGCAAAGGTTACAAAAATTCATTCGGAGAACAAAACCACTCTTTGTTACAAGGCTTTCAAAAACGTAGTAGTTTTTTCTTATTTCCCTGTTAAAATCCATCTTGTTCCTAGGCATTATTTTTCATAGAACAGAAGAGAATGAGTAAAGTTCCTTTAGTAAAGGAGTTTTTCTGACAGCTTTGCTGTTTAGAGCCTATTCTGTTCATCACTCTAACAAATATAAGCCTATGACAAACATAAGTACTGCATTCTCATGTGTATTTTATATTTAGTTTTGTATAGTGTTCAGTGCGGCAGTCAAGAAGAAAGAGTTGCTTCATTTAGTAGAGCCCATGACCCCCTAGCACTCTTGCAGGCATTATGTTTCAGGTGCCATTCTGAGATATCTAGTGCCACCACAGATCATGACAAGGCAAAAGAGTGCTTCATTTAATGCCATCTTCAGGGAGGACTATGTCCCATAGAAGCAGGAACAGGAAAAGGGGTAGTCAGTTATATCACCCCATTTTGCACCCTTGTTAAGGCAATTTCTACACAAATAAAATACATCACCAACAAGCAGATCTGATTCTGGCTTTTCTGTGGATATGATCAGCACTAACTGCTGCCAGTTAGTTAGGCCTCTAGAAGAAGTACATGTGAATTTTTATGAATAACAATTTGACATTTGCACTGCAGCAGTATTTTGATCTAAGAGTTATGATGGTTTTCAAATTCTGCTGGAGGGTCCAAACTACAGAAATGATGTATGTTTTTCCCTTCCCCGGAAGACACCTCTTTAGTTTCTTAAAAATATCTGACTATGAAAAACTGAAAATTACTGTCAGTATCATATTGCTATTGCAGAAACACAGATTATTATTAAACATAGCTTAAGTGTAGAAGCAATAAGTAAACCTTATCTTCAGAACTCTTAAATATATGAATACATATAAATTAAGAGAGAAATTGATCAGTTCTATCTAGTGCAACAGACAATTATTAAAATTGATGTGACTGTACGCTTCTCCCACACCCTCATAGTGAATTCTCAAAGGGTTTCAGGAGTTAAGAGTCTATATTCTTAGAGAAAAAGATGTAGCATTTCTAGAGCCCTTGGACATACCTCACTAAAGTGAGAGGATTAACGTGGTTCTTTTTGGCTCTGTCACTACAGGACCACGACCAGTTGCAAAGTCTGATATATCTACTGTTTGAGAAGACTCGTGTAATTTAAGATTCATTTACTCCTCAGGAGAGACAGGATTTAAAAACATCCTTGCACATCACTCAGTAGTTTGTGACTGGGGTATTCTCTCAAATGGAACATATTGCTAAGTTTATAAGGCAACTAAGTTCATAAGGCAAACCTCTATGTTTTTACTCCTGAAACATTAGTGGCTTCATTAAGACAGAGGATAATGAAGACAAGACATTGTGTCATGAATCAGATTGGATCAAAAATAAAAATCAATTTGAGATCCATTTCTGGCAACCACCCTCTCCTCCAATTAATTAGTCTTTAATAATATGACTCTTTCTATGTAGGGTGCGTCTGTCATTGAGTCATAGAACCATTGAGGTTGGAAGACACCTCCAAGATCATCCAGTCCAACCAACAACCCAACACCACCATGCCCACTAAATCATGCTTCCAAGTGCCACATCTACATGGTTTTTTGAACACCTCTAGCAATGGCAATTCCACCATCTTCCTGGGCATACTCTTCCAATATTGACCACTCTTTCACTTAAGAAAGGGTATAGGGATTTAACCAGGGTATGCAGAGATGAAATTAGAATGGCAAAAGCCCAATTAGAACTCAATCTGGCCATTATAATGAAGAACAACAAAAAGTGGTTTTGTAAAGATTTCAAGAACAAAAATGACAGATGGGATTCCCTCTGAGAGTGCTGAGGGATCTGGTGGAGAAATTTGCCAAGCACTCTCCGTCATTTACCAAAGATTCTGACTAACAGGGGAGGTCCCAAAAGACTAGAGGCTTGCTCATGTGACACCTATCCAAGTAGGATGATCCAGTCAATTACGGCACCGTCAGCCTCGGTATCACGGAAGGTTATGGAGCAGCTCATTGTGAACACAGTCACACTGCAAGTGCAGGACACCTCAGGGATCAGGGCCAGCCAGTATAGGCTTATAAAAGGCAGGTCCTTCTTGGACTGTATTCTGGGTTGCAACTGTCTGGATGACTGACATCAGAGAGTTGTGTTGAATAGGGTGAAATCGAGTTGGTGATCAGTTACAAGGGTTGTTCCCCAAGTCTCAGTATTTGGGCCCTTCTTACTTAACATACTTACCGATGATATGAATGAGGGGATTTGCAGATGGCACTAAATCAGGTGGGTGTGTTGACCTGCTTGAGGGCAGGAAAGTTCTACAGAGGGACCTGGACAGGCTGGATGAATGGGCTGAGGTCAGTTTTTGAAATTTAACAAGCCTATGTGATGGTCCTACCCTTTAGTCACAACAACCCCATGCAATGCTAAAGGCTAGGGAAAGAGTGGCTACAGATCTGCTTGTTGGAAAAAGACCTGGGGCTGCTGATAGACAGCTGGCTGAACAAGAGCCACTAGAGTTCTCAGGTGTTCTGAAGGCTGAAAACATCCTGGTCACAGGGACAGAAGTAGTGTGACCAGCAGGACTAGAGAAGTGATTGTGCCCCTGTACTGGGCACTAGTAAGGCCTCACCTTGATTATTGCATTCAGTTTTGGGCACCCCAAAACAGCAAGGACTATTAGGCCTGTAGGACAGGTCTTATGAGGAGTGTCTGGTGGATCAGGTTTTAGTCTGGAGGAAAGGAGGCTGAGGGGAGACTTTACCATTGTTACAACTACCTGAAAGGAGCTTGTAGTGAGGTGGGTGTGTTGGTCCCTTCTCACACATTACTAGTGCTATGACAAGATGGCCTCAAATTGTATTAGTGGAGGTTAAGATTGGAGATTAGGAAAAGCTTCATTACTGAAAGAGTGTTCAAGTATTGGAACAAGTTGCCCAGGGAAGTGGTGGAATCAGAATGCATGGAGGTCTTCAGTGGGTATAGATCTCTCACTTGAAAACATGGTTTAGTGGGCATGGTAGTGTTGGGTTAGCAATTGGAATTGATGATCTTGGAAGCCTCTTCCAGCCTTAATGATTCCATGCTCCTTTTGATTCTGCGATTCCATGCTTCCGTATTTACTGGATTTTAAAAAAATGTACCTATATCTTATAGGTCTCCTGATTTAGCAATCTCTGTTTCTAATTTTTCTTCCTTCATAGTGTGGCTCTGAATCTCCAGCTGGTTCCTTGTGTTAAATTAATATATTGTTGTCATGCCAAAGGTTTCTGTGGATGAAGATAGTGAGGAAGGTGTTATATTAATCTTGAAAATATTAGAGAACATGAAAGAACACATATGCCCATATACTACTTCTTCAAGCATCTCATGTCCGTGTCTTCCACACATACCTTTTTACGTGTTAGGTAAGGACTGTTCCTACAAGGCAACTAGAGTAGATGCAAAAGTGCCCCTTTTTTTGAAGTGCTTACGTGTATTTTGCTTCCTTCTCATTGCAGAGGAGCTCATGAGCACATGTAAAACTTAAATGCACAGCAGTGTAGTCACCTAGGATTACATCTGAAAACAAGGTGGAAAGAAATTCCCTATAGTTAAACCTAAGCAAAATGCACTTCTATTAATAGATAATCTGCACAACTACTACTATTTAGTGTTATTTCATATAAACAATAGTTTAACATGACATTATAATAGAAATGCTAATATCTATAAACATTTCTGAATAAGCAATTATCTTTATATGACTGCTGTCAGCCTCTGGGACCTTCTGGAAAGCCACTCAGAGGATGTGCAAGTGCCTATAAAAACCCTGAAGCATGGCTGGACAGGGATGATCCCTTTTGTGGTGGAGATTAAATGGTGAAGAAGTGTGGTGGAACGGTTGCAGCACCTTTCCCAAAGAACAGTGGCAAAGCAGTGGCACTACAACCAATGGAGCTGGGGACTGCTGAGGAGACAGTGGAATGCCCTTTCCATGGCAGCAGCAAGCACTGGTGGCACTTTGGATCATGGAGAAGAGGCAGTAACCCCCCCCATGGTCCTCTCCCAGCTTTTCGTCCCTTTATTTGCCCACCTTTCCTCTCCCTTTTCTCCTGTACCCTTGGTCCGTCGCAGCTCAGTCCTTTTGTCTAATAAACTAATTGGCACTTGACTCTGTTCTGAGTCTTTGTCCTGTTCCCTTGCCATCATTAGATCCCGCCTGCTCTTGATTTGTTTTTGGTTGAAAGCAGCAGTGTCTGGCCCTGGCAGAACAGACCAGTCAGTAACAGAACCTCAATGTCCTTCTTACACAGCGATGCCCAAAACAGGACACAGTACTCAAGGTGTGGTCTCATGAGTGCAGAGTACAGGGGCACTATCACATCCCTACTCGTGCCAGTTACTCATTCCTGATACAGTCCAGGATGCTGTTGGCCTTCTTGACCATCTGGGCACACTGCTGGCTCACGGTCAGCTGGCTGTCAACCAACACCCCCAGGTCCTTTTACCCCAGACAGCTCTCCAGTCACTCTTCCCAAAGCCTGTAGTGCTGCAAGGGGTTGTTGTGACTGATATAAGTGACCCGGCACTTGGCTTTGTTAAACTTCATCCCATTGGCCTCAGCCCATCACTCCAGACTGTCCAAATCCCTCTGCAGCACCTCCCTATCCTCAAGCAGATAGACACTGCTGCTTAATATTGTATCACCTGCAAATTTACTGAGGGTGTATTCAATCCCCTCACCCAGGTCACTGAAAAAGGAATTAAACAAGACTTGTAGTGAGGGGACCAAAACTGGACACAGTACTCAAGGTGTGGCCTCACCAACGCTGGGTAGAGGGGATTGATCAACTCCCTGCTCCTGCTGGTAAATGTTAGGCTCTGCCTAACACCAATAAGGGTGGTATAACCGTGATTGCGCCATCTGCCCCCCCTCCTTACGCGGAGCAGGCCCTTTACCCTTCGCTAACTCCCCTCAGGGACGAAAGCGGGGGAGTACAGGAGGCTGTAGCCCTGGTGACTGATAAGGGAGGTTTTGAAAAAAGTGCGGCGAGTGAGGGCAGCACTAGGACAGCTGACTACTCTCACGGTGAATGCTGTCTCACCTCGCCTTCCTGTGGGCGTGAAAAGAGCACGGTGCAGGCTCCCATGCCCGCCTCGCAGGAGCCCCC
>VZRI01010889.1:43400-73914 GCA_013397515.1 Upupa epops | reverse complement strand
AGAACCGCTCTGTGGTCCCTGCTGAACTTTCTTGAATTGGGGTGACCAATGCTGGATGCAGTAGTCACGGTGAGGAGTCACCCAGTGCCGGCGGCTTTCCTACTCCTGCCTGCCACACTATTTCTGATGCAGGCCAGGAAGCTACAGACCTTCTTGGCCACATGGGTACACTGCTGGCTCCTGTTCAGACACTTTTTTCCACCTGGAACCTCAAGTCCCTTTCCGCCAGACAACTTTCCTGCCCCCCTTCTCCAAGGCCGTAGCAGCGCAGGGGGTTGTTGTGGCGCCCAGTACTCGTAGAAGCACAAACCATTGATCCAGCCTGCCTGAGTCTCACTGTAAAAACTCCCAACTCTCAAGCGGATCAACACTCCCATCCAGCTTGTCATTGGCAGATTTACTGATGGGACACCCTGCTTCCCCATCAAGATCTGGCTTGTTGTACCTGTTGCTAAAGAAGATGAACCTTGATTGAAAAACTCTTTCAGAATTTCACTTAGGTTTAAATAGTAGCTGGGGTTTCTGGAGAATTTCAAACCCTCCAACCGTTGTTTGTTAGACAAGAATGAACAACCTAGCTGCAGAAAATAATTGGTAGCTGTGAGAGATTTGTCTGACTGCTTTTTATGAGCAGGGTTTTTGAACAATTTTCTATGATAGTGTTTCTCACTACAGCTTCCCCTCCCCTTAACCCTAACCCAGCCTTTGCCTGAAGGATTGTACGTGTGATGATTTCTGTCATGAGAAGATGTTAATTTCACAAAGAATTGTTTTTTTCATGTGTCAGCACTCTATTTCAGCTACTAAATGTTTTTTACAGAGGAAATCACTCTGTAGTTTTCTTTTTAAAACATAGTTTTAAGCTGGAAGAATAAAAAAAGGTGGTGCTGGCACTCCTTTTGATTCCCTTTTTGAAATGACAGTAAAGGATGCCTTTGGGTACCGCACCTCCAGTCTGAATGTTTCCGGATGACATAGTAGAACTATCTGCTTGGCATCCATGGCAATAGCTGTAAATCCAATCTCATTCCTGACCTTGAGAAAAGAATTTCATTACTGATTAATTCTATTATGGCAGCTTTCCATGTTTTTGTCAAGGAATCATCTATTGCTAACTGTAAAGTCATTCGATTTTTCAGCACTGTTTATAAATACTCCTGTAGCAAAATAACTGAAAACCTGATTAAGTAGAAGTCAGGATCTTAAAGAGATGTCAGATGCAGAGTGCACAGGCCACAGTTCTCTCCAAGCAGTCCCATTTTGCCCTTGAGACTGGCAGGGTGTCAGGACTCAGTGATCTAGGAGGTCCTTTCCAACCGTGATTACTCTGTGTGATTCAGTGTGATTCTGACCACAAAAGCCGTGTCATTTGCTGATCAAAAGTGGGGCGAGAGGAGAGTCCACATTTTTTACTGAAAGAGTAGTCAGGGATTGGAACAGGTTTCCCAGGGAGTGGTTCAATCACCATTCTTGGAGGTGTTTAAAGGTCATTTAGACATGGTGAACTGGATAGAGTAGGGTTATTGGTTGGACTTGATCTCAAGGGTCTATTCTAACCTGAGTTAGGAAATGGCCATGTCCCTGCAGAGCATTTCTGTAGCGATTACATTGACGTGGTTATACTGTCATATACTGTTATACGTGGTCTAGCTGGATTTCTGAGTGATGTGCCTTCTGATGTTTGTATGTTTATAACCAAAGAGAAGTAACAGCAGCTTATGTTTGGAAAAGCACTGCCTTCTAGACTGCCTCATACATTCAGCTGATCTTCTAGTCTGTACTCCACATAAACTTATGCTAAACAATTTTCTTTGTCCCCAGCTAATCAGGCATGAGTTTAATTTGTTGTCTCAGAAAAGTGTTGAATATTGTGTCTTTCCATCACAGAGGACATTGAGGGGCTGGAGTGTCTCCAGAGAGGAGAAGCAAAGCTGGTGGGGGGGCTTGGAGAACAGGTCTGATGGGGAGCAACTGATGGAACTGCACTTGGTTAATGTGGAGAAAAGGAGGGGAGACCTTTTTGCTCTTTACAGCTACCTGAAAGGAGGGTGTAGAGAGGTGGCGGTCAGTCTCTTCTCACAAGTCACCAGTGATAGAGCAAGAGGAAACAGCATCAAGCGGTGGTAGAGCAGGGTTAGGTTGGACATCAGGAAAAATTTCTTCCCTGGCAGAGTGGTCAGGGGTTGGAACAGCCTGCCCAGGGACGAGCTGTGTCAGGCATCATCCCTGGAGGTGTTCAGAAAACAAGCATATGTGGGGAACAGGGTTTAGTGTGCAGAGTGGGGTTGGGTTGATGGTTGGACTGGATGGTCTTGGAGGTCTCTTCCAACCTTAATGATTCTATGATTCTACGAAATTATCTCTCGCTGGCACCATCCCCTGTACAGGGTGGGGTATAAAGGACAGTTCACAGGACAGTGCTGCATGTGCTGCATCCCCTCAGGCACCTGTCTTTGCAGTAAAACCAGAGGGGAGCCCACCATGCACAAGAGGGACAGAGGAGCCCAGATGAAGCCAAATGAAACAGTACCTGTGCCTGTTTATTATTGATTGACTCTCCCAATGGGCACGGGCAAAACTGCTCAGAGACTGAACCTGAGCCTGCACCTACTCAGGATGTTCAAGCCTTTAGGAGAAAACAGTTGCTGGTTATCATTCTCTTGTTATTGTAAGAGCTGTTAGGAATGGAGACAGATGTCAGAATCCTTATGGAAATAAACCTGGAAGTTTCAACATGTCTATTATTTCTTATATGTGGCAGTATTACAAAATGCGAAGGTAGCCACCATCCCTAAGGAAATGCAAGTTACCATGGGGTCTTCTCCAAGAAGACCCCATTCTGCACTTTGTAGAAGCAAACATATCAGTGGAATAAATGTTCTGGCAATGGAATGGATTTGGGGATTAGAAGAAAGGTTGGCTGTTGGTAGAAGTCCCACTGTTTGAGCATTTCCATTGCTGAGAGTGAATGTCAGCAGCATGTGTTCAGCTTCGCATTCTGAGCTTGTTCAGAGCACCCAGTAGCTGGAAAATAAAATCTTCCACTGTGAAAAATAGACACTTGTCATTGCAGAGTCAGAAATTGGCAATAACATCTCTAGCAGATGTTTGTGGGGTTTTTAAAATGCCATTTTTTCTTTTATGTGATTAATTTGCTACCTGAAAAAAAATATCAACATGACATTTCCTGGGCTAAACCTATTCCAATAATCAACAGTATCTATGATATCTCAAGTGGAATAACATCCTCTTTCAGTTCACAGACATAAATGCCATTGGAAAGGCTTAACAAGGATGAAGACATCAAATCGAGCTCAAAATGTCCTTGAATCATTGGTTACTCAACAAACAGTAAATATGTAGATGTAGGCTGATGTGAACTCGGTGGCTCCATGACGTCATTCAACGGCTAAACTGAACTTAGCCTGGATTTGTATTGATATAGAAGTGCTAGAGCTGAATTCTAAACATTCTTGTGGTTATTTATTTGGGATTTTTAACCCTGATTTATCTTTATCACATCTAGAAATCCACACATCAGTAGCAATGTTCACATCAGCACAGCCTTCCCCTTATTGTGCCTTGGTGGCACTGGCACATCCTGTAATATTGCAGAGTGCGCTTGCAATTCATCTTCCTTTTTTGTTTAGGGGAGTAGGATAGAAAAACAAAACAAGATCATCTTTTCTGTAATGTGCTAGTGCAACCACAACCTTACATGTCTGGCAGTCAACTGTAGAGTGAAGCGAGGACAACCTGAGGGTCTGAGTGAGGGTGGAAGGGATATTCCAGTNCTGAGGGTCTGAGTGAGGGTGGAAGGGATATTCCTGTCTACATCACAGAATCACAGAATTATTGAGGCTGGAAAAGGCTTCTGTGATGATCAAGTCCAACCCATGACCTAACATCACCACATCAGCTAGACGAGGGCACTAAGTGTCACATCCAGTCTGTCCTTAAACACCTCCAGGGATGGAGACTCCACCACCTCCCAGTCCATTCCAGGGTCTGATCACCCTTTCCATGAGGAAGGACTTCCTAACATCCAACCTAACCGTCCCCTGATGCAGTTTCAGGCTCTGCCCTCTCCTCCTGTCACTAGTTGCCCGATCCCACCTGTCTACAACTTCACTTCAGGTAGTTACAGAGCATGATAAGGTCCCCCCAGTCACATCCCTAGTCCTGCTGGCCACACTACTCCTCACACAAGGCAGGATGCCATTGGCCTTTCATGCCACCTGGGCAAACGTCATTTTGTTCCAATCTGCTATCGCATTCATTGCTTTCTTCTTCCCTTGCTCCCATTCTCTCCTCCACACATAATCTCCTTTCCGCCCAGCTGAGGTATCTCCAGTTACCAAAATCACAGACTTTGCCCTGGTTGATCATCTGTGACAGCAGTTCAGCACAGGTGAGGTTTTCAAAGCCAAAGATTTTGCATTACCACGGCCAAAGGTACCTTGCTTTTCCTGGACATGCAGATCCAGGGAAGAGCATTTCCCCCAGCATCTGCAGGCACTCTTGGTTATTTGAGCCATCTTCTCTGAATCTTAATTTTCCCTGTTCCTTTGCAACCCCAGTGATGCATGTGAGATTCTTCACATCTGCCATCTGCCTGACCTCTGCATTGTGTTAGAGGGCCGTGCCTGGTTGTGGATGAAAGATCCACTGGGTTTTCAACAAGGGATTTAGCATCAATGAAAAGACAGCGGAGGCTAAAACAGACATTGTGTATTTTTTTGCTCTAGCATAACAGGCCAGATGACACTGTGTGAGATGACTTATGCAGCTTGCTCCTCTTTATCTGAAAATGACCTTGCTCCATCAAATAAGGTTGTGCTTGCTTATTCCCATTTTAAAATGCCACGCTGCAGGATGCCAAATCAGCACTGTAAATGTCCTTGACAAGAATTCAAAAGAACAATAAAAAATGCTTCAACCAAACTAAATTTAGAATCATAGACTGGAGAAGACCCACAACATCGTCAAGTCCAATCAAGTTATTAACCCCCTCTGCTGGGTTAAAAACTGGCTGGATGACTGGGCACAGAGTGGTTGTGAATGGTGCCACCTCCAGCTGGTGTCCAGTGACCAGCAGTGTCCCCCAGGTCTATTCAGCATCCTTACTGATGACCTGGATGAGGGGATTGAGCTACCCTGGGGGGGACACCCAGCTGGGGGGGAGTGATGATCTGCTGGAGGGGAAGAAGACACTGCAGAGAGATCTGGACAGGCTGGGTCAATGGGCAGAGGCCAAGGGGATGAGGTTGAACAGGGTCAAGGGCAGGGGCCTACACTTTGGTCACAATAACCCCGAGCAGAGCTAAAGGCTGGGGAGGAGTGGCTGGAGAGCAGCCTGGCAGAGAGGCACCTGGAAGTACTGGTTGACAACCGGCTGAACAGGAGCCTGGAGGGTGCCCAGGCACCAAAGGCCAATGCCATCTTAGCTTGGCTCAGCACTAGTGTGGCCAGCAGGACTAGGGACGTCACTCTCCCCCTGTACTGGGCACTCGGGAGGATTCCCCTTGAGTACTGGGGACAGTTCTGGGCCCCTCACTTCAAGAAAGAGATAGAGGATCTTGAGTGTGTCCAGAGGAGCAACGAGGCTGGGGAAGGGACTGAAGGGAAAGGCTGATGAGGAGAGGCTGAGGGAGCTGGGGGTGTTTAGCCTGGAGGAGACTCAGGGGGAATCGGTCTCTTCTCCCAGGCAACAAGTGACAGGACAAGAGAGCAGCACCTGAAGCTGTGCCAGAGAAGGGATAGGTTGGATGTTAGGAAACCCTTCCTCATGGAAAGGGTGATCAGACAGTGAACTGGACTGCCCAGGGAGGTGGTGGAGTCCCCATCCCTGGATTTGGTTAAGGACAGACTAGATGTGGCACTTAGTGCCCTGGTGTAGCTGATGGGGTGATATTACATCACAGG
The DNA here is from genome assembly GCA_013397515.1 of Upupa epops. NCBI lineage: Eukaryota > Metazoa > Chordata > Aves > Bucerotiformes > Upupidae > Upupa > Upupa epops. Next base: position 67,989 of record VZRI01010889.1, on the reverse strand, counting down.
CTGGGCTGGATGATCTCAGAGGTCTCTTCCAGCCTCAATAATTCTGTGATTAACCTAACTCTACCAAGACCACAGCTAAACCATTCCCTTAACCATAGAATTATTTAGGCTGGAAAAGATCTTCAAGATCGAGGAAGTCACAGAGCTATCACCTGAGATGTAGAATGACATATCCTGAACACACAACATCTCTAGTCAAGAGGAATTGCCTAAGGACCAGCCTTTACTTCATCCCAGTTTCATCTTCAAAACCACTTATTTGCATTTCTAACTCATGAAGCACCGAAGTATTTGAGTTTTACATGTCAAAAAGCCAATCCGATTACAGAATTGTTATTCTATTGAACTTTAAAAATTCTATGTCTGGGTTCATTCTCTCTCACAGTTATTTCTGTGCAGAAAGCTCATCTGTGTGTGCATGTAGGGATTAAGCTCGTTCTGATGTTCTTGTCTACATACAACAGTATTCTCATAGCTCCGCAAGCTTTCAGCTAGAGCAGCTCCTCTCTTTCGGATATGCTCAGGCCTTTCACTGCATTAGAGCATCAGTGCTGCAGAAAACAGCAATTTCTGAGCACAAGAGGATTTTTCCTCCCTCTTTTATCAAGGAAATAAATTAGGATTCTTCAAGGAAAATGAGAGATCTTTGCTTCACAAGGAGGATATGAGCACTTTCAGAACCTGGTCACAACAGCAAGAGATGCTCTTGGGGCCCCAGGCATGTCTCAGTCTCTTGCATCACTGGTTAAACGAGTCTTTTGGCTTTACATCCTCTAAATTTCCTCCAGCTATTCAGACAATACCATTACATCATGACTACAAGGATATGTTTTTACCTTGAGCAAAAGTAGTCTCCACAACAGATTTAGCTAACTAAATCTGTTCTCTAAACTGACTTTGGACCATTTTAATAAAATCCAGGTAGGTTTTGGGATTCAGTTGCCTGAATGAGGACATCTAGTACCCCTTCAGATGCTTTAGTTTGTTACAGTGGCTGCTGTTCTAGACTGTTGGGGTTTTACTGTCATATCTGCTATTTAGTACCTAAAACAACACTAGAAGACTGAATATAGATATCTGAATGATTCATTCTGTCCTTTCCCTTAATATCATCTTAAAAAGTTATTTAAGCATCACTGTGAAGTTATTTTAACCCCACATCTCTGTTCTCTTTCTTCTGCTCTGCATAGTATTATTCTGTTTTATTTTTAGCTGGTCTCTCTGTGAAAAGTAGGAACCCAGTTAGAATTCTTCAGCGGAACTGTGACTGGGAACTGGCTACAGTTTCCCTCCTTTATAAAATGGATTCTCCTTAACAACACCAAAAAAACTCAGTATTCCTTCTGGAAAAAAGAACTTACACATCAGAAAACACTGTTCAGATCTACTTTAAATCACTTTTTAAGTCCGAGAGGCTTGGAAGAGTCATTGCTTATCATCTATCTAAATAGATGATGATCTTCCCTCAAACTTCCTTCAGAAGGTTGTTTTCTGAACTCTCAATTATTCCTTCACATTCTTGACATCTCGTGTGACAGACAATAGCTAAACAAGCAAAATGGTTCAAAATGAAGAATACAAGGATAATAATTGAAGCTTCAAGTATGTAAATCCCTTCCAGTCATTTATAGGCAATAGCAGCGTGTCTTCAAACAGTATTCAGATAACCTCATGGCCTCTGGATCAGCTTTACTTAACAGCATTTTTCCACTAGAGCAAATGAATTCATTCTCAGAGGAAGGTCTAGACAGAGGAGACTGGCAGAGGAGAATGATGTGTCCTCTTGGTTAGGTCTGCCTCCTAGTGATTAAGCTTTATTCGTAAAGCTAAATTCAACAGTTCAAAGTAAGGCTATTTTTTCCAGTAACTGGTTTTAGAATGGACCCTGGAGACAGAAGTGAATTCAAGCTGCTGTTTTGCTGCAGCTGAAGTTCCAAGCAGCACCTATTGGAATGAGCAGGCACTTGGCATCACCTCCAGACTCATTGTAAAAATGAAGTGTTTGCATTTCTGGAAATTCATACATCATCCTTGCAATACCTGCAGGAAAACGCAGGCAGGCTTCAAAAGTACAGCAGTATTTACGATGTAGAATTACCTAGAACAAACTACATACATAATTCAGCCTTTTAGAGGAGTTTTGTATGTTTTCTTACATATTCTTGCCCAAAACAAGCTGTAAGATCCTTCCATGTTTGCAGTATATTTTTATTCCATTGCCTTTTGCTAGTATTTATAGAAAATCTCAGAGCGACCGCCAGCCTATCGCTAAGTTTGATGTGCTTCTGGCACCTCGTAATACACACTCATAATTAAAAGCAGCCATTTCAATTTTGATTATTGGACAAAATCGAGATCTAAAGATAAAAGCAGCAAAAATGATTGTTAAACAGAAATGTCATTTAGTGGAAGACAATCCATTCCTTACAAAATTCAATTTCAAGTCCCATATCCAAAAAGCAATTAAACACACAGAGCGAGATTATATGTGTGTTGGCAGCTCTATGTATGTTTTAAGCCCTTGTCTAATTAACAGCCTTCATTGGTTAATGGTCACATCTACAAAATTACATCTCTACATCTGCACGCTGAATTAAAGCTCTCATTTCTGTTGCAATCATGAAACCCGTTATTCCAAGTGACTTTGTGAAAGGCTTGATCATTGTTCTTATTAGCTGCCTCAATTCTCTGCAGGTTACGGAGGTCCCTGAGGACTGAATATAAACCAACACAGCATAATAGCTGGGTAATTGCCCTCTTTCACCCCCATCCTTTTAGTTTTTACATCTTTTCAGTGAGATGCAGATGATAAATTACATGAGGAGCACAAATCCTACAACTGCCCTCGGGATATACAGTCAGTACATATGAACAACAGGCAGCGAGTTAGACACAAGTCCTAGGTCAATCAAATACATTCGCTATAGTAGATCGAGAGAGGTTTTCCTTCCCCTCTTCTCTGCCCTGGTGAGACTGCATCTGGAATATGGTGTCCAGTTCTGGGCAACTCAGTTCCAGAAGGACGCAGAGCTGCTGGAAAGAGCCCAGCATAGAGCCACAAAGATGATGAAGGGAGGGGAGCGTCTTCCTGATGAGGAAAGAGTGAAGGAGTTTAGTCTGTTTAGCTTGGAAAAAAAGAGACTGAGAGGTGACCTCATGACTGTTGATCAATATGGAAAGGGCGGGTGTCAGGAGGAAGGAGCCAGACTCTGCTCAGTGGCACCCAGTGCTAGGACAAGGGGCATCGGGTGTCAGCTGAAACAGAGGAGGTTCCACATCAAGATGAGAAGAAACTTCTTCCTGATGAAGGTGACAGAGCCCTGGAGGGGGCTGCCCAGGGAGGTTGTGGAGTCTCTGCCTCTGGAGACATTTCAAATCTGCCTGGACTGTTCCTGTGCAGCTGGGTCTAGGTGATCCTGCTCTGGCATGATTTTCCAAGGTCCCTTTCAATCCCTAACAGTCTGGGATACTACAATGTTGTGAAATAAGTCTAACACTACAATTTCTTACACATATTTCCAACACCCATTCCACCACTGACCCGTTCCCTTACTCAAAGCAGTGCTTCACATGCTAGATCCAAGTAGGCAAAGGTCAACAGAAGGGTCTGTGATGTGGTGGTGGATCACTGAATTGAAAATTGAAGATATCCCTTTTCTACCACCATAAAGTCATATTCAACATACCAAGGGAATGTGAAAGAAGCAAAGACATGAGGGACACATGAGAAAGAGAAGACAAGATATGAGAGAAGAAGAGCAATATCCTAGTGCAGATCACACATAGGGGTTTTGGATCATTGTGAACAAGCAGGCAGGCAGTACTTCTACACAGAATGCACTGAGAATCAATGACAACTGCTCACTTAGGGTGGGATTAACCTAAAGGCACCTGTTTACAGTGAGGATGTCAGTGTGTGACAGAGCCAACATGAGCTGCAGAGACAGCAGAGTTCAGAGCATGATTCACCTCATCCTAAGGAAATGCCACCCTTTGGTCAGATGAACTCTATTGACTGTGTTGGGTTGAACTTTCAAGCTACAGCCAAGACAGCTGGTTGGGATGAAGACATCTATGGTGTATAGCTCCACATGTAGTCAGATGAATGCCTAACCTGATTCCATTAGATCCACTTGAAAGAGATTACTTCTGATGATGAGTGTTAGAGCAAGTAAGGGACAAACACAGAAAGACATGATCAGAAATTTGGAACAGGATAAAGAAATGCCTTAGCTGCAGCACAGAATGAACATACTCAAGGAGGAAGAGGTACAGCTTGTACTAATCCATGTGCTAAGCAGACACAATGCCATATTCAAATTTGAACAAGGTTAGAAAGAAAAGCAATTTCTCTCCTGAACAGTCCTTGTCTCGATGCTTGAAGTATGTCCATTAAACTTAGAATCTGCCATAGCTGTTGTGCTTGTTAAGTTATTGAACTAATGATGTTGAGGCAAAGAACTAACTTCATAATAACCTATCAGAGCCATAATGTTCTGTCCCACTGCCCCAGCTTGTGGCCAATGTGAGGAGTGATTCATTCTGAGCGCAGATGTTCCCTCACACAGCAGTGTTAGCATCCTTCTCGCACTGAATCAGTTGGCTCCTGTTCCCAACGGGAGACATATGTTCCCTCTGCCTTTGGTTTCACACTTAGAGACACTGTTTTCTTGCTTCTCCTCCAGCATAAAAAGTGTATGATTTCTGCTTAACTGTGAGTTGTCTTCTTATTCCAAGAGCTCAATATCTACTTAAACATTAATAAAAGCACTGCAGAATCCATGTAAGGAAGGAAAAGGGCAAGATAGACTCGTAGAAATGGTCAAAACCACAGACCTTTATTCCAGGATGTAAAAAACACCCTTTCAGATTGAAACTCCTAAGTTTCAGCAGACAAGAAGGATATGTGGATACACATGGGTATAGGAGGATCTATCTAGTTTTGAGATAAATGCCATAGAACTTTTCATGGTCGCAAGTAGCTTTTGATTTCTCCTGTCATCCAAAACCAGGGATGCAAATGCTCCTGGATTAAAAACATAGCAAGAAAACTGGATGAAGAAGCAGATTAATTAAAAAGGGGCACTATTCCTCAAAGACTGCAAAGCTTTGTGAACTCAATCAGTTCTCACACTGCTCCAGTTAAGACAGACAGAAGAAAACTCAGTCTCCAGTGTAAGTCTATTGCCTTCTGACGCTCAAGTAGCAAAAGGGTTGATCACACTGTAAATGGACCTGAACACCCATACTGTGTGCCCCAGAACAGGTACTCATCCCTTTGCTTCCTCCTCAAAAGGAATTGCTATTCGATTAGGTGGAAAGACTCCATCATTCAGAATACACAGAAGATTTTCCTCATCATTTCCTCATCCTTTCTTGCTATCTCTAATTAATTTCTAAATTAATAACTTTATTTAAAAAAAAATCTGTTTAAATATTTGTTTCTCAGTCTCAGTTTATTTAAAAGAATCTGCTCTAGGTGCTCCTGTTTACTTCTTGGGAAGTATAACCATGGGGACTACATCCTCTGCAGGATTATGCCTTCAAACATCAAGAAACTGTTGGTCGGCCTCCCCGTTCACTTTTCATGTGTTCATCAAAAACTTCTCCAGATGGCACTGTACAAATGTCTTCCATGCAGACTGCCAGCTTTGAACTGCAGCTACCCAGCACAAAACACAGCATTTCTGTCTTCTTGGGCAAACGACTCTGCACAGCTCACATCACGTATAGTATTGTGTGTGGGAGAGAGTGTGTCACTCAGAGTAGAAGGAGGGGAGATTCATCTTCAAACCTCCCACTTTTTACTGAACTCTCTAAATAGCCACTTGTTTGTTCATAGATGTTTTTATGCCTATGTATGTGTGTGTGTGTGTGCACGTGAACACAGAGGCGCCTCAGGAAGTAAGAATAACCAAAGAATTCGTATTTCCTTTACATAATATCTGTATATAATCCTCAGCCAGGTGGTTGCTGAGAGAAGAAATCAGTAGCGCTCATGTATTTCACATCTCTTGAGGCAAATCCTCTACATCAAGTTTACATTTCCACCCAAGAAGTGCCAGAAAATCACATGCCCTCACTAGGTCTGATTTCTCTGCTCTGGAGGACACTGAGAGCATGGAAGCAAAACTATATTCAGGGAAAAACAACACGGTGCCAGCACACAGTGAGACTGAACCTCTCTCCATTTTTTGTACCCACCTCAAGATGCCCCTTGTGTAGGAGAAGGGATCTACTGATAGGGAGCCTCTGATGCCCACGAACTGCCAGCTCAGTCTCACCAAATGCTGCCCTGTCCCCCCCAACTCAGCGACTCCTCTATGGGCACATGGGTCTCCAGTCCTCTCCTGGGCTAGGTGAAACTCTTGCCATCCTCCACATCCACTTCTGTTTTGATTGCACTGAGGAAGCCTGATGCTAAGGTGTTTCTCACCAAAACGCCTGCTCTGTGCCATCATCTCTTACACTGAAATCTCCATCACAATGGAAAGAGCATTCAGGACTGAGTAAAGACCCTACAGCAAGATCCCGCCCCAAGTTAAAATCACCTACTCCTTACCAAAGCCAACCTGCCTGCAAAATCCAACCTCCCTGTGGTGGCTCCCCACATACTACCAGAAAGACTGCTGGTAATCACTTAACGTAAGGTAAAGCCTCCCTGATTCCAAGTTCTGCCTTTCACCAACAGAGGGATAGAGAGCTCTTTGCTTTCTAAAGGCGATGGATACATGCATATATGTAGTTACGACAAATATTGATTTCCCATTAATAATGCATTACAAGCTCTTCAACTGCTCAAGTAAGTGACTGCTTTTTCCATACCATGCCTGCAGTCCTCTCTGTGTGCCACAGGTTTTACTGTCGTTGCAGTTCTATCGTGTGTGTTACACAGGAACCAGAGGAAAATGACTCTGATGTGTCAAGAGCAGAAAAACTTAAAGCATTTTCTTTAGCAGCACGCAACTCTGTAAGCCTTCTGTTTGTCAACACGTCAACACAGTGTCTTACCCCTGTTTGAATATACAGCTTCAAAAGACACTGCATTTAAAAGCTACAGGAAAGATGGTTTAGCAGAGAGGGTGATGTCATGTTTCCTCCCAGGCATCCCAACTTAAGACATCCAAAACCATCAGGCCAGGTTTTATTGATTCTAGATATCTCCATTAAGCTCAGCCTTAAGAAGGAGAGTTATACCCTCCTGTGAGGCTACCAAAGGATGACAGCAAATAGAGAGTCATAGGAATATGGGCAGTGGCTATGTGACAAGAAGAACATTAACAGCTTTAACCATAGCTGATGAATCCAGTGTTTACTGCTCTGTGGGTGTTTGGTCGGCAATTACCTGCCACTGATATCAATAGAGGTCTTGTTTTAAAAACCTCAAGTTGCATTCTCAAAATTCAGGGGAAAGGCTGGACTGTAAAAAGGTTTGACTGTTGAAACAGATTTCCTTCTAGCTTTCCTTCTAGTTTACGTATAATCACACCCTCTGGGAAAGCAAATAGGATCAAATCATTAGGTGTCAGAGAGGAAAATGGACAGACAGACCTCCCAGCTCATTCACATGGCCCCACAAAGGCTTGTTCCTCACAGTTTATTTGCAGGTACTTTGTTCAGACTGGGTTTCAATATCTGAACAAGAAATGCTGTAGTTAGGAAGGATCTGCCAGATAGATCTGCCAGGGCCTCTCTTACTGTGATCAGTCTTACATTTCTCCTTCTGTGCATCAACCCCACGTTGATCCACTGCATCCCATCAGTGTTTTTCTATTCCTAGCAGAAAACATTCCACAGGGAAACTCAATACTGCTTGGAGATGGAGAACAGTGAGAAAACCTGGTCTGTTTAAAGTTGATTACAAAAATGCTGTAGTGATTGTACCGGGGCCAGGAATAGGCACATAAATTCAGTGTGAAACCCCTCTGCTTAAGGGATTGTGTGAGAGAGGAAGAGAGGAGGCTGAGGGAGATGGAGATGTTTAGTTTGCAGAAGAGGAGACTCAGGGGGGACCCTATCCCTCTCTACAACTCCCTGAAGGGAAGTTGTAGACAGATGGGGGTCAGGCTCTTCTCCCAGGCAACCAGCAACAGGACTAGATGGCAGGGCTTGAAGCTGCCAGGGGAGGATTAGGTTGGATGTTAGGAAGTGGTGATCAGAGCCTGGAATGAACTGCCCAGGGCAGTGGTGGAGTCCGCATCCCTGGCTGCGTTTAAGGACAGACTGGATGTGGCAGTTAGTGCCTTGGTCTAGCTGATGCAGTGATGTTAGGTCATGGGCTGGGCTGGTTGAGCTTAGAGGTCTTTTCCAGCCTCAGTAATTCTGTGATTCTGCGAAAGCTCTGCCTTGATCTCTTAAATCTGGGAGGTCCTGGGTGTTAATTTAGATACAAAAACCCCCATCAGCCATCTGCATGGATCCCAACACTGCTTCAAACCCCGTTGAGATACCCTTCTGGCATATCTTCTTCTGATGCCATGACTTAGGATCTTAATATAGCTCCTTGGCTCCCTTCCCTCATGCCAATGGCTCTTACCAGTTGTGTATGAAGATTTACCTTCCCTCATCTGTCACTGCTTGCCCGTTTCAGTTGGCTAAGAGGGGTGAAATGAGGAACAAGGCTAAAAACTCTCTTCTTTGATCTTAATTTTGATATCTTGATTTTGGCACTGAGGTGTCTGGCTTGCAAGGAATTTCACAAGCTCCCCACGTTTCCGCTTCTCCGCTTTTAAATCAGGACTAATGATTTCAACTCGTTAATGCACTTCCAAATGTGGGCATAAAGCACCACCAAGAGAAGAAGGTTTGGTTTGGGGCTTAAAAGAATATTTAGTTTCTTTAACACCAGCTCATTCTCTAAATCATCAGCACTGCCTCTCTAATGTGAACTCGGCTTTGTGGCTGTCGTAGGAAAAACTCTTCAACACTTTGCCGATAATATAAAACCTCTCTCCGCTATTCCTGATAAATTCTATAAAACCTCATTCTGTCACCAGCAATATATATTTTACTGAAGGTTCCGTGTCCTTATCTTGTCAGAAGCTGCAGCCTTCACTTTAGTCTTTCACGCATAGTTTTATGTGCACTGCAACAGCAAGGAGTAATTTTTGTTTCCACATCCAACACAAATAAAATTCGCTAGTTTATGGGTCGAGCCATCGCATCCTCACACTATGTAGTCTGCTTTTCTTCTGTGCTATCCCCTGTCCTCTAAATCCTTTCCTTAATACCTTCGTGGAAATGTCTTCGTTTCCTCACTCTTGATATCCAGGTTGGCTTCCAGAAATAGTGCGGCCAGCAGGAGCAGGGAAGCAATTGTCTCTCTGTACTTGGCACTGGTGAAGCCTCACCCTGACTACTGGATTCAGCGTAGGGCACCTCAATTCAAGAAAGATGCTCAGGTGCTGCAGTAGGCCCAAGGAAGGGCAACAAGGCGAAGGGTCTGGAGAACAAACCTTGTGGGAGTGGCTGAGGGAGCTGGGGCTGGTTAGGCTGAGGGAGAGGAGGCTGAGAGGAGACCTTCTCACTCTCCCCATCTGCCTGAAGGGCCACTGTGGAGAGGTGAGTGCTGGTCCCTTCTCACAGGCCATTAGAGATAGAACACGAGGGACCGGCCTCAAGCTGCACCAGGGGAGGGTCAGGCTGGACATGGGGCAAACCTTCTTTATTGAAAGGGTGATCAGGCCTTGGAACAGGTTGTCTAGGGAGGCGGCTGAGTCACCGTCTCTGGAGGAGTTTTGTTTAGATGTGGTGCTCAAGGATCTGCTTTAGAGGTGAACTCAGTAGAGTAGGGTTAGTGCTTAGACTTGCTGATGTCAAGGGTCTTTGCCAACCTGAACGATTCTATGATCTCACCTTTTCCTTTACATCCCTCTGCTCCATAATCAGGTGTTGTAGTCTGTGCTGGACATCTGATGGACTACAACTCCCAGATCTAACATGTGATTCCTGGAGGTGAATCACTGCCTTTCCATGCCAGTGATGAGGATGAGCATCCAGGAAAGTGCCTGGAAAAGGCAGTGACATGAATCAATCATGAGCGTGATGTCTGGCACTTGACAGCCTCAAAGAACTCAGGGCCCCCAGTTGGTGGAGTGGCCCAAGTTAAAAAATGTCCTTAAAGTCCCAGGTATAGCCATGGTGAGACTTTGGTTGTCACAGGTGAGTGATAGCACCCTGCCAGTATTTCCCCATTGGGGGGCAGACGTCTATGAGGACATGTGGTGATCCTGCAGGGAACTGTTTGGTCTCTGCCAAAGGACACTGGTGCCTCTGTTCTTGCTGTATAAATCAATAGTTCTGTAACAGTAAAGTGTTTTAAACACAGGTTCACAGGTTTGTGGGTTGGAAGGGGCCTCATGGCTCATCCAGTCCAACCTCTTAAAGCAGGATCCAGTTGAAATGAGCTGGCCCAGACAGCTATCTGTGTGAACAACTTTCCTCTTGAATCCAGTGAGAATCTCTCCTGGAGCAACTTGTAACCATTGCCCCTTGTCCTTTCTACAGGACTCCTTGTGAAAAGGGAGTCTCCATCCTCTTGGCAGCCACCCTTGATGGACTGGAGCATCGCAATAAGGTTTCCCCTAAGCCTTCTCTTCTCAAGGCTGGACAGATCCAGTTCACTCAGCCTATGTTTGTATGGGAAGACTTCCAGCCCCCTGATCATCCTGGTCTCCCTTTTCTGCACCCTCTCCAGTCTATCTGCATCTTTTTTGCCTAGGAGGGACCAAACCTGAACGCAGTACTCAAGGTGTGGTCTGACCACTGCTGAGTAGAGTGGCAAGAAAACATCCTTCTCTCTGCTGGTGATGCCTGTGTAACTGCAGCCCAGCATCCTGTTGGCATCCTGTAGCACTCTGTTCGCCCCTGTTGAGCTTGCTGTCCACCAAGTCCCTCAGGTCCCTCTCTACAGGGCTACTCCCCAGGCCCATGTATTTCTTTAACAAGTTTTAAATGCTCCTGCAATCCTTTATGTTGTCCGGTCCCTAGATAATTTACTTTACTCAGTAAAATGATCTATTTGAGTGGAAATGGAAAGTTTATGTGACATCAGACTTCCCTGGATATATTCCAGTCTAGGCCACGCTGGCCAGAGTACACCTTTATCTTAGAAGCTATGTAGCCTTGTGACACCTCCACATGGGTTTCTGCTGGAAACACAAGGTCCTGTGACTGTGTGGGCTGAGGAACTGAAGACTGTGTGAACACAAGGTCACTGAAGGACTCTCTGTCCTAATTGAGACACCTTCACCACCTACTGTCACATCCCATGTTACCACTGCATGGGTACCGCAACCCTGCTCAGTCTCTGAAAGGGCTGTATGCTGCTGTAGGTTGCAGCAGAGAGAACAAAGCTCATCAGCCCTGACAGTCTTTTAGTCCTGTCCCAGTGTGAGTCCACCACTCTATTTCTCAGCTCTACGTAGCCATTTTTTGCTGGGACAAATGTTCTTATTTCCTGCCCTTGCTTGATTAATCTTTTCTCCAGCTGTATTTGTGTTTGCAGAGTAGGGGTTGCTATGCATTCATTTCACCACCTCCACACCTCAGAGCATTGGCAACAATCACTTAACATTCCTTAAACAAAAAAGCTGTTAACTCTTTGCATCCAAAGTAAGAGAAAAAAACTCATAGCAGTATGGATTGCGACTGGACAATGATTTCACTAGAAGTCCGGGTGCTGTAGGAGGTAAAGGAGAGACAGCCTCACCTGGGAAGACACAGAACAGACAGCACCAGTCTTGACAGAGCCATGGTTTTGCTTGTTTGCTCCTTACTTTGTGTTACTGTAATTATTAGCAGCAATTAATACACTTGCCCAACACAAGCTGGCACACAGCTGAGAGGAAAGTGGGTGGCAGAGAAGCTAGGGTTCTTACAAGCGCTCAAGAACTTGTGCTGCAGCTTCTGGGTTTTTGAAAGACCAGTGACAGGGTTGGTTGCTGTGCCCTCACAACAGTTTTCTGCCTTTGCATCAGCTATCAGAAAGAAACTGCCCACCCAGGGCTTGGCAGATTGTGCTGGGGCACAGGGAGGTCCTTGCTATCTCCAGGGCTGCTCTGCCAGAGCTGAGCATCACGTTGTGTTCTGTCACACACATAATTAAGACCTGTCCATTGGCTGTGGCAGGTGTAGTTTGCAGTGCCAGAAGCCAACAGCTGCATGTTCCTACCCTGCTGCTCCTGCAGTAGCCTTAAGGAGAGTTTGCTTCCCTCTCTGCTTTTGCTTCAAAGTATTTGAACAATTTACAGATGGGATTATTGTGTTTCTTTGATTAGGTTGTATTTGCTCCTTTATATTCCTTTCAAAGAGGCTTACAACACGCTCCAAGGACAGGCTGTGCTGTTTTCCCCACTCCATAATTTTCTCTTTACACTTTCTCTTCAAAAGAGTGAATAATACACTATTGAATGCATTGCAATCGCACTCTGCTAATGGAAACGCTGCCTGGAGCTGCGCTGAAGTGGTGGTCCAAGCCAGCACACAGCTCAGAGCATTGATGAGACGGGCACTGGGAGTGTCCTGGTGTTGCCATGGCTTGGCAAGTGATTTTGGCTTTCATGGGAGTCATTGTGATGAAGATTTGAATTTTCAGTGCTGGGTCTTTTGGGTCTTAGAAGGGTTTGTCTTTAGAGCTTTGACTTGCTTGACAAATGCAGTGTTTCAGAATCATAATTCAGGTTGAGATTGTCGAGTCCAAGCAACAACCCTGCTCTACTGAGTTCACCACTAGATCACAGAAGAGGCAGAGACATCTTGACCTCTCCTGCCAGAACAACACTATCAGTCAACCTGTCCCTCTCTCTTCTGCCTTGTTTCTTCCCAGCTCATGTCCTCTCTTGTGGCACCTCTTGCCACTCCATTAGCCATGCACATACACGCTGCTCATGTCCACTTCCCGTGGACATCCTCAGTTCAGCTCCATGCCAAGGGCCACCCCAGGACATGGTCTCACCCCAGCAGCACAGTATCCACCTTCCATAATTTATATTCAGATTTCTCACTTCAACAAAACCGCTGGCATGGAACATCAGTGAGGGTTTGTACTACATGGTCATTCTTCTCCATGGAAAGGGTCCTCAGCCCTTGGCACAGGTTGCCCTAGGAGGGGGTGGAATCGCCATCCCTGACCGTGTTTCACAGTCGAGGAGATGTGGAGCTCACAGGCAGGGTTTCGCAGTGGCTTTGGGACAGCTGGGGTAGCGGCTGGACTCGATCATCCCGAAGGTCTTCTCCAGCCTAGATGGTTCCGTGGTTTCACCAGGGCTTTTTGCCCACCACTGGGGCTTTTCTGAGCACGCAGTGCCGGAGAAGATGCGCACAGCCTCTGCCAACGAGACCCTCCTCAAACCTTCCCTCCAGACCCTCCGCAAACACTTGCGGGCTACCACTAGNAGGCAGGTGGGTGTGCGGGGCTAGCGGGAGTGCGGGGCGGGCGGGTGTGCGGAGCCGCCGGGCGAGCAGCGCTGAGCCGAGCCGAGCCGAGCCGAGCCGAGCCGGGCAGGTGAGAGCTCGGTGCGGGGGGGAAGGAGGAGGAAGAAGGAGTAGGAGGGGGTGTCGGTGTTCTCCTGCCCTCCGAGCTGTGCGTGAGTGGCTGTGCGGGACCGCAGCGTGGCCGGAGCAGCGGCCGGTCCCAGTCACGTATCAACCCCCCTCATCTGGCTGCGGGCTGTTCCTCAGTGCCCCCCTTCGGGGCGGGAGAGGAGGGGAAAGGAGGCGGAGGGGGGTGATAACGAATTAATTGCTGATGAGCAGTAATATCCGTCTTTGAGTCATCAGCTCTTGAAGCATAATTTCATTCTGCAAGCTCTTAATCGAACGGGAGATCAGCTATAGGAAAGCACTGCTTTTCCCATGGGATTATCAGATTTCCACCAGAGAATACAGATCCCGGATTATGGAGCTACATGGGATTTGCATGTTTCTTTCTAATTAGGCTGTGGATCGGATGGGAGTTTAACATTCTTTATTTGGAAGGGGGCAGGGGACTTCCTCGCTTCTGCAAGAACAGGCAGCTCTGTCCTCTGCTGTTTTCCACGGCTGTGCTGGTTGTCCTGTGCTCCGTAGATGACTGACTGCCTTAATGGGATCTTGGTGTCAAAGGTTGATTAGAGTTCCTAGTAGATTGGGGATCTGCAAGAGGATTGCTGTTTTCAATGCGTGGTTAAAACAATCGCGTGTGCCATCTGACAGAGGAGGGGATGGCTAGCGGGTCACGGTCGCGCTGTCTCCTCTCTGGGGTATGAATNCCCCCCCCCCGCTATTTCATTTGCAGACTGAGAAGAAATGAATGTCAGAGAGGATTTGCTTAATGATTTAACAGCTGACACAAGCCATGTCCCCAACAAAACGGTGAAAGAGTAGAAGATTCCTGGGATACAGCAGCTCCGGAACAGTGAAGCCGCATCAGCGGATCGGGGACAGTGTTTGCTGAAGGATGCGGTAGCCCAGGCATCGAGGTTCACTGGGACAAGGTCGATGGCTTGCATGGAGCTTCTCTACTTGGCTGAGGAGAGCAGGCAGGTGCCCCTGGGCATGGCTACCAGCTGGAGCCTGTGCTCCCCTGCCTATGAGGAGCAACCGCAGCGGGAGGGGTGTGAGGTGTCCCCCAGATCAGTTGCTGTCGGGGTGGTCCAGCGCTATGAAAGACGTTGCAAGCCCTTGCAGAGGGACCCAGTAGCTGAGCCCCCCCTGGCACCCCAGCCCTCCCCACCAGGCACCTTACCCCAGGACTATACAGCACCCCCCGGTACCCTACAGCCCTGCCACCCAGCAGAGCCCTTGCCTGGGGGAGAGGATGGAGGGCAGAAGAAAGGCTGCTGCTGTGCCCAGGAACTCGAGACATCATTCACCTGTGTGGATGAAAATGTCAACCTAGAGCATGCACAGAGGACCCCCAGTGCTAGCCACTGCCAAGACACCGCTCTGCAGCAGCATTCCTGCAGGGACCCACTGCCTGAGTGGGTACGTGATTCTCCTTCCCTGGTCTCTGAGGAGGAGGACGGTGCCTCAGAGGCAGCACCTGGGAAATCTGTGGACTATGGGTTCATCAGTGCCATTTTGTTCCTGGTTAGTGGCATTTTGCTGGTGATTATTTCCTACGTGGTACCCAGAGATGTGACTGTGGATCCCAACACTGTGGCTGCCCGGGAGATGGAGAGGCTGGAGAATGAGAGTGCCAGGATTGGGGCTCACCTAGACCGCTGCGTTATCGCTGGGCTATGTCTCTTGACCCTGGGGGGGGTGGTGCTCTCCAGCCTGCTGATGATGTCCATGTGGAAAGGGGAGCTGTACCGGAGGAGCAGGTTTGCCTCTTCCAAGGAGTCTGCAAAGCTCTATGGGTCTTTCAATTTCAGGATGAAGCCTGGTGCAAACGATAATATGCTCGAGCTGTCATTAGTTGAGGAGGATGTGCTTGCCATGGATAATTAGTGTGGTCATGATTTTTAAGGCAGCGTTTCTACAGGAAAATATGTTTCATTAAAGAAAACAGATGCGGCTAAAGATAGCTGGTGATGCAGTTTATTTGTCTGACAAGAATGGTTTGTTCTCAAGCTCCGTAATCGAGTGGTTGCAGTGTGTGAGCAGTTGTTGTAAAGGGAGAGCGTGCCAGAGGAAGCGCAACTGGTATGAAGTGAAACCACTGAATAAAGAGATAAGTAGGTTCCTCAGATCCTCGTTTATCCTAATATCAAACATTCCACTGGTGTCTTCCCCGTATAATTATTACTCCCGTATAGAACAGGAACAACCTTGACACCTTGGTAGCTCTTAATTATTGCAGCCTGCGGGATTATTAACCATCTGCTTGGTAAGTTGTCAAGAAGCAGGATCAATAATCAAAGAGCAGGGCTAATAATTAAGGGGAGTGTTTTTGTACCTTTTATTTTTAAGTTGATCTGTTGAGTGAGAGCAGAGGGGAAAAAGAACTCCCCTTCATGGTGACTTGCCACCCCCCCCTCATATTTTCAAACAATTGTACAATTAGTGGTGATTATTTAAAATATAAAATAAGAGGCAAAGGGCAAGGAGCCATATGGCTCGTGATATCGGTAGGAGACAAAAGGGTCTTTCAGCTTGAGGTCAGTGGCTCCATTTCAGTTCAGATTAGCAATGATTGATAGTCATTAACTTCTGATAGCTATAGTGACCCATGGAAAAGTAGTTGAGTTGCTGGAGAACAGATGTCTTTGTATGAAAACTGCCATAACTTGAATTAACTGACCCCTTGTTTGGAGTCTCAAAAGAGTGAAAATCGTGGGGATGCTGAGGCTGAACTTTTCTCCTTCAGCACAGATGCCAGAAGAAATTCCAGCTCAGCTGCAGGGCTTTGCTTATACTTTGCTGTCTGCATCTCACTAGTCCTTTGGAAACTTCAGTTTTCTGTCATTAGGCTGGCAGCCTCCTCATAACCAGCAGGGAGTGGTCGGGAAGGAACTTTTTGGGGCTCATTCAATAAAACCCAATTTGTTTGTAAAACAAATAGTGAAGGATCACGAAGGTTAAATATCGGGCAGTTTACATGGGACTCGCTCAACACACGGGATGGGCAAGGGTACCTGTTGCTGTTAATCACAGTTCTGTGGCAGAGAAGACACAAATCTCTTCCACCTATGCTCTTTATTTATTATCAGCTGATTTCTGTGGAGCTGTGTTCTTGCTGTGCTGAGAAAAGCAGCGAAGGTTGTTGTCTGCACTGCTGTCAGCTCATAGTGAACCATGGTTAATACATATATATACATGTCCTCTTAACATAGATACGTGTGCGTGTGTGCGTGACTCTGCCGAGCCCAAACCCGTGCCAGGAGCCCTCTCTATCCATCCCTGACTGCAAAACCCGAGCAGAATCGTGTGATTCGCTGCCACAGCCCTATCAGTCCCGAGTTCAGTCTCAAATAGCAGAAATATAACATCTCTTTTCAGTTCTTTCTCCTCCCTGTGCCATTAGAACAATGAGCCATTGGAATCAGCTCCCGAGGGGAGGGGTTGATTGCCCTACGCTGGGCAGTTTTTAGACCCAGCTTGACAGGCTGCTGGGGCATCTAATTTCAACTCTGTTTTTAGCTTGATAGGTTGGGCTAGATGATGCTTCAGGTTCCTTCCAACGTGGTGTTTTATGAATCTATGAATCCCTGAGAAGAGCTGGGGAAGGGGCAGGAGGTCTCTGTAGCAGCACAAGGTTCAGAAAGGCAGATGGGATTGTGAGGTCCTCATGTGGAGAACCTGAACCCTGGTTTGCTACGTGGTTCCTCATTCCCTCTGGCTGTTCCTGCCAGCACTGAGTCTGCACTCACCTAGAATCATAGAATCATTAAGGTTGGAAGAGACATCCAAGATCATCCACTCCAACCAACTCAACCCCATCCTGCCCACTAAACCCTGTCCCCCAGGGCCACATCTACTTGGTTTTTGAACCCCTCCAGGGAGAGTGACTCCCCTCCCTCCCTGGGCAGTCTGTTCCAACCCCTGACCACTCTGCCAGGGAAGACATTTTTCCTGATGTGCAATCTAAATCTATTTCACTCTCCTGCTTGCCAGCCATGGGTGCCTTTGGCCAAGGGCCTGAGGAGCCGCAGAGCTCCTGGCTGTGAGCCTCAGGCTCATGGCTATGGTCATTGTAAGGAGCATGAGGTGCTGCCCAGCCCTTAACGTTGGCCCTGCAGAAGAGATGCTGTTTCAGTCATTCCCTGCCCTTTAGTTCCCAGCTGGTAATTAACTGGGCAACCTCATTAGGTCGTGCTGCTGCCTGGCTGGTGGTTTTGCCAGTTTATATCGTAACACAGAGCATTTTCACGGCCAGGAGCTCGCCAGTGGCCGGGACCTCCACAGTCATCTCTGGAGAGCTCGCGTGCCTCTAGCCGTGTCTTCAGGGGGTCAGGATTGAATTGCTAGGATAAACAAATGGAATGGCTTCCAGATGTGGAGATCAGTGAGAGTGGGGAAGGAAACAGACTGAGAAGCAAACAAGGAGAAGGAAAGCTCCTCTTTAGCTGGCTTTTGCCTGCTGGTGGGTACATGGACACCACCTGCAGGACCTTACACTCAGCTTGAGGTGGGGTAGCAGCGACAGCACTACCTCCTGTCCTGCCTTGATGACATAAAGGCTGGTCATGGCCTCCAGAGGTCCAGGGAAAGCCAAGCAGGAGGGCAGATGATGCAGAGCTGGGGGCAGGACATGATGTGGGGCAGGGGATGGATGTCACAGGCAATGAAACCTCTGCCATCCTGAGCTCCTTGGTGCAGTGGAAGCTCTAGAACTGAGGCTGGTGGTTTTAGGGGCCATTACTTTTAATTTTTAACGATACATACGCTTAAAACTGGAGTATGTGCTGTCACTGTAGGAAGATGACAGCTAAAGCTGTAAGGACCACAGATTTCTTGTAGGATCCGTGGCATGCCTTAATGCTGATTATTAGCACTAGAAAAGAGAACACTCCCCTGACTGTCAGGATTTTATCAGCGAGTGAGGAGTATTCTGATGCTTTGTGAGATGGCTGTCACGGATCATGAGCCTGCAGGACGGAAATGAACCCTCAGATTTTTCCCTGAGTATTGGAAGGAAGTGTAAGTCACCCTAATGATCTGAATAGGCACCACACTGTGTGAGGGGGAGTAGGACAATTCAAGTAGTGGGACTACAGGTCCTTTATTTTGATGTTAGGATGTTCCCTATGTCTCAGGATGTTTCGCTGACCAACAGACTCAGGGTGGACCTCATTCCTCTTTATAACTGCCTGAAGAGAGGTTGTAGTCAGGTGGTGGTCAAACTCTTCTCCTAGACAACCAGCAACAGGATGAGAGGGCAGGACCTGAAGCTGCCAGGGGAGGGTTAGGTTGGATGTTGGGAAGCCCTTGCTCATGGAAAGGGTGATCAGACCCTGGAATGGACTGCCCAGGGCTGTGGTGGAGTCCCCATCCCTGGAGGTGTTTAAGGACAGACTGGCTGTGGCCCTTAGCGCCCTGGTCTAGGTGATTGTGATGATGTTATGTCCTGGGCTGGGCTGGATGAGCTCACAGGTCTTTTCCAGCCACAATGATTCTGTGGAACAAGATACCTTTACAAATTCCAGGGCTGTGTGGGCTGATGAAGAGATAGAAAACCTCTGGACTCTCAGGTCTTAAGCATCTGTGACCAGGTTCTCATGTGTGATGCAGCAGACCCCAAAACACTTGCTCTCTGGTGGCCAGTGGTGGAAAATGAATGTATTAGCCCAGTGCCCACAGTTTCACCATGTCCCCCTCATGCGAGGTGGTACCAAAGGCTGAGGCCAAGGGAGATCAACTGTCCTCTCTGATTTCCCCTTCTCCAAACTGAAATGCTGTAAGGGAATGAGTGTGAGAGGAATAGCTGGGTTTGTGTGTTGGGTTTGGGTTTTTCATTGTCTGGGATAAAGCTGTTGCACGGATCATTGGCGGATCTTTGGGGATCTAAATGTTGGGACTCAGCAGGTGGGTTTTAGGTGCCCTCTGGAGTACCCAGTCAGTTTATTTCCTACCGACCCTGAGAGTGAAACATGATGCTTTGCCTGTTCTCTACCTCATGCTGTGTCTGTGGGCAAGGGGCTCCCTGGAGCAAGATGCCAGCTGACCCCGCTATCCAGACAATTCCCAGTGTCCTACTGCCTCAATTCCTTTCTCCTCAGATGGTTGTGGCCACTTGGGTGCTGCCTGGCAGCGGGTGGTGACTCTGATCCAAGAGGAGACCTGTTGCTGCATGGTGCCAGCATGGCCGCTCCCTACCATCCCGCAGCAGGGATTCCTGAGGCATTCCCTCCTGGGAAGGGCTGTGACTGGGTTTGATGTGTTTACAGTTTTTAATCTTTGTAAGTCTTTGCAAAATACACCTGTAATGACTACAAATCTTCCCCGACTGGGGAAGCAACCAATTTAATCTCATAAACCTCCCTTTTGACCCATGGCAGGGCGAGATGTCACCATCCATCGTGAGCTTCTCAGTAGCGTTTGATGCCTTAATGCGACCGCAGCGGTGTTCTGTACTGACTGACCAATAAACGTCTATAACAAAACAGCTGCTTGCGGTGGTTGACTCTTCCCCACGCCAGCACCATGGCCCTTCAAGCAGTAGGGATGCCCAACGAGAAGCCATGTGTGTCCTGAAGTCACCAGTGACCATGTCTCCACCAGCTGGTGCTTCTCAGTCAGCAAAGATCCACACCAGTGTCCCACCTAACTCCAAACCTAAAGAGAACAGGGGGGTTGAACCAACCAGGGTGTGGGAACAAGCAGCTAGGGAGGTGCTATGGCAGGAGGTGGGTGTTGAGCTGCTGTCCACCATGACCACGTGCATAGCCTCTTCAAACCACATCTTCACCCCAGTCTGACTTGGCTGTGGCCAGGGCAGGACAGCAGCTGGAATCGGGCTCAGTGCCAGTTGCAGTGGTGATGGGTGTTGCAGGGTCACCAGAAGCACTGGTGGAGATAAGCAGGAGCAGCTCCCAGAGGACAGTGGGCTGGGCATAGCTACCTCAGCTTCACCTCCCCTTGCCAAAGGGACACCAGCATGATGCAGCTATAGCAGGGTGCTGGTGTGGGGCAACAGAGACTGGCACTAGCATCTGTGCAGGACCTAAGGAGCCATGGTTTGCTCCTGACTTGTGGTTTTTGATTCTCCCAGATCCCCAGCACACATCAGTGAAGCACTGTAACCACCTCTGACAACTCCTGCTCCCTCCCAAACGCTACATGAAGGTATGCCACGCAAGTTATAGCTTGTAATGTCGCTTGTCATCCCAGTGTCATGGAATCAAACCCTTCCCTGCCACTGTCACATGAATGAAAGCAGTGTGGGAGTGCCGCAGGGACTGTGGATCCAGGCTGGAGCAGGAGCTGACTGCTCTTACTGCTGGTTTCTACTGTGCTGGGTACAGCCTGGCCCAAATTTGGAGCAGCAATAGGCTGTTCCTGCTCTAGAGGGAATAAACAGGTCCCTGAGGTGGCCGTGGTGGCTGCAGTAATATTGCACTGGTGCCAGATGTAGGCTGCCCTGTGCAGCTAACGATGAATAAGAGGTTAAGGAAGGAGGAGTATTTATAGATATGACAATCCATCAGCTTACAGAGCGGGGAGGCTGTCAAGCAGAAAGCAAACACTCCAATCATTATTAGTCTTTTTTTACAGGATTGTTCTTAATCTTTTTACATTTTGAAGGATTCATCACCCTGTACTATATTCACAGGGATTTCCCTCCCCCCAGTTTGTTCTGGCAAAGGTCAAAAGTCCTGTAGGACTGCAGAGAGGTGAGGCTGACTCTTCCCGGATTTTCTTCTCACTGTTAAGTTGTGGCTGTTATAAATTTGCACAGAATCAGGGAGGACAAGAATTTCTTCTTGGAAATGAGCCTGGTTCATATTTTTTATACTTCTAAATGCAAATGTGGTGCCCGCTGTAGAAACTCAGCCAAATACATCACTTTCATTAGAGTTTCAGAACGCAGATCGTTTATTAGATTTACTAGATGTATTAGATTTATTCAATTTATTAGATTGATTAAATTCTCAAGTTGTTTTCAATTAACAAATCCACAATTACAATACTTCTGCAGACTTGCTCTGTTGAACACTTGGGTTTGCTGCTCATTTAAGTGCAGATTTGCCCACTTTTACCTGTGTTAAAGTACTGAACCAGTGGAGTTGATGGCATCTGGTCATTGTTGTGACCCATAGAACCATAGAATGGTCAGGGTTGGAAGGGAACTTAAAGATCATCCAGTTCCAATCCCCTGCACAGGCAGGGACACCTTCACTCATTTAGGTTACAAAGGTTACTCTGACCTGGCCTTGAACACTTCCAGAGATGGGGCAGCCACAGCTTCCTTGGGCAACCTGTTCCAGCATCTCAGCACCCTCACGGGATGGGATTGTTTCCTCATGTCCAACCTCAATCTCCCATCTTCCAGTCTATAACCCTTTCTCCTTGTCCTCTTGCTACCACCTGTGGCAAAAGCCCTCCCCCAGCTTTCTTGTAGCCCCCTTCAGATACTGGAGAGCTGCTCTAAGGTCACTTGGGAGCCTCCTCTTCTCCAGGCTGAACAACCCCAACTTGCTCAGCCTGTGCTCACAGGGGAGGTGCTCCAGCCCTCTGATCATTTGAGTTGCTCTCCTCTGGACCCCCTCCAGGAGCACTATGTCCTCCTTGTGTTGGAGACTCCAGAACTGGACACAGTACTCCAGGTGAGGTCTTAAAAGTGCAGAGTAGTGGGGGAGAATCCCCTCCCTCAACCAACTGTCACTGCTTGTTTTGATGCAGCAGTGGCGCTGCAGTCTAACCCATGTTTTTTAATCACCTGCATCCAGTGTGTTGCCCACAAACCAGCTCTGAAAGTACTTCTGTCTGCATGGAGAAGGGAGTTAATGTGTGGGATGACACATAATGTTTTCAAAAGGCCTCCTTGTAGATATCAAAGATCTATACAGAGCACGTTGCAGCCCCATTTCCCATATGAAGGGAGTCACCTTAGAGAACTTAATTGGAGAGCTGAGGACAGAAACCTCTTAAGTCACAGTCCAGCACTGCAGAAAGAGCTTAGCTGGTCCACAGCCCCCAGAATAATTCATCCAAAAGGGATGGTGGATGGTTTTTTTATTCTGAAGAATGCCATCAAAGTTTGGTTTCAAATACAAAAGACTTGTAAACAAACCTAGCAAATCCAACCTAAAGTAAATGTTGCTGGTGTTTGTAGGAATGTGGGGAAGGTTTTGCACGTTGGAGGCATTTGGATTAGAATAAGCTTTCTCTTCTTTTTATGGTTTCAAGAAAAAGAAAAATCAATGGGCTTCTGCTGAAATAATAAACCAGATATCTTTATATCAGCACAAAAGGCTTCTCTTTTCCAATAATAGTCCCAGCTCTGACAGATGTGTGCTCAGGGAAATTTAGCTATTGTTGAATAAAACATTTCCAGCAGCAAAATTGATTAAGTCCCTTTTGTAGAAGGGGAAAAAAAATCAATTCTTCCCATTAGAAGTATCTGAGAGATGTTGATCAGCCAGAAATGTAAATAAAGTCCTTTAATCATTATTCTCCAACCGCACTGCATCCATCTACGAGAGATTGCTTTTTGTCTCTTTATGGCTTCAAATAAATTCGCTTCAACTCTACGTGAGGCAGCTTCTGACAAACTAGCCCTAGTAACTCGAATGTAAATAACACCAAGGAGCTATCGTGACGTTTCGGTATTGCTTTTCTCAAGGATTAGCTGTTCATGCAATGAATCTGGGCTTGAAAACCATATATCCAGCCTGGGACCAAAGCTCTGCCCGCTGGAAGGCACAGTAGTGGATTCACACGACTGTTTTCAGTTCCTGTATATTATCTCCTGATTCCGAGCCATAAAGACAACGCTTTCAAGAGTTCTCGATCAGTAATTGTTAAGGGCTATTAATGGTCACAGAGGGCTATTAACAGAAAGATGCAAAGTCTCTAGCTCTGAAAGTCCCCCTAAGCTTCTGATGGCTAAGAGCTGAGAGAGTGCTGCTTGCCCTGTGCATTGTTATACACCAGTATCTGCTGCAGGCTACTGTCTGAGACGAACTGGTGACAGATAGACCTTTGATTTGATCCAAAAATTCCAGATTTGCTCTCAGAAATTCATCCTTTGCCAGCAGCGAGGAGGTCAAGTAGCTGCTTTGCTGCTCTGGCTTCCCAAATTTGGAACTGCAAGCCGGTAACTCACAGTCTGACCTTTTTTCCTCCTCCTCCTTGAAGGAATGGGAATCATGGCTGGAAGAAAACTTGAGGTCATTATCCAGTCTTCTGGAAGTTCCAGAAGACTGGAAATTCACTCTCCATCAGTCCTGCAAGATAATTGCTCATGGCTGTGAAATTGCTTTACTCAGTTCCCTGAGCACTCTGGGGTGAATTTTATAGGGCTCTTATGATTTGAAAGTACATAAAGTATCGACATAGGGCTTTCTTCTGCTTTCCCCCAGCCTAGGTTCTTAATAACCTCTAAAGTTTATGGCTAGTCTGAATTTTTTAGAATGTTTTTAGATTATTTTAGTGAGGTAAACTAACAGGCTGAGGCACTTCAGGCTTCTCAACATCATTTTCAGTTGTGCTCTTCTCTCTGCACAAAGCAGAAAACCTCTTCTTGCTTTGTCTTTTTATTTTCTGGTATAAATAGAGCCCTCCCTCGTGACCTTTCTTTTCTCTCTTCCAGCAGAATCTCACTTGCTGCCTTTGCCTGTTGGCCTCACCGAAAGAATATTCAATGTATATCCTAAATTCCTCGGTGGGGAGATTTATCCCACGTTAGCTCACTCTCAGTATTAGCCAAAGGAATGTTTATGATGCTGATTTCTCTTTCACTTTTATTTCTCAACTGCTTTTCTTGGTTCCTTAATTTTAGGTACAGATTTACTAAATTTCCTGACTTTTTCCTGTAAGCTTTGGTTTTGTGGGAGACCGTCCAGCTGTGCATTGAATTCACTGAAGTTTTGTGCCCTTTGAGAGCTCTCATCCTGAAGCAGCAAGAATTATCTGATGACTGGGTTCACAGATTCACAGATTCATAGAATGGTTCAGGTTGGAAGGGACCTTCAAGATCATCTAGTTCCAACCCCCTGCTATG
>VZRI01010889.1:26376-43248 GCA_013397515.1 Upupa epops | reverse complement strand
AGCAGAACAGAGGGGGAGGATCACTTGCCTCGACCTACTGGTCATGCTTCTCTCGATGCAGCCCAGGATGCGGTTGGCTTTGTGTGCCTCAAGTGAACATTGCCAGCTCATGCTGAGTTTTATATTGACCAACACCCCCAAATCCTTCTCCTCCACCCCATCCCACCTGCAGTCATTCCTCACTCAGCCTTTCTTCGATGCGGACAGCCGTAGTCCAGCACGCAGGTTTTGTGGCGCTTTGAGCCACACCGCGTTGCCAGGGAACACGCAGCTGGCTGATCTCTGGTATCAGATGGCACCGCTCAGCTCTTGAGATGGGAATTGTCTCCACTTAAACCTCACAGGATATTGAAACCAGTCTTAGCAAAGAGGCGAGTTAGAGGCAGAAATCAATACTGGACAGTGCTGAAACGCCTCTGGTCGGCTGCTGTTTTAAGTGGCTTGTACAGACCTCTCAAATGGTGTTGCCAACGAAGGGAGGAAATGCAGCTTTTAAAAAGTCAGGGAATTATTAATAGCCTGTTTGACCTCCAGCTCTGCTCAGCCTGAAAAGGAGCACAATTTGTCATTTGCTGCTGCCTTATGCCCGACTGTGCAGCCCCTGTTGGGAAGCAGTTGTGCTTACAAGAAGTGCATGGCATAGAGTGAGGGTCAAAGCTTTAGGTCCCTGATGGACGGTGGGAGGGAAGGAGAAGGTGGAAAGCTCATGGTCAACACCTGAACAGAGAGTACTGCAACCACTCATCTCATACATCATTCACTCATAGAATGGTTCAGGTTGGCAGGGACCTCACAGATCATCTAGGTCTAACCCCCTGCCATGGGCAGCAACACCTCTCACCAGACCAGGTTGCCCAGAGCCCCATCCACCCGGCCTTGAACACTTCCAGGAATGGAGCAGCCACAGCTTCCCTAGACACCCTGTTCCAGTGTCTCACTGGCCTCCCTACGGCCTCCTTTCAGGTAGCTGTAAAGGACAATAAAGCCTTCTCTCAGCCTTCTCTTCTTCAGGCTAAACAATCCCAACTCCCTCAGCCTCTCCTCTCATCTTTTCTCCAGTCCCTTCACCAGCTTTGTTGCTCTTCTCTGTACTTCCCTCTTAACACCTCAATATCTTTCTTACACTCTGCTGCCCAAAACTAGCTGTTCCCATTGCTATCTGGTTCTGGGTCCAGTGCATAGGAATAAAAAGTCCATTATGAGTTGTGTCCCCTCCAGTCCAGCTGGGATTAAGCCTGCCTTTCACCTGGGTGGCTGAGGGAGCCTCAGATAAAACTTGAGCCTGGTAATGCTAGTGCTCCTGTATAGAGCAAGATGAAAGGAAAGGAACTGTGACTCAGAGAGATAAACGGCTCCTGGGGATGCTCCTCTGCACTGGGAATAGCTCAGGGCTGTGGCTCAAAGTCACAGTCCTAACCACAATAAACAGGACAGCTTTTAGAGGTTTGGTTTTGCAAGGGTGAAGGCTAGAGTCCAGGCTGTGGAGGACTGACCTGAACACTTGAACAACAGTTAAGAATCCTTCCCTGCAAATGCCCTGTGTCCCATTCAAACGTGGGGGCTCTCACAACAACACGGATCAACAACCACATCACTTATTTCCGTGCAGAAGAGCCAGTGCATTGCGAGTTAGGAAATCTGCATCTGACCACGACGGGATGCGCATCGGTCATGGATCTGAGGAGATAGCATCTCTCTTTACCCTGAGCTGAGGTGTGGGATCTCATGGGGTCTCTCATGGGATCCCCATGCTAATTGCTATGTTCATCCAAGATGAGCATCGAGGAGGCTGATCCAGAAAGTAAATAAATAGAGAACATTGAAAAAGAAGAAAATCAAAGAGAAGCCCTTGGAAGGCAGTACAAAAGGAATGCCTGAGGGATGTTCTGGTGGTGGTCAACCGTTTTTGAACTATCTAGTTACTAAAATCACCAAGTAGTCGCTTTTTACACCAATAAACCAATTCATCAACAAGTTCTGATTTTGAAAGCAATGCCCATAAAACATAAAAGCAATGGAATACAAGATGTCCTCTGTGTTCAGTGTCTCTGGAGGTCCCTGGTTATTTCTGTTTTAACAGAGGGAACCGTCAGCTGCTGGTTGTTTCTTGCACTACGCTGTGCACAACCAGTTATGCTCCTGGTGATGGGGATGGCAAAGACTTCTTTGAATTGAATTGCTTTAGACAGACCTTAAACTCTAGCTCACATCACTTAGTCATCTTTCAGAATAAAAGTTGATTTTGCAATTAATTTGAGAACACTCTGCATTCTCTGGGTTTCCCTAAGGGCACAAATCACCCCAAAACCTTAGACAGTGGCTTCACGTGCAGCTGAACAAATCCAGCAGTTCTCTGATGTTCCAAGGGGGTGATCTTGCTTCTCTTCCATTCTCTCTCCTGCACTGCTCCCCCACCTCTCCCAGCCATGCAGCTCCCGTCTGCCTTGCGTGCTAGCTGTGACGATTTGCAGTCCCCTCTACCCCAACCTTGGCAGAAGGCAATTCCATGGTTCTTTTTGAAATACTTCATTTCCTTTCCCTTTTCCTATGTCCCACTTGTTTCCCATCTTGGGAAGAAACCAAGACACTCCTAGAAATCTGCTCCTTGGGACAGACTTGTGTGGGTGGGGACAAACAGACCCTTGCTTGAGCTGTGCAAGCTTTTGAGCTGGCTGCACACGGAGCCAGCACAGAGCTGCCGTAGTGTGGCACAGTGCCCGGCCATATACTGTGTCTCTCAGCGTCTGAACACAGCTCTGTGGTTTGTGGAGCACAAGTGCCTTACGTGGGGCTCATCTAGGTTTAGGCAAAGGGAACTACAGCTGCATCAGCAGCCTGACATCCGTGTAACCATCCTGTTGATCATTCTCACTTCTCTGCCAGCTCTGCCTGCATCCTTGCCCCTTTCCTCTTTCAGCATCTCATCTCCTGTTAATTTTTTATCTCTTGTGTTAGTGTTACTCACAGCCTCTCTGCTGCCGTGAGCTGCATGCAGATGCTGGGCTTATTGTTCAAGGGGATGCATTTCTGCTATCTTGATGAAATATGGCTATTCCCTATAGTTTATTAGCTAATTCAACTAATGTCCAGAAAACCTTCACAATGTCTTCTGCTCTTCTGCACTGAAGCTCATTTATCTTTCGGGTGCTGGCAGAAGGAAAATAGTCTACGTGCCCTGCAGAAAAGTTTGGGTTTCATATGCTTTTATCCCAAAGTGTTTCAAAATAATCATCTACAAGTCAGATGCAGGGCTGGCAGATAAATAATTTGCCCAAACAGATTGCTTAGAACTTAAGGAGTGATTTCCCTTTCTCAGGAATGTGACCCAGTGACTCGTCATTTCCTTTGATTTTACCCCTGGATGATAGTCAGTGTGTCAGCTCTCATAAAAACTACTGGTAGAGGAAAGGACACTTGGTAGAGTCATAATGAAGGCTGGAGCTCATCTGGTGCAGCCTCTGCTCGAGAGCAGATTGCCCACAGCTTGTGCAGTCGAGTTTGAGACTCGCCAGCCTCCCTGGGCAATGCTGTCCAGTGTCTGACCACCTGCACAGTCACAAAGGTCATTAAACAGAATGCTGTGTCATTCAGTTTGTGCCCATTGCCTCTTGCCCCATCACTGGGCACCACTGAGAAGAGTCTGGCATCGTTTCCTTATCCCTTCCTTCAGGAGTTTATCAACAGTGATAAAATCCCATCATAAATCCCCCAGCCTTTTCTTCAGGCTGAGCAGCTGACTGTGATGAAAACAGAGCATCATAGTTTAAAGCCACCACACACTGCAGACCTTCCAGCAACTACAACTTGTAAAACCTTCTTTAAACCTTCTTTCTGTATCCAGAGCAGTCTGCCTCGAGACAAACGAAACGGGTAACACCATTCTAAGGCAGACGTGGATGCATCCTAAAACAGAAGGAGGTATTTTTCCTCAGCACAAGTGCTACAAGGTGCTCTAGCTCCATTTATTTTTGCCTCCCCCTAGCAAAAGCAAAATCCTGTGCTTAGTTTATGCCAGTTGGAAATGGACTGGGATGGAATTGGAATTGGAATTGGAAGCTGCAGCCTTTTGCACTAACATGTTAAAATGGGGTTTTATTCTTCTGCACATCCCTCCTCTCTGTCTTTAGTTCACCCGTACTAGTCATGAACAGCAGTCTTTGACAACTTCACTTCTCATCACAATATTATTAATCATCCCCATTTTGCTTCGACTTCTCTCTGGTGCATTTCGATCTCGGGTTTGTGTGGGTTTGACATGTGAACACCAGAAATAAAATGCAGACACTGGGCATTTGAACGTTTTCAGCTGAAGAAAGCAGCTTCTAAATTAATAGCGAGATATCTGAGGCGTATCTCCCTTCTTGCTTCCCAGCAGCAGAGGCATTTCATTATCTGGCTACTTGCTTTGCTCAAAAATGATGTCATGGACTTTCTTATTTACCTCTTACAGTGCAGGAGCTGACCACATGATAAAACCTGGCTCTCCTCTGGGATTTTAAGCACCGTGGGCTTTTTTCTTTCTTCTTTCTTTGCCAGAGGAGATGCTTAGGCTCTCTTAGATTAACAGCAGTTTTCCTGACCTAAGATAAGAAAAGCAGTAAATAATACCCCTCCCTATATCCTCCAGCTGGATTGTTAGCACGAGTGAAAAATGCAAACAGCTTGTAATTAACTACAGCGTGTGAAGAGGTTTCTTCTCTGGCCTTGAATCAGTGGGAGCTTTGCCAATGGCTATGGCCCACATTCTGCAAAACCCTCTGCAAGGAAGAAGTATGTCTTCCATAGCTGTGAAAGCAGATATAACACTAATTAAATTGGAGGCCACATTTGCAATTGATCTTACTGATGTGGAGACCCAGCTTGTGCCTGCTTAGTAGGGCAGCGTCTCCACTGCAGCGTGATCCTGTCCCTCAGGCACAGCCCTGAGGGATGCGCTAGGCTGAGCAAGTCCTCTGAACGCCAGGATGAAGCAAGTGCTGTTTCCAGCAGATTTCTGTCTTGTTGCTATTTGAAGCTTTTCCAAAGATGTGCAGGCTGTTTCTGCTCCTTTGTATTGTCTGGTGTCTAATAAGGTGTGAGCTGGCCCTACATTTTTCCCTCGGCTGGAGCGCTTAAAAGGTCCCTGTGTCCTATTCAGCTGCTGCTGTTCACTGAATTAACAGTATCTATGGCATTTATCCCCACATCTCATCGGATTGGCATTGATTAATGGGATCAAAATGTATGGCAGAAGGGTTGCAAACAGACGGGACATGTTTTCATAGACACACAGGGTCGGAGCCTCATTTCTCAGTGTGGAAGCTGAACAGATAAGATCTATCTGTAGGACAAACCAGGCTGGAATACTTTTAATCATTTTGTGATTTGGTTGTATTCACAGTTCTAGCAATTCTGGGGTTCAAACACACTTCAGTAATGATTCTTCATTCCTGAATGTGATTGTAAGATATAAGAACTTCATTATAGAGAGATTCCAACTGCAGTCCAGAAGAAAATTCATCACCCTTAGAACAATGAACCACTGGAATGGTCTCCCAAGGGAAGGGGCTGATTGTCCCGCATTGGACCTTTTTAAGACCCAGCTTGACAGGCTGCTGGGTCATCTAATTTCAACTCTGTTTTCAGCTTGATAGGTTGGACTAGATGATCCTTGAGATCTCTTCCAACCTGGTATTGATATATGAATCCATGAATCTATGAGGGGCTGTATGCGCATGCTTTCAGCATTCCCTGCTCTGATAGGATATTTGATTTCTTAATAAATCTTGTACAGAGTAAAGCAATGCTTTTCCATCGTCATTATCCTTTAAAATGGTATCGGTGCAGGCAGGAAGAACGTACAGATTAAATAAAGTCTAAAACAAAGACATGTGGAAAACCAAGTTTCTTACATTACTCCATCCTGGGAACCATACAGACCCATCACTGCCTTTTCTTGTAAGTTCTCCTGTACTCTACAGGCTATAGTTGTGTACAAAGTCACAGGGAGGTTCTCTGTGTTATCACAGAATCACAGAGTAATCCTGGCTGGAAAGAACCTCCAAGGTCACCAAGTCCAACCATCCCNGTAGCTCTGCTCTGGACCAGCATCCCTATGTCTTTCCTAGAACGAGGCTCCCAGAACTGAACACAGTATTCAAGATGTGGCCTCACAACTGCTGAGTACAAGAGCACGAGAACTTCCCTTCTCCTGCTGACCACGCTATTTCTGATCCAGGCCAGGATCCTGTTGGATCCTACACCAGGTATGGAAATCAGGGCACACTGCTAACCACAGTGCAACAGAAAATCATACATTGATTTTTGAGAACGAAGGACAAAAGCAGACTGCTTTTGCCAGCAGCATCAGTAAAGCAGAACCTTACAAACAGCACCATGTCAGCACAAGCTGAAGACAAAGGGGAGTCCTTCTCTCTGTATTGTTTACAAAAAAATACACAAAAGGAGTAGAATCTGTTCTTGACCCAGACTATAAATACTTCCTGGAGACCAGAATGTCACACTAGGCAGCCGCTGGCCTTAGCAGATGGATTTATAGCCTGACCAGCACTGGTAGGTTGGGTGGGTTGGAGTGCTGTACCACACCAATGCTCTACTGAGGATTTTGAATCCCTGGAAATCTGAAAAATCAGATGGATGATTCTCCTGAAGTGATGGTAAACATGATTGTAATGCTGATTCCATTTATAATAGAAGCTCTACGTGCCCTGTCAAACAGGAGATCAGAATGATAATTATAGTCTCTTGTGACCTCACACGCAGAAGGTGGCTGTGACTGTTCTTCTTTGAAGGCTTAGCATGCTTCACTGGCCTGAACTGGAGCTGCTGGGTGGTCTCATGCAGGTTGTGCACCATAACCACTTTGCTTCGGTTCACACCTATTGTCTGTCTCACCTTACATCCCTGCCTCACAGAGCAAGGCTGAAAAAGCAGTGTGAGCATCTCTTTCTGCTCCTGTGCACCAGCTGAAGGAGACATAGGGCAGGAGTGGAGTAAGACCGTCCTCTGCAGAGAGAAGTGCCATATGCATCCCCGTGTTTCCCAGAGGAAAAGGGGAAGGCAGGGAATTCCCTATGGGGCTCCCTCTGCGTAACAGTGTCCTCAGGTTAACTTGCAGCCAGGACTTCTCTGTATCACGTTTATGGGGTCTGTGGTTAACGGGGCAAATGAGCCCTACATGAATAAAATATCTGTGAGGCAAACCAGAGCTGTGCACATTCCCTCGGCAACGCTCGCGTGTGCCTGTGCCAGGAGAGTCAATCTGCTGGGACTGAGCGTGTACAGAGTGGCCTCACAAAGGGCCGATTCTCTGCGTGAGCTGGGCAGGAGGGTGCCATGTCTCATAAAACAAATTGCTACTGTTGGAACCCCTGAGAACAGGCAGGGAAGGCTGCTATTGATTGCCCCCACTATCTGGTACTCTCTGCGGATAAATAGCTGCTACAGAAAAGGCTGTTGCAGTGTTCCTGGAATGCAGCAACACCGTGCATCAGGTTAGTGGGAACAGGTAAAAGAATCACTTTTCCTTCTATCAGAAAGACTCAGCATTGTTAGTTTGTGGTTTTCTTTCTGTGGGCCATCAGATTTTAACAAGGTCAAGTGGCATTTGAACTCCAAGTATTCAGTCTGTTAGGAATGGGCAAGAAGGACCCGGCCTGATGTCAGCTCTCAGGAGACAAAGGCTTTCAATGAAGACATCGTTTTCAACAGAATAAAAGTCCTGTACTGTTTCTGCTACATTTTCATATCAGTTATTTCTATGCAGAAATGCAGAGCTCAGACTGACAGATGTCTCTCTTAATAATGCTATATTTTAATAAGATGCTTAATAAAATGATTAAGCTTGGCTAACACGTGATATATAAGTTCTTGAATCTGAGGGTGGGGGATCCCTGGACAGGCTGCCTAGAGAAGTGATGGAGGTCCCATCCCTAGAGACATTTAAGGTCAGGTTGGATGGGGCTCTGGGCAATTTGTTCTAGTTAGAGATGTCCCTGCTTGGTGTAGGGGGGTTGGACTAGATGACCTTTGGAGGTCCCTTCCAACCCTGTAATTTTATGATTTATGATTCAATGACATTCGTAGAGTGTCTCAGTTCTCTGGTGATCTGTGTTTTGTGTACCTCTTGGAGCACAAAGAGAGCCAAAGGAAGCAGAGATCTTCCAGTCTCCTTCATTCTTGTGCTCAAGGATCCACTTGCAACTGGCAATCACAAATTGGGTGTTTTCTCCCTGTGCCTCGTGTGAAATGATGAACAGACTCTCCTTGGATCCATCTGTTACTTGATAAACAGATAATCATAGAATTATAGGGTTGGAAGGGGCCTCCAAAGGTCATCTAGTCCAACTCCCCTACACCATGCAGGGCCATCATTCACCAGACCAGATGGCCCAGAGCCCCATCCAGCCTGATCTTGAATAGTTCCAGGGATGGGGCCTCCACCACCTCTCTAGGCAGACTGTTCCAGGGATCCCACACCCTCTGGTTCCAGAACTTTTTCTTGATGTCTAACCTAAATGTGCCTTTCACCAGCTTAAAACCATGACCCCTCATCCTATCCTTCTCTACCCCATTGAATGGTTCTTACCCAACCTTCTTATAGACCTCTATAATCCACTTAGAAAGCTCCAGTTCAAGCCTATACTGGGTTCTTCTAAGCACAGAGAGTCCAAGGCTCCTGTTGACCCTCTCACAGCTTTTTCTATGGGAGCTGTACTACTGCAGGCCCTTTTCCCATGCTGCAAGAGCACCTACACCAAATCCAGACTAAGCTGACACCCACTGCCCCGCCTGCCATAGCTGCTTTGATTACTCTGCACAGGATCACAATCACACATCAAAAGGTGCCTCTGAGATGCCTTTCTCAGAGCAGTGGGCTGGTTTAGCCCACTTGTGATGAGTACATCTGATTGATTTCCTCAGAGAACTGAAAAGCTGAAAGGTACTGGTTAGAGTACCCTGAGAGACGAATTAGGAGCTGGGAATGGAAATTAGTGTAAAGGAATTCTCAGAGGACTGCCGGAGAGTCACGAGATGCAGATGTCTCTTAAATGAAGAACAGTCCCGCAAGGCAATTACCCAGAGCCTCAGCAGTTAAGCCACATGATATTAGATAAGAGATTGAAGGGAAGCATTTTGCACAGGCAGGAGGGAGAAGCAGAATTAAATTCATCTTTTCTGCTCAGTGGATCTAATGCTCTGTGTCATCCGTGTGTCCAGGGAATTAGTTTCACTTATTTAGGACACCAAACTGGCCAACTACTCATAAGGACAAAGCCCTTACAAACCCTGTTGCACTGTTTGTGAGATGAAAGTAGACAGCAAGGCATGGAGAGCCCTCAGATAAAGACTGCCCAAAGGAAAAAAACAAACCCCAAACCCAACAAAAAACCCTTTTATTAAAAGAAAAAAATACCCCTGGGGGAAGGAGGTGATGGGGGTGAGTTTGGAACTAGGTGTTAAAGCATCTCCTATTCAATTGATTGCTCTATGTCTGACTCACGCTGAGTTGTTAGGGTTATTTTAATATCCCAAATTAATTATAATCCAGTTCCAGCACGATCACTCTAGCAGAATTGACTTAGGAAATGTACCAGTAGAGTGTTCATAGACATGAAAAATTGAATCTCGTAGCTGGATTAATTACTCCTGCCTTTGTGTGAGGTGCGGAAGAAGTCAGGTACATAATGAACTGCAGCCTTGAACTTGGAGAATGAAGCAAACTACTGTTTTTGAAGCCTTGCAGAAGGAAATCACCTCCTTGTGTATTCAGAAAGTGATCCTGGCAATGCAAGAGGAGAAAAAAATCCCAACAAAATACAAGAAAGGAAAGAAGGAAAAAAGTATAAAGAGAATACTCTGTGTGAACAGTGCACTAATTCCTAAAGGGGAGAGGCTCTACAGGAGCCACTGCATCTCACAGAGGATAGAAGTGTCAGAGGAGTGACCCATACCACTCTGTCCTCTCTAGGAGCATCACCTCCCATCTCTACTGTGTAGCTCAACTTCTAATTTGAAATGTAAAAACACAATATCATTAATATATCACTTATTAATATATAAAGTATATTAAGTATTTCTGGTATTGAGTGCTTGGACCTAGCTGCTCAGGGACGGACCCTNGATAGAAGTGTCAGAGGAGTGACCTATACCACCCTGTCCTTTCTAGGAGCATCACCTCCCTTGAAATGTAAAAACACAATCTCATTAATATACCACTGATAAATACTTTCTGGTATTGAATGCTGGGACCTAGCTGCTCAGAGACGGACCCCGAAACATACCAAGCCCATAATATGGCCATCAGCACAACCATGTCATCCCATTGTCTCAAATCCTACTAAAACACAAAAGCAGCAACATTCCATCAATAAAAACACCCTGTAGTTCTTCAGAAGTCCTGTTCCATACCAGCACCTCTAACCTTTCAATTCTTGAACACTTCATACTGACTGAAGCTTGAGAACTCTTTTTCTCCTCCCTCCTGTGAACGTTAGTTCTGGACCCTCAGAGTTTCCATGCCACCCCAATTCTCTTCAAAACCAACCCCATTTCTGTGACGGTCTTGTAATATCTTTGTATTTTTGTTTTATTCTGCTGTGTCTTT
Source organism: Upupa epops (assembly GCA_013397515.1). Classification (NCBI taxonomy): domain Eukaryota; kingdom Metazoa; phylum Chordata; class Aves; order Bucerotiformes; family Upupidae; genus Upupa; species Upupa epops. The sequence goes on along the minus strand of VZRI01010889.1, from coordinate 32,642 downwards.
GCCACAAGAAACAGGAATTGGTGTCGTAGTAACTATCCATCAAACATATATTCTCCATAAAGATTTTTCAGAGTAATTTTATGTAACATTAGCATTTTACTTGACATCGCACGTTGTGAAATTGATTACAATTGCAATTCTCTTTCTGTAAAAAACACAATTAAACTGCAAGGAAAAAAAGTATTGAAAAAGCAGAGATTATCTACCCCGTCAGTCTATATTCTGTCCTCATTTCTGTTTGAATCAGTCACTAATCACTACTGTTCCACTAGTAATAAACATTTCCTTAAAAAGGATGGTGCTGCACATTAAGGAGGAAAAGAAAAATGCTCGGATGCTCTACTGAGGGTTGACAAAAGCCCAGTAAAAGCAGCAAAATACACTAACCACAACACAAGTGCCTTCCAGACACACAAACCCTGCGTATTCCACAGGCATTGCTCCCTCCCATGGGAATGAAGTTGCATGTTGATCGTGCTGAATACACTCCATGAACATCTGCAGGTACCCCTAACACCATTTTCTGGTGGATTTCAAGTCACGCTTGTGAAGTGCTAAGAGCTGAGGTTGACACATGGGTGATACCCTCTGCCTGTGACAGACAGCTGTTTTAAATGGTGACAGGTGTTCTGCTTCAGGGAGGAAATTGTTGAAGCAGCAGCACAGTATAAGTGACAGGCTGCTTGAAAGGGCTCTCTTCTGAAAAGGGAGTAGAGCTGTGCTGCCTGTCTTGATGGAATGCCTCCACGTGGATAGACTGTTCTAATAATGGACTTAACCAGGTGGACTGTAAGTTTAATGAACAGTAGATTCAGATGGGTTTTCCTTTTATTATGGACTTTCTCACTAGCTCTGGGTTTTCTTTCTGGATATTTCTGATCAGAGGAAGTCTCTGTTGCCTCTATGGTGATGAGTTATGTCATTAATTAGGTAGACTTCTCCTTGTACTATGCAGAATCCAATAATACTAAGGGGCAATGGGTGCCAGCTGGAACAGAGGAGGTTCCATATCAATATCAGCAGGAACTTCTTCCCAGGGAGGGTAATGGAGCACTGGAACAGGCTGCCCAGGGGGGTTGTGGAGTCTCCTTCTCGAGATGTTCAAAACCTGCCTGGATCTGTTTCTGTGCAACTTGGTCTAGGTGACCCTGCTGTGGCAGGGGGGCTGGACTAGATGATCTTTCAAGGTCCTTCTGATTCTGGTTGATTCTGTGATAATAGTCTGCTTTCTGCTCATGGCTGCTCTCCTTGGGCTGTGTTACAGCACTGTCAAAACAGCTTGGAAAAGATGTTACCAGAACTTTGACAGGGCATGAGAAGGTGGATGTCACAGCAGGGCACAGGAGTGTGGATAGAGAGGAACTGATTGGGTACTAGTTGAGAGGTGATGCAGGTTGCATGAACCGCACCCATGGGTAATGGGAGCCCCATGAAGAGGACACAGATGATGTGAATGTTCACGGGGTGAAGCTCAATTTTTTAAAGACCAAGAGATAGGTGAAAGACAGAAGGATGTGCAGCTTGCTCAGACCTGGTCTTTTGTGGCTTTGGGATCCAATGTCACAATGAGGGGCACCTAATTCTCTTTATTTTCTATTTCAAGTTGCAAATTGTTTAGGACCTTGATGTTTTCATGGGAAGCCCTCATTTTTTCTTGGACTTCAGGAAAGAACATTAACTGAGGGGAGCTGGTTTTGCATGTTCCTCTAATTCTACTTCTGCTGGGAAAGCTCTTTATGCATCATTGGATCTCACCTCTGATTCATCCTTTCCAACCTGACCTCAGAGGAACCAGGGACCGGGACCTAACTTGGGAGCTATAACTCTGGCCTGAAGCTAACAACAGTTACCACAATTACCATCTGCTTCCCACAAAACTGGAAAAACAGAACCTCAGCTTTCTTCCATATTGCCTTGGCTGCCCTTCCTTCAACGCACTAAGTCTCTCCAGGTCTTGTTGCAGGAACTGACCAGACAAAGCTCACAGTTGGGAATGTGTTGGCTTCCCTGCTGATATTCAATCACTTAAAAGGGTTAAGGAATGAAACTGGAACATACTTTCCCTGTGAATTACAACGCTACAGTCCTCTGTAGTCAGTGGCATGGATCCCACCAACGTCACAGAGTGCTGGCTGAAGGCCTTGCTAAATACTCTGTTTATAAAGGGATCGTTGTACCTAGTGGGGGCAAAAAAAGATGTCTCAATAATTCAGAAGCCACAACTGAGGAAGGAGTAAAGAGTGAGGCAATGAGGGATGAAATCGCGTGGATCTTAGACCAAACTGAGGTGTGGAAGGGAAGTTCTAGAAAAAGGCTAGACTGGAGTTGGTCTGCTATCACCTACTGCTAGATGGCAGAGACTATATGGCTGTACTCTGATGGATTTCTATTCCTTGAAACTGCTTCTTCTGCAAATGTCTTTCTTTAGTGGTGTTTACTCTTTCTTTTCCTGCCTGCAGCTCTACTACACTCATGGAACACCTTAACTCATTTAATCTACCCAAGAAGAGCAGTTCTGTGTCTTTTCTTACAGATATAGCCACATCTGAGCACACTGCCACCAGAGATCTGAGAATTAATTACGGCTGAGTCTGCCCAGTCAGGTGGTTCTATTGTCAGCCCTGGGTGTGTTTAACAATCATGTAGGTATGAACCTTAGGGACACCAAGCAGTGCGCTTGGTACAGTTGGGTTAATGGTTGGAGGTGATGGTCTTCAAGGTCTTTTCCAACCTAAACAATCCTATGATTTCTCTGTACTTTGTAATAAGGGTTCCACGCTGTATCCTCCCATGAGGGGCTAGAGGTTGCTGTTTTGACCAACTTCCATTAAACTTAGTCCAGTTGGTTGGAACAGACATTTAGGAATCTCTTTTCTGCTGCAGATTAACCTTCATATAATGGGTTTGCACGACAGGTTGTCAAGGTGGCTCTCCTCTTGTGAATCACATCTATGATCTTGTTATGCTCTGGTCTCCTGCAGTGAGATTACCACTTCAGGCATGGATGGACACTCTTCAAATGTCATAACTTTAGGTTCCAGGTTCATGATTGTTGCTAAAGTTCATTGTTCATAGAAGAAGCACCTTCTCTTCTTTTTCTCTGCACTTATATCCTTCATGTAATCTATTTGGAGAAGGATTCTTTGCCTAGATGCTGTGGATCTAGAAATCCTTCTGCATTTGTAGTTATATTGGGTTTCACATGAAGTCCAAACCAGCTCCCAGGTGGCCTCCATATAGCTGCCTCGATTTCTGTCTTGTGCTGCTAAGTACTCGATAGACTGAGGATACCCTGGCTCTTATTACGTTTCTAGCATTGCACAACAGCCCTACAGAACCGGAGGGGCAGACCAGCATCTAGCAGCACGGTACTGATCCGTAGAGTCCTTATTCCCTGGAGTGCAGCCCTTGATCATTTTTTTTATAGCTGTTTCTACTTCCTTCACCTTTTCATAAGGAACTCAGCAGCAGACTGCAAGGTACTGAGTTTCCAGCAGAGAGCAGCCTTTATTCACTTGTGAAAGGAAAGCAGCTCTGGCCTGGAAGGATGGAAGCTGAAGCATGCACTCGGAAATCTCTGGCTACACTAAAAATGCTTCCAGATGGATGGGCAATAAGCAGTGCGAGGGGTGTAGGAGGGAGTGCAGGTTAAGCTGGCACTAGTTCTCTCTCATCTTCTTCATCAGCATGAAGCCTCTGTGAGCATGGCTTGGTATTTAGTGAGGCTGGGTGCTTAGAATCAGAGCCAGCAGAAAAGTTGGATAAAAACTTTTCCATTTAGGGAAACACGTCCATTAAAAAGTTCAGAGCGTTCTCCTTGGTTCAGAATTAGTACTTCAGGTACTGGAAGTCCAGATGAAGTTCTCACTAATAATGCTTGCGCAATATTATCACTAATAGAGTACAATTTGCTTGTAGAAGGCTATGAGTCTGTTTGGAAGGCTTTCAGTTGTAAGAATGCTCTTCTAAGGCTTTTCTAACTGTGAAATCTTAATGGTTCCAAACCCACGACTTCCACAGGGACAGTCAGGATGTGAATAAATGCAAAGGAGAACATTTCAGTACTTGGGAACTGTAGTGAAACACACATACGTGTTCTCCTCATGAGAAGCCCAAAGCACCAACACCCTGTTTTCATTCGTTTGAGATCTGAACTTAACATTGAAATTTTGAAAGGAATTTAATACTGAGGAGTAGATTTGTCTCCACAGAGCTTCAGCTGTGACTCAGATGGCAGCAGCTCTGCAACCCTGGAATTATACAGTGACCAATGTTCTTCTTTTAACTTGCAATGTGGAAACCAAGTATGAGGACCTGAATTAACTAAGAGTTTTGGGAAAATAACGCTTTCCTGTGGCTTGAAAGGGGCTAGGAGCAGGGAGTGTAGCACATGGGGGAATAGTCTGCATGGGTGGGATGTCTAGCCCAGTGCCTCATGTCCATTAGCCATAGATTTCTGGGGAGAAGCATAGGAGCAGCACAAGGACCTCGTTTTACATGCCCAAGCACTCTCCCAGCACCCAGCAAGTTGGGAACTTCCTGAGGGAAAGTCAGTTTTCATAGCTGCGACTTCCCCTTGAACTCAGGGGAACCACGTCCTTAGCCTCCTGTGGTGAGACAACTGCTTAACACCCCAAGCAATGAGCTACCTCTGTTAATCTGCGTGAACCCATCACATGCTCATTACATTTGATACCTCAAATTACTGTAGCAGGAAAGGATGTAAACTGTGTGCACCTGCCCCACTTGCTACCTCCCCACCATCCAAGAAACCCTTGCTGGCTGGAGAGATGAAGCTATTTCTTCACAGGAGTCACTCCCTGCAGTGGGCAGGTACTGAGAACAGGACAGCAAAGGACACAGGCTTCATTTAGGGTTAGCAAAGCCATTAGGGCTATGATCATGACCCACCCCTTGCACAGAGCAGACTCAAGTCCCCAGCTCTCGAGGAACCCCCCCGACCTTGTTGCCCAGGCTGCATGAAACCCTGCTTCTTTGTCTGCAGCATATGCTGCACTGTGGTTTGGTAATAGCTGAACTCGATTTAAATGAGCCGCAGCTCAGCCACAGCAGCACAGAGCTCAGCAGAGGGTAATTTACTCTGCCTCTTAGCAGGGATCCTTAAAGAGTCATGACAGGTCCAAGTAATCTGTCAAAGAGCAGCCTGAGGAGCCAGCAGTCCCTGGATGCTAATCCCTTACAAACAATAGCCTCATTATATGCAAATTAACAGGAGAAGTGGTGATTGACCACCGCATCTACCCAGACAACCACTCCATTTAAAAGGAACTTGAATTACCCTGAAATCTATAAGTTAGAAAAATTAAGTAACTACAATTCTACATCTTTGTTTCGAAAACAACCTGATTCCCTCAGCCAGCCCAGCCCGTGCGCAGATCCTGCGGATGCTGCCAGCACGGTGAGCTGGAAATAGCGCTCGGTGACCAAAATCCATGGGGAAAATAACAAATCAACGCAGACACTGAGTTTCCTAAACAGCCCTGCTTTTAATTAATTTTAATTCCCTGCTCTGTTAGGGATTGACTTGTTAAATGTCAGAAGATCCGCCTCAACCCAGGCAGTGAGTTGGGTGTTTGTGGAACAGAAACATAGGTGGAGCAAGCGATGGGGTTTTTTTTACATCCTCCTGCTTGAGGAGGAATCCGAGCTGAATGTGAGGAGCAGAGTAGCGGCTAGGAGCTGCCTAATAAGCTGGAGCAGGTTCCCACCTCTGTCTGCAGTTAGACACCACTCTGTAGTCGACTCCTTACTGCTTTCTCCAGCTGATACTTGATTGTGGGAAGGTTATGAGTTTTCAGATGCCAGCGTGCAAAGCTGATCTTAATTATAATATTCCATTGAAAATGTTTCATAAGATAGGAATACAAGACTGACGCCAGTCTGTCACAATTCACTAGACCGCTTGAAATCTGGAATCAGCCTGGCAGGTCAGGAGCTGCGGCCAAATGGAGTCCCGGACAGAAGGTCTGGCTTCTAGATGGGTGGTTTGTTCTGGTTGTGGTTGTTTTAGGATGGGGTTTTTTTTAAAGCAGACCGTGCTGAATGTGTTTATGGTGTTGTTAAGTAGGTAAGAAGCCTGTAGGGTCTTTGTGACCTGTTTTGCTAGTAGAAGCAACATGACCTCATGAATGTCTATAAATAGGTGAGGGGTGGGTGACAGGAGGATGGACCCAGGCTCTTTGCAAGGTCATCTGGGGATAGGACCAAGGGGCAATGGGTGCCAGCTGGAAGAGAGGAGGTTCCAT
>VZRI01010889.1:5585-26337 GCA_013397515.1 Upupa epops | reverse complement strand
CCTGCTGTGGCAGGGGGATTGGACTGGATGATCTTTCAAGGTCCCTTCCAATCCCTAATATTCTATAAAATAGTAACCCGTGTAGTCCTGGCCACAGATAACAGCATTTTTAATACTCAGGCAGGCACTGGTCACCCAAACATACAACTCCTCTCTTTCCTTTATGGCTCAAACACCTGCTCTCACTTTCAGCTCCAGTTTGGAGAGACACTCAGTCTGACCCGCTGTAGCCCACTAAAACTCAGCTGATTTTGGATGTTAGTCAGTGGATAAAGGTCAAGGAGCAGAAACAGATGGGATACTTTGGCTGTTGCAGATAAAATGTGCTTCAGGAGTCAAAGGGAGCAGATACTCTGTCCTGCACTACGTGTTTTCAGAATTTAATCAACAACATTGCATCCCTCTTCACAATTCCACACAACTGGCAAACCGGCAGACTTGAGGCATCTGCAGCAGATGTAAATATGGGATTCACCTGGGCTCTGCTCTTCCCACTCCTGAGCCTTTATTTTCCTGAGAAAAGGTGAAGTTTAAAGGGCCAAGGGCAGGGGCTTACCTTTTGGCCACAATAGCCCCCTGCGGTGCTACAGACTGGGGGAGAGTGGCTGGAGAGCAGCCTGGTAGAGAGGGCCCTAGTGGTACTGGTTGACATCTGGCTGAACAGGAGCCAGCAGGGTGCCCAGGTGGCACCAAAGGCCAATAGCATCCTGACTGGGATCAGCACTAGTGTGGCCAGTAGGACTAGGGATGGCATTGCCCCCTGAACTGGGCACTGAGGAGGCCTCCCCTCGAGTCCTGGGGTCAGTGCTGGGCTCCTCATTGCAAGAGAGAGATTGAGGGGCTGGAGCGGGTCCAGAGGAGCAATGAGGCTGCGGAAGGGACTGAAGGGAAAGGCTGATGAGGAGAACTGGGGGTGTTTCATCTGGAGGAGACTCAGGGGAGATTTTCTCCTTCTCTTTAAGTTCCTGAAAGGAAAATGTAGTCAGGTGAGGGTCAGGCTCCTCTGCCAGACAACTAGTGACAGGACAAGAGGGCAGGGCTTGAAGCTGCACCAGGGCAGGGTTAGGTTGGATGTCAGGAAGCTCTTCCTCATGGAAAGGGTGCTCAGAGACTGGAATGGACTGCCCAGGGCTGTGGTGGAGTCCCCATCCCTGGAGGTGTTGAAGGACAGACTGGGCTGGCTGCTCTGGTGATGTTAGGTCATGGGCTGGGCTGGATGATCTTCGAGGTCTTTCCCAGCCTCAATGATTCTTTAACTTGTGCTCAGTACACAGGACCTCAAGCACTGTCACACCAGTGGTGATCATATGATATGGAGCACACAGAACACTGGACAGGCTTTTCCTAACGAAGACTAAATACTCACCAGCGATTTCATCCATACAAATAGGTTAGGGGAATGTGACCCAGCCTACATAAGAAAATACTTAGCACTCACTCGTGTTCTCCTTCCAAGGATTTCAGTGTACTTTCCAAAATATCTCATTTAGCCTCACAATATCCCTGGGTGCTTATTGCAGGAACGATTTCCCCTCACTTCCTGATGGAAACTTTGGCAAAGGGGTCACAGGCCCCATTTTCAGATGCTTTCAGTGCAGCAGCACGCATGCACAATGCAGGCACAGTGCTGAAAACAACCCCTGATCTCACTAACTACACGTGCACACCACTGGCCAAATACACGAGTGGTCACTTTAATGCGTGTCCAGCTGTTGTTTGGCCAAAATAAACACTAAGAAATGCGTTTCTGTTTGTAACCCCTTCAAGCTTTAAGGACGTGAGGGTGATCTGTAAGGTTCATCTGGTGCAGCCTCGCAGATAGCTTCAGTGACCCTGCCTGCTTTACTACCAGAATAGGCTTTGTTTTCATCAAAGCCATCTGTGTCTTTGAATCTGCTCAAGGAAACCTTCAGCAGAGACCTCTGCTCGTGTCGTTACTGATGGGTGCAGCGAGGGTCTCTCTGATGGCAGTAAAACCCCACATCAAGAACCTCACACTCCAGAGGACTCGCCATGAATTCAGGAGAAAGAACGAGCTGGAAAGGTATAACTTTTTATTTTAACAGAATTTTGCAGCTGAAAATATCTTCCCCTAATGCAGAGAGTTGCCCTTTTTCTTTCTGCCTTGCTCAGTTTTATGCTATTCTGAGTAATTTCCCATTTAAAATTCTTTCTCTTCCCTCCACAGGCCACCATCCCCAGAAGTATCATATTCATCCCTCTTCTGACTGGATTTTTGAATGATTGTTTTGGAGTCTGGCTTTATCTCCCTCGAGTCTCATATCTAGGGATCAGCAAACTGGCTCATATAACTTACAAGCTGACCCGGACCATAATTCAGAGCTAAGGAAATGTTTTGAGGTTAAAAAAAGTAAAAAAAAATAAAAAATCAGAGTACTTTTCACATTCGTACACCTCTCTACCTCCACCTCCTAGAACCAGCTGGAATGCCGAATGATGCCAGGTTACCTGCTGCCTCAGGAGTCTGGATGGAGTTTTGAAAGCCCCGTGGGTTTGCAGAGTGTCTGGTTTCTTGAGTCCCTGTTTCTACACCAAATTACCAATTGTTAGTGACTGTCAGTGAGGGATTTCCCCCTCCTTTTCTCTATTTCTCTCATTTGGTTGTGCAACAGAGTCTAATTCCTTTTGTGTTTGGAACCACAAATGGTTCCCTGCAGCAGAGGACAGACACGGGATGGGACATCTGGAAAGGGGCGTTCAGAAAGCAGTAGGAAATCCAAGTGAATGAGAAAAGAACTCTTCATTTGTTCTTGGCTGTCAGATACACTTCCCCCAGATAACCAACAACAACCTCCCAACACTCCTGCAGCGTCCCCTGTCTTTTTATCACACACCAGAAATGTTGTGGGGTTTTCTGCTCTGTCCCCCTACTGCAAATATGAAGTCTGATTTTTGAGAGAGAGCACCTAGAAATAAACCTAATCTGAAGGCTTCCCACGTGTTCTTTCTACCCTCATCCTCACGTTAGGTGGATTTAAGCTGTAACAGCTCCACAGAAGAAATGAACCCCTCATGGTTGAGGTTTGCCACACTGCTGTTTGTTTTGCCTGATTGACCTGGCATCTAACCTCCATCACCCTCTTCTTTAGAGTAGAGTCCTTCTCTGAAAGAGAATGGAGTGGAGAGTCAGCAGAGTAGTTCTGTGGGACTTAGCAGTTTTGAAAACACGAGGTGGCATTCTATTTTCATTAGCTAGCAATGGCATCACTCACGTTTTCTCACTGCCATATTAAAATGTGACAACACCCAGAAGTCCTTTTCATGGTACAGAGTGCTGTTACTTAAACAGAGGACACCTGTGACCACAGACCTAGAAGAAACACTCGGCATTCTGCGTCTCTGGCATAGAACTTATTTCTGCTTTCAGTGAAGTGCATTGAGTAAAGTAGTCTCAGCTACCGCAGTGATTTTGATGTCTGACTGCATGACTTTTATTTCTTAAGAGGAGGGCATCTTGTCACCTCAGATCACGTACAGCAAGTACAACGAGGCTCGTTTGGAATCTGCAGCTGGGTGGATGTGATCGTGTTGAAGTAATGGACATTCCAGTAGTTAAACTCGGTGTCCAGAGTGACAAAACCCAAACTTGTTTGTCGAGTGGATCCAGTTTCAGTCAAGAAAGTCTGCTAAAACATGACCCCACTGCCTGTCTTTCTCTGGCTTTACAATCATATTAAAACATGAGAAAAGAATCCATTTATGTCCACTGTCTACAAATTAGGCTGTAAGGTATCCCTTCTGCTTGAACTCTTCAACTAGCTCAGCTCACAGTGCCCATCTGCTCGGTTCAAAAGCTTTCCATCTACTCCTGGAGTAACCACTCGCAGAGGACACTCAGCAACACTTACAATTTGTCAGATATAGGTCAGAACTGTTGAGCATGACCTTGCCAGCAGCTCCGTGGCTAACACTAGACTGCTCACCTAAACGGAGGGGTACAGGCACGTGGTCAACTTTATTTTCAAGGGTTGGGGATCCAGGATCAGGACCTACTGATTTTCCTGTGATAATTTTAGCACAGTAACTTCAGCATTTGTGAGTAAAGCATCTTTTTTATATATTAAAGTGCCTCCTAGCTTTGATAGTTGAAGAAAAATAGGGGACTTCGCAGATTTAATTGAACTACTGGAGCTTTTCTTGAGGGAACTCACCCACGGATACTCCTACATTTCATCAATGTTAATTCAATTAGTCTGAGACTAATTCAAACTGAGCGTTATTGTCGACAACAGTGGAAATTCTAGGATCTTCCTTTGAAAGCATTTTTATCCCCATGAAAACTGAATGCCAAAAGCAAACTTAAATTGTCTTGCAGCAGTGTACAGAGCCTGATCCAATTCCCATTGAAGCCAACGGAGCCATTTCCATTACTCCTCCAGTAAGAACAATTTATGATGACACTGTCTCACTCTTCATTGACCTCTATTCAGTTTATCTTCAGCAGTAATCCCCCCACTTCCAATCTCTGTGTGAAATTACTACTGAACTCATCTCCCTCTCTCCACCTATTCTTACCTACTTCACCATTTCTTCTCCTTCGAATTGCTTCCTATTGGCCTCTGCTGGATCCCACAGACTGGTTTCACTTCAGGTTGCCAAGACATCATTCTAAAGATGATTAAATTTTCAGTCCTCCTAGATCTTCTTCATCCTCAATTTGATGTCTGCTATTGTCAGCAAGGCAAATACTGGGACTTTAGAGTCGCTGGGAAACGAAGCAGAAAAATGAATGCAGCCCGGGATTACTGGAACACTGGGAGCTTTTTCTCTTGCATCTTGGTTTTATGGACGGCAGGAATAATGTAAGAAGAAACTCAGAGCCACTTTGTCCTTCACACCTTTGTCAGTTCATTCCTTTAGAAAAGCAGCTGCTGCTGCCAAACATTTTTATTGCAGGTATCACTACGAGAATGGCTGGAGGTGCTGGACGTAGGGGAATAAAAGGTTCTCTATTTCTTGACTGACAAATGATAGTCTATTTGCAATTAACTACGGACTACCAAAGAAAACACCTTGGCATGATGATTTAGTAAACACCCTCATGATTTAGGTGTCACAAAAGACACCCAGCCTTAATTCACCTATAAATCCAAGGGATTTTTTTGTGGCTAGAAGCCTGTTACAACCAGTAATAACAAAGGAACTTAGATCCTCAAAGTCCCGGGCAGACAACTGATAGTATTAGGGTTGCCCATAAATCTGTTTTAATACAGTTTCCTGTGTATCAGTGGAATTGTGCTGTGCTCACTCTGAGAGCACTGTAGGCTCACACTCAGAGTTAAGGGGGTCCAGCTGAAGAAGTTTATAGAGGCCACAGTGACAGGTCTCTGTTCAATGGTGTAAGAACAGCTGTCAGGAGTCAGATGAAAGATCTAGTGGCCAAACTCTGTCAACAGCCAGTAACAGAGGCCAAGAGAAGGGTCCAAGGGCAGGTCAAGCATATAGTGATGATTCCCCAGCCTCCTTTTCCAGCCTACAGCAGTCTGCAGCTCAGCAACCTCCTTTCCAGCAGAGGGATCTATGGACTCAATAGTCCTTGAGGGATTTCTTTCCTTATCCCATAAATTTGGCTACTCGGCTTAAAATCTACGTAAACCTTTTGGCATCCACCAAAGGCTCCACGACGGTGTGTTCCACAGCTTTGCTAGCAAGGGATGAAAACTGCTCATCTCCTCTTTAATCAAAAGTATCACCCAGTCATTAAAGACTCTCTGTGTAGGGAGACAGTGCACAGCGATGTCTTAGTTCCACTGCTTTATGGACAGATGCCCTATCTACCATCGGTTACCTTCTTTTTTCCAAGCAGAAGAGTCCTGGAGCCTTTGTTTCTGCTGTTAAAGCTTTTATGAACATTCAAACATCTTTGCTGCTCTGCTCTGAATTCTTGTTTTCACTATCACACCATACTGAGACAGGGCATCTGAGCTGCTCGAATGCCACTGGAGAGGCACCGTGCACGTACACCGCAGAGAAATGATTTTTCCTGTTCTCTGTTTCCTGACAGTCCATTCAAGGCCATGGGTCTCTTGCTTTTAGTTAGAGCCTTGTTATTTGCCACAGATTGAGCAGTTGATCAAGTCCAAGACAAGGCCAGTACTGGGCCCAACCCTATTCCACATCTTTATTGATAACCTGGGTGAGGTGACTGAATCTACCCTTAGTAGACTAAGTTGAGGTACGGGTGGTAGTAGGGTAGTGATGATCTGCTGGAGGGGAGGAAGACACTGCAGAGAGATCTGGACAGGCTGGGTCAATGGGCAGAGGCCAAGGGGATGAGGTTGAACAGGGCCAAGGGCAGGAGCCTACATTTTGGACACAATAACCCGCTGCAGCTACAGACTGGGGGAGGAGTGGCTGGAGAGCAGTCTGGCAGAGAGGGACCTGGCAGTACTGGTTGAGAACTGGCTGAACAGGAGCCAGCAGGGTGCCCAGGGGGCACANTTGTTTAGCCTGGAGCAGAGGAGGCTCAGGGGGGACTTAATCCCTCTTTACAACTATCTGAAAGGAAGTTGTAGTCAGGAGGGGGTCAGGCTCTTCTCCCAGGCAACTAGCAGCAAGACAAGAGGGCAGGGCCTGAAGCTGCACCAGGGGAGGGTAGGTTGGATGTTAGGAAGCCCTTCCTCATGGAAAGGGTGATCAGACCCTGGAATGGACTGCCCAGGGCGGTGGTGGTGGAGGTGTTTAAGGTCAGACTGGCTGTGGCACTTAGTGCCCTGGTCTGGCTGCTGTGGTGATGTTAGGTCCTGGGCTGGGCTGGATGAGCTCAGAGGGCTTTTCCAACCTCAGTAATTCTGTGATTTTGTAGTTAGTTAATTTGGGATGATGCTGAGGTAAGCCCCAGTAAAATTCAAACCTGCATATCACCTGCAGCTTAAAGACCAACCATCCTAACTGCCTCTCTCTGTTTCTCACCAACTCAAGCATGAGAAGGGGCAGAGGGAACAAAGTGCTGATGCACAGCAGGGAATCTTTGAAGGGAACAGTAGTACTACCTGGTGTTCTGGGTGAGGAAAGAAAGTAGTCACTGTGCTTCTGCCTCACTCACAGAGAAATCCAGGCTTCAGTTTAAAAATCACTGGTGACAGGTGGAAAGGTGAGGAGATGCTTAACCATCAGCTTCTCTTGGCTTCTCCTGAGAGTGTTTGTATCCAGGCTACAACATTTGTAGGTTCAGTTTAGTCAGAGGTGTGATGCTCTCAAAGGGTACAGGACATCCAGGGGTAGCACAGGCCCACCTCATGTAGAATACCTTGCCCTTGGCGTCTGAAGGACTTAATGACAGCTCTGAATCTGAAATTCAAATGTCAATTCAAAGTTAGTACTCCCTTCTGACAACAAATATGATGCTCTTTTTTCCTGAATATTGAAGCATGATGAGTACCATTGGTGAGGATACAGCATGAAAAGTGGACTAAGACTTCTCAAAAGTATTTGAATGTAAAGACAAAGTCACAACAACCACCATTTCGTTGTCTGATATCAAGCAGCTCTGAGCAGCTATCTGTCATCATGGAAACCATCTGCACTGGCCAACCAGATGGCCTTTGGATTTTGATAAGCTGGAAGCAAAAGCCAGCATCACTCCAGGGTTCTCTGGGGAGATCTTTTCTTGCTCAGACTTGGCATTCATAGATTCATAGAATGGGTCAGGCTGGAAGGGACCTTCAGGATCATCTAGTTCCAACTCCCCTGCCATGAGCAGGGACACCCCCCACTAGGCCAGGGTGCTCAAGGCCCCAGCCAATCTGGCCTTGAACACTTCTAGGGAGGGGGCAGCCACAGCCTCCCTGGGCAACCTGGTCCAGTGTCTCAGCATCCTCATCGTGAAGAACTTCCTTCTGACGTCCAGTCCAAACCTCCCCTTTTCCAGCTTGAAACCATTCCCCTTGCTCCTACAACTCCAAGCCCTTGGAAACAGCCCCTCCATAACTTTCCTGTAGCCCCCTTCAGATACTGGAATTGGTTCTCAGTTCCTCTACTATGAGAATTACAAGAGTGAAATACAGTGGAAAACATCAGATCACCAAGGTCAGGTGATGAATGAGGCTATTAGAGCAATTAGATGAACAGTTACTGAGTTGTATCTGTGTAGCTTGATAAAATAAATGGTCAAGTATGCTCATCTATCCCACCACACCTGATTACTCTGGAGGTCAGACTTGCAGAAAACACTGAAAGCATGAAAACTGCACATGTGGGCATCGGATTACTTGTGAAAATATTTTGCCTTGTCTGTACAAGAGAAGACTGCAAAAGCCCTGCAGGAAGGGTAGAATTTGAAAATCTAGCAAACTATTAGGGGTTTAGATGAAGCCAACTCTCCCAGTGTATTCCGTAACCAAGGAAAAGAGCCAGACCCATCCAGTATGATTCCCTCATAAAATAAGACTCTAAAATAGGTGAGAAGAATCACTCTCTGCAGACTTCTCCCTCCATTTCCCATAGAGCAGCTGCAGATGTTTTGCTCAGACCTGACACCTAACATCTCGGTGGCTGAAATGATCCAACTCTCAGTGCCTGAGCCCTGGCACTCAGCATTTCATGTTGCTTCACATCAAGTGATTCTCACTGGAAGACACAACTGCAGTTATGAGTAACTGCACCCACCCTAAAAAGGACCCGTGCTTCATATCACACGGCTCTAGGAATGCTTTGCTTAGAGCAAACCTCTTGCAGTCAGGAAATCCAAGATCATATTGGGGCTGTATTAGCAAAAGCAGAGCCAGCAGGTTGAGAGAAGTGTTTATTCCCATTGCTTCCAAGGGAAGATGATCTCAAGCGCTGTGTCCTGCTCTGGACTCCCCTGTACAAGCAATGCCAACAAACTGGAAGAAGTCCAGCAGAGGGCTGTAAGGAGATTTAGGGGCTAGAGCAAGGAGGGACATACAAGAAAAGGCTGAGGGAATGGGGGAGGTTTTGCTCTTGGGAATGCTACAAGGAGATGTTATTGCTAGTTACAACTACCTAACGAAAGAGTATAGCGAAGTGAAGCCAGTGAGAAGGGAAAGAACGAGACACAAGGGGCATAAACAACATCAAGGGAAATATAAAATAGTTATAAGGAAAAAGAAGTCTTCACGTTGAACGTTGTCAAGGAATGGAATGAGCTGTCTAGAGAGGCTGAGAAGTATCCATCCTTGGGGATATTAAAAAACTCAACTGAGCCAGGCTCTGCGCAACCTGACCTAAGTCAGCTCTGCTTTCAGGAGAAGGTTGTGCTAGATGATCTCCAGACATCCCATCAAACCTAAATCATTTTATGACTCTATGCAATGCTTGTAAAAAAAAAAAACCTCAACCCAACAACCCAAAAAGTGAATTTTATGGGTTTTTAAAGAACGGTGTGGAATGTGACAGTGAAAAGATTGGGTGATATATGAATCTGTGATAGTGCTTCAGGTTTGGTCACATGCACAGGATCGATCTCACCTAACTTGAGCTGTCCAAAATGTCAGTGTGCAGTCTCATAACGGAGACTACACTTCCCTCTGTAATTAAAAGATGGACAGATGACAGAACCTGGGGATGGGAATTGTCTGAGCTATTTCAAACACTCAACTTGCAATGCAGTGAGGGTCCCCCTGGATGCCAGTCTTCCTATCGGGGGATCCTAGAAGAGTATCTTAGACAAGGTAGTCGTTGGGAAGGGTAAACCCCATTTTTTGTGTCAAACAACAGAAATAGAAATGTATTCAAAAAAACCCACAGAAACGAGTGACCAGAGTTATGAAAAGGGAGTAATTTTAGAAGAGAGTCAAAGTAATGAGCACAAAGGGACTCCAGGTCCTTTCACATCCAACTGTGCAGTCTTAACAAAAACCAAAGAGCAAGATTCAAACTGTTTAGAGATGTCATCTCCCCAAAGTGCAGGAAACAGGGGAATTCACTGCCAACAGGCACCATCAAGCCAAAGAGGAAACATAATTAAATCATAACAGCATCTTCTTTTTTTTTTTCTGAGATTATATGTTCTTAAAATAATCCCAAACAAAATTGCTTTGGCAATGCTGAAGTTCAGATAAAACCAGCTACGAATGAAAACCATATTAATATAATAAACTGTCTGAAGTTTACTTTACCAGACAGCAGCACAAAATAATCAGTTGAAGATAACACGCTTTGGCTAATAAATAAAACTAGAAGAGAACCCAGATTAAGCACAGCAACACACACTCAGCCACTTCCCAGCAGCCAGACCGAGTGGCAGCTACATTAAATTAGAAATAAAAGGTCAGCATCCATTGCAGTACAAGAAATCAATTAACACGAGCTAGGTGATTCCCTGCATGTTAGCCCATGGATGTTCTGCTTTCCAACATACCGGCTACGGACCACTCTGCATTCAAAGCCAACTGCTAAATTAAACAGTCTAAGAGTTAAAAGTGTGATCTAGCAGAGAAATCGTGATGTTTCTCTGTCTAAATCCATTTCAAAAGTAACTCGTGTTTTTAGGCTCTCACCTTCTCTCTCTGGAGATGTCTGCCATTCGTATTTCTAATTTAAAAAGAAACCCAGCACTTTTTCATATAAAGTTTGTGTTTTGTAAACTGCAGAGATAATTCAAATCAGCTGGGCTGCCCTAAATCGTGATGATGATTCTACCATACAAAAATCTGCACCAGTTCTGGAGTCTCTAGTTGTTGTCTTTGGAAAATGGTGATCAATATAGAATCATAGAAGAGTTTCAGCTGGAAGAGACCTTCATGATCATAGTGTCCAACCTTTTTCTAGCCCTATCATCACCACTAAACTACATCCTCCAGAGTAACAGCTACCCCTCTCTTCAACAACAGTGATGGCGACTCCACTGCCTCCCTGCATTCCAATGCCTGGCAATGCTTTCAGTAAAGAGATTTCTCCTGATCCAACCTGAACCTCCCCTGGCGCAGGGTAAGGTCATTTTGCCTCTCCCTGGCCACTAGGGAGGGCAGACCAATCCCTACCTCTCTACAACCTCCTTCCAAGTTGTAGAGAGCAATAATGTCTCCCCTCAATCTCCTCCAGTGCTTCATCTGTGTCTGTACTGAGTCCATCACCCTTCCCATTAGTGGGATAAGCCCAGCAGTAACACAAGCTGGGAAATTTGCATGATAAATTAGAGCCCATCAGCTGCAGAAGTGACAGTCACCACTGCTCCCAGTTATAGGAATGGCATGGACCACGGTTTTCCGTATGTTTCTACGCAGTGGTCTGATTCCTGTTTCAGCCTCCCCATAGTCTTCCAGATGTGGTTAAGAGCCCAGAGCAGCTCATGCTTTACTGTCCGCTGCCTTCTTCCAACAGATGTGGGAGTTTCTCTGCTGGCAAAAGCACCTTCAGATGGAATTCTATGAATAAAGTCAGGTACGCAGAGTCCTCTGGCGGGCCAAACAGTGGGGAATATTGATTTTCTCAGTGATACAGCAGACGTAAATCCTCCATCAGATGGGACATAAGCAGCCTTCAGCTGTGTGACACATGCATCCTGCACATGGCTGGAAGTACTGGTAACGTGCTGGAGGACACCTGGACTTCGTGTGAGCAGTACCAGTCCTGCCATAAAAAACCTTGGTTCATTTAAATACTGCAGGCTGTAAAGGATTTATTATAAATGAATGTAAAATCTTCCTAGGATTAAAATCCTCATTATTAATGTGACCTTACTGTCTGCTTCCACTCTGCTCATGTCAGCTTTCCAATGCTCGGTCAGTTCAAGGTCTGCACCTGCTACCAGCAGCTTCTACCAACAGGACTGTTTACCACAAGAAATTCATGTGACTGTCCCCAAGCTTTCAGTCTCTGTGTGATGGATCTGTGACTCTCCGGTCTGGCTAAGTGCTGTCTGACTTAGCCCTCCTCTACCAAGGGAAAGCCTTTCTCTCTCCAGAATTTATCTCCATGTCTGAGGTTCATGAGGGTTGGATTTAGCAGTGAAGACCAAAGCAAAGAGGCTTCTCCGTGTCTTCCACCACCAGGGTACCCGTCTCATTCATCAGCAGGCCCATGTTTCCCCTAGTCTTCCTCTTCCTACCAATAGGCTGAAAAACCCCCTTCTTGCTGTCTTTGATAGTCTTTGCCAGATTTAATTCCAGGTGGCCCTTAGCTCTTCTCATTGCATCCTTACATTCTCCGGCAACATCCCTATATTCCCCAGCCTTGTTTTCGACATTCTGTGAATGTCTTTCTTCCTTCTGAGTTTATCCAGGAGACCCTTACTCATCCATGCAGGTCTCCCGCTTCCTCTGCTTGCTTCCTCTCTCATAGGGATCCACTGAGCTTGAGGTACCTGTTCCCCTCCTTCTTCACTGATGTTGTCTGTAAAATGTTTCTGCCACATATTTTCACTTCTCTCTCCCTGATGCTTTTGCACAGCAGATTTTTGCTTTAATCTCCTTTTCCCTTTAAATCACAGAGGCTCTACCACTGTTGCTGATTGACTTGCCCTTGGCCAGTGGCAAGTTTAGCTGGCATCGGCTGACATACTGGACACATTCATTGAATCGTTAGGGATCGGAAGGGACCTCGAAAGATCATCTAGCCCAGTCCCCCTGCCACGGCATGGCTGGGGTGATGCTTAGTCTGATACGACATTTCTCAACGTGTAATTTCTAGTGCAATAAAAGCAGTAGTAAATCAAACGCCGTGTCTGCTACGCAGCAGAGGAGATAGGAGAATTATTTATGGAGAGCCCCAGTATTCCCCAACAGTTGCTGCAATTCCCACAATAAATCGACTGCTTTGTGATCTCTTTGGATGCTTTGAAACCCAGTGATGTTTTTTTGGGGGGTTAAGTCTATCGTGCATGTTGCAGGAGTTTGACAAAGCCACATTGGGCGGCTGGAATACTGCTAAATACATTTTCTGTGGCATCTGAGAAGTCCATGAACGACTTTTTGTTGTCCTCAGCCAACAGCTATGTAAAAAATACATCAAAATAAAACATCCATATTCAGGGAAAGCTTAATTATTGAGAACTTTATATTAAATACTGTAATTTAGTATTTCATATTAAAAAGACACAGTTTGCAAATGTCTTGTACCAGTGCAGGTGCCCAGATGTTGCTGATCCTCACTGTAGGGAATACTCCACACTCACCATGATTGTCAACATCTAGCCATAGATTCATTGAAAGGTTCAGGTTGGAAGGGACCTTCAAGATCATCCAGTTCCAACTCCTCTGCCATGAGCAGGGATACCCCTCACTAGAGCAGGGTGCTCGAGGCCCCAGTCAATCTGGACTTGAACACTTCCAGGGAGGGGGCAGCCACAGCCTCCCTGGGCAACCTGGTCCAGTGTCTCAGCACCCTCATTGTGAAAAATGTCTTTGCCTGAGGTTTTCCAAACATTGATTCAAATTCAGGTTATTAAAAATAAACTGAAAAAAATGAAGAGTTGAGTAAATCCAC
Source organism: Upupa epops (assembly GCA_013397515.1). Taxonomy (NCBI): domain Eukaryota; kingdom Metazoa; phylum Chordata; class Aves; order Bucerotiformes; family Upupidae; genus Upupa; species Upupa epops. The sequence goes on along the minus strand of VZRI01010889.1, from coordinate 12,930 downwards.
AAAAATCCCAAGCTTTCTCTTCCTTTCTAATTTATTGAATGGTTTCAGCTAACAAAATCTGAGCTTTCAAATTTTAAAAATTTGGGTGGATTTAATATTTTAAAAAATATTAAAAACTAATAAATAATACAACTAAATGATAAAAAAAAAGTAATATTGAAAAAAACCCTCAAATGACTTTTTGTGGTGATTATTGACAACAGATGACCAGGACCATTAACCATTGGCAACCCAGAGTCCAAGTGCAGTTATGACTGCAGGGTGCTTAGTAACCAAAGGGAACAAAGATCACTGCTATTCTATCCATGGGAGACCTCAGCCAGAAAAAAACCCAGCCATATTTTACTTGCCCTCTTCAGAAAAGATCAGTCCAGGCTGAGGAGTGTATCCAAGACAAGAAGGTTAGTGAAGAAAATGCTGTACCTGCCTTCCAAGAAAAAGTCGTATGGATTCTATCTGACGGTATGACTGCAGTCTAGAAGTTCTTTAAGGCAGGAAAATACAGTGAGGGTAAAATATTTACAGTACTGCCAACACTCTCATTAAAAGGAGGAACAGAAGCTTGCCATGAATGCATTCTAAAGAAAACTAGAAGAAGGTTTTTGATTATCAGAGGGAAATAAGTCTTTGGCTTGGGATGCTTCACATAGAGTAGTTTATTTGTCTGTGGGGAAAACTTCTTATGCACTGCATCACTGTAGAAGAGATTATAGGTAGCTTTAGAGAAATCAGCCAGGAAGAGGCTGGTGCTCTGTCATTAATCTTGTTTATTTATTTAGTCTATTATTAATACTTCTTGCACGTGGATGTATTGAAACATTTAGGTCGTCCAGGGAGGTTGTGGCTGCCACCTGCCTGGAAGTGTTCAAGGCCAGATTGGCTGGAGCCTTGAGCACCCTGGTCTAGTGAGGGGGGTGTCCCTGCTCATGGCAGGGGGGGTGGGACTAGATGATCTTTAGGGTCCCTTCACAATCTGAACCATTCTATGGATCTATGAATCTATTCTTCTGCAATTGCATGCTAGTGCAACGTGAGCATCATTTTTCACTGAACCTGGTCTTAAGGAATTCCTTACAAGAGTTACTTTCTTAATGTGGAAAAGAGATAAACTGCCTCCAGGGAATTAATATAGTGCTGGAATGGGCTAGTGTTTCAAATTATGGGCAGGTAGATCCATTGGGTGTAATCAAATGATTGAGCCAGTTTCACTGGAACCCTGGTCACTACTGCAAACACCTTATGTGCAAAACCCTTGTGTGCAGTCCCATGGGTGACTGTTGTACCTGCAGATCCAAGTGTCACAAGCTGCAGGTGCTGCAGCACAGTTTCCCATGAGTGATGGGGTAGCACCTTGACTACTCTGTTCTGGACCTGTAAGTCCAAAGGGAGAAACAAAAGACAAACTAAGCAGGGAAAAAAAAAACCAAACCAGAAATCTCCTTCCATGATTAATTGAGAAATGATAAAATCCTCTTACTAAGGCAAGGGAAGGTCTGTGAGTAGAGAAAATACCCTGTCTGGACAAAATGGAGAGGTTTCGTCAGATCTGAAACAGAAGAGCGACTTAAAGTCCTGGATTGGCTGTGGACCTGACAGGACAAGCAGACTCATGTCCACTAATAGGAGGACTTTAGAAACAAAGCACATGCATACAGTCATATTTCTGGCAAACAAACAAAGGGACCAGCTTTTCAACAGCAGTATCTAGTGCAGGCTGAGCCATTGGGGAATATGGTTTTAAATCATTTATTTAAACAAGACGAAGTTCTGATCTCCTTAGACTGGTGAAAATCCAAAGTAACGCCAAAACCTTCTAGACTGGGGTTCAAAAAACCCTTAACATCAGAAAACAAAAAGAAGAGAGATCTCCTTTTTCAATAATATTGACATAAGAATTCTGTTTGATCTCTGTAGGCATATGCTTCCAACATTGGTTCCTTTTATTAAAAAGGAAGCTTTTTAATTTCGTTCTGGTTTTCAAGGATCGCCTTTATTACTCCTTCACTTCTGCTGCCCCAAGTTAGAGGTTTTAATTGTCTGGTTCCACCCTTGTCAATAGGTTCATGACAAAGTTGACTGCAGATGAAGATCAAAGCAGTCATCCCTAGTCTAGCGCCGTTATCAGATGTGAAAAACAAAGCAGGGAAAAACAAATATAAAGGTTCCTTAAAAAGTTGGGTGGGTGGGAGAGATGGAGACCAAATTTGCATTTTCAAGCAGGACACAGACTAGCAGCTTCCTTTGCACTAGGGAATATCAATTATGTAAGGGCTCCACCAGCTCTTAGCCTCATCACCCACTCCCTTCAGGCCCTGCCCTAAAAGCTCTGAGCTTACAAACCTCGTGTTGGGTGTGACTGCACTGACCTTGCTTAAGTCACCCATGTGTCTGTCTGTGAGGGCTCTACACGAGGTACCTCAAGGTTGGACCCAACCCTCATCCCTGCTGGCAGCTCCTTGCCAGCCTGAGACACAAAATGCAGGTACATCCTTTGGAGCTGGGGAACAGAGCATCCACATACCCTGAGGTGGGGCGAGGAGCTCCCCAGCACTGACCTCAGCATGGACCAGCATCAGGCTCTGCCTCCCCAGCACGTCGCACTCCTCTTCCCCAGTTCCTCTGCCCAGCAACACCAGTGGAGGCCAGCCTGGTGGCACCAAGTGGTCTCTGCAGGCAGGAGTCCCGCTCGCAGCTCTGGTGAGCTACTTGAGAACGAGACAGCCGTCTCCACAAACTCGTCCTCAATTTCTAATGAATGATTGATTGTTTTTAAACTAGTGCATTGTATATTTTGGGAAAGAATTTATGATTTACCAAAAAATGTCCTGCTGAAATAATGCCAAATGGAGGCTGCTCGGGGCCAAGTTGCTCAATGTTCACGAACAAGAACATGTTTTCCTCTTTCTTCCTTTCTTGCTTTATGCATGTTTCTGGACTCATTTCATCAGCTGTCAGTAGTTAAATACCATTTCAGAAAAGGGTTTATTATTGTAATTTCCTCAATTATTCTGTTTGTTTCTGCTATGGTTTCTTGAAACAAAATCGGGGGTGGTTAAAGTACTAATGAAATATTTTCCCCTACTGCTCCTTGCAAAGGACTTAAACCTTCAAGGTGCTTGATTTCCTGAGCACCTTGAGGACTGACCTCAAATGAGGTCGCTTGCAGCTCTGGTGCTGCATTACTGCTTTCCAAGGGATACTGCTGACCAGTTCACTGCCAGATCATCCCCAGCAGCACAGCAGTCGCCTGATAACCAGCAAGGAAACTTAGGAGAAATAAAATAGAGAGCAAGATCCCTTTTTCATCACACCAGGAAAGAGTGAAGGCAGAACTGATTTGGGACGTGGTGAAAGAAATCCAGCTTAATTATATAGGTACAAAATAGATTAGCTCAGGCAAATCACAGAATCACAGGTGTTAGGGCTTGGAAAGGACCTCCAAAGATCATCTAGTGCAACCCCCTCTCAGAGCAGGACCAAAACCAGGGCAGATCACTCAGAAATGCATCCATAGAATCATTAGGGATCAGAAGGGACCCCCAAAGATCATCAACCAGATGGGGCTTGAAAGTCCCCAGAGAATGACACTCCCCAGCTCTCTGGGGACCCTGTTCCAGATGCAGGAACCCTATGCAGGTGCCCGTCTAACAACACACCTTTTGAAATGTTAAATGGAGTGTAAATTAAAGTATCAGGACATCTCAGGGTTAAAGCTGTATTCTTGTTTTCCATACAAATTGTAGTTGTTTTCCATCTAGGGGCTACGCAGAGTAGAACCCAGCCTCTGGCAAGTGGTCCATGCTGGGCATATAGGGCCTGCTCTGACACTGTGGGGGGTCAGTGGAAGGTTCTCACTGGCCCTCATGGGGCTTTCGATGAAGACCGGCTGTAAGTGGTGGTGGAATATGACAGCACAGAGCGGCGTCAGGCAGCCCTGGTACTCCCTCTCCGCTCCCCTTAGAGACTGGAACACAATGCATGACAAAGGCACAGCACGTGGCAGCCAAAAACTCATGAGCCTCAGATGTTTAGAGAGTGACATCTGCTTCTGGCTCAAGCAATTCTGTTGAATTCAGTTGCCTTTCCTCCAAGACACCCAACAGCAGATAACCTCAGTGCATCGGCTCCCATTTCCAATACGGTTCATTTTAAACACAAGCAGAGATAATCTGGCCCACAATGGAGATGCAACAATTTCAAAATCAAAACTAAGCAAAATCTATTTACAACTTTGTCATTTCCCCGTGAATCATGAGTATCTAGGCCAATGCTTCCAGGGTCAGACATTCAAAGTCATGAATCAAGCCCTGAAATAAACTATTTGGCTTTAAGAACTCAGATTTTAAAAAATAATAAAAGCTGGGGAGGAGGGGGGGGTGGATTATTAATTTCTCTGTGTTTTGGCATCCATACCTCTGCAGTCATTAGAGCTGGAAATTTACATCTTTACAATGCAGCTGAGAATCTCCCTCGTTTGCTTGACACCAGGACAGCAAACAGCAGTTCATAGTCCAGCAATACATTTCCAGGATGGGTTTGAGCTCTCACTACTCCGCATGGACAGGTTAAACCAGGTATCAGACATAGATTCTCATATGAGAAACAGGTTGCACTGTAGCAGCCCAGCCTTTTGGTGCTCCCAGCATCTGCATTTCACATCCACAACGTTGCTGTCATCCAGAGATGGGATAATGAAGTGCAGGGTGAAAGCACTGGGAATTCTTCACTGTGTCGCAGGGCTTTGCATCATTCATTCTTTCTGCTCTGATTTAATATCACAAAATGAATAAAACCCAATAAATAAATGTTGCACATCACTGGAAAATAAACTAGAGAGCTGCAGGATTCACAGAACATTTGTAAGTCAACACCAGTCTGCTCTGTGCAGACTGTCTTGTGTAGGTGGTAAATTCACTGGGGCAGGCAGAGCTGCCTGTGCCTTGATGTTTGTACAGTTCAGAGCAGTCCAGTCTGTGTTTGCTCCTTTCAGTTTCTTCTCACCTCTCTAGTGCAAGGCTGCAGCAGGCAATAGAAGCAGAAGTGCCAAAACACTGCCAGTGTGCACCGTCTCACTTCATTTCTAGCCTACCTGGAAGCAGAGGTACCAGGGACCTTGTGAACTCCTCTAGGGCTTCCTACAGCCCTAAGACATCCCCGTTGTATAAGTTGCAGATAAACATCTGGATACTGTGATGTTTATCTGTGTAAAATCAGACCTTTTGAAGTTCATCTGTCCCTTTAACCACTGTTATCTGTTGCTTTGAGATCCTGCATCCCTCCCTATCAAGGTTATGTAAGCTCCCCGCGATGCTCATAAACAGTCCCTCTATCATCGGTGTCTCGTGAAACGCACTGGGGACCTCAGCACTTGGTGCACGCAGCTTTTCCTCAGCAATACACATTGATTTAATCATCTGATCCTTAAAATAACTATTGCAAGTAAGTGCAGAGAAGGGTACACCAGAGGGAAAGGCAGAAACCCACCCAACATAGGAAAGCTAAATTTAGCTATGCCAAGATTGCTTAATTCTGATTAGCGATGACCATTAAGCAATCATTTATGGATTTACTGTGAGTGTTCATAGATACTAATGGGTTTTAGAATTCCTTGGGAATCCTCAGAGGTCAAAGGAAGAAAATGAACTATGAAGTGATAAAAAATGTATTAGGTGACTAATGGACAGGTTGTATATAGAAGGGTTCCAGCAGAAACCGTCGAGTTTTACCGCTCGCTTTCAAGCAAAAGTAAATCTTGAGAGCAGTGGCCCTTCCCCACTGAAGTAACTAATGAAGAGAAAATTAAAAAGCTTCATGGGGAGGCATCGCACGGTGGGACTTTCCCTGTCACTGAGGATACAGAGGAGATGGCAGGGTCACTGATAGGAAGTTAAAACTTATTACATTTTCCTTCAGAGAGGTAGCTTCTTGCTCTTCATTTACCTTCACGTTTTTAACTAAACTTTATAAATACTTGTGTGCTGGTGTGTTCTCAAGGTTCAAAGCTCTTCCCAAGGCTCAAAGCTCTTCCCAAGGCTCATAGCTCTTCCCAACACAATCAACTCATTTTGGTACTCTTACATTAAAAGTTTGACACCCACTGCAGGAGGGGGAGTAGGAAAAGCTGTAGGGGGCTTGCACATCTCACTGCAGGCAGCATCTGAGGATCTAAACCCAGCCTGGTGCATCTACCCCAGGACCTGACCCTGCCTCGTGCACCAGAGGACAACCCCGCACTTCCATGAACTTGATGATCTCAAAGGTCTTTTCCAACCTGAGTGATTCTATGGCAATTGCAGCTCGTGGGGCTCTCCAGTGAGACTCAAACCACCGAGGGCACATCAGTCCAAGTGCTCAACCAACACAGACTTGTTTTGCATGGTCAAAATTTTCTGACAGGGCGAATTCGTCTCGGCAGAGCTCGGGCCAGATCAGATACCACGTGCTGGGGCTGCCGGGAACCAGTGCCAGCTCCAGCGCTGCTTTGTCTTCCCATGGCTGGACGCAAGCCAGAGGCCGGCACGCAGCCTGCATAAACACTGTGGCCCTGCTCTGGCTGAGCTGACAGCAGTGCCAGCCCTTCCACAGCAGATCTGTTCGGGTGGGTGAGTCAGCCCTGCACAGGGATGTTATTAATGACTCTGGAGCCACATGCTAAGGGAACATCCAGCTTGCAAGTGGCCCACGGGGCTCCCTCAGCCTTTCTCCTGGCTGCAGTCACCTCAACCATGAGGTATTCTTCCCGGTACCATCTCTCAAAGAGTGATGAGGAATCCAAGGCAGGGTTTGGAGGTGGTGGTAGGGTGTTGCTGCACAGTGAATGGCAGCTTCCCTGTTCAGGGAAGGAGATCTGGAGCGCTGGAAATACTTCCACTGAGAACAGAGGAAAGCAATCAGAGGTGAATGCAACCTGCAGTGCGATAGCTGCCTGTGACCCACATGAATTCGGAGCACTGATAGCACACTGCATACCTTTACGGTTAAGTTATGAAAATGAAGTCATTCCATTCCTGTTTTTCAAGCACCGATTCAACTAGGTGGCCAAACGCACCCCTGGCGTTCAGCTTCTCAGCAAAGCCACTGATTCAGATAAGGTTTCCGCATGTAAGGAAACAACTACGTGTTTTGGGGGAAGGGGAGTTGCTCATAATTGGGTGTTTTCTAGGAAAAAACCCACCCTGTATTTAAGTATAGGTACATATGTGTATAGGGAAAAGAAGGCAATGCGAGGAAGAGGAGAGAGAAGAGAAGAAGAGAAGAGAAGAGAAGAGAAGAGAAGAGAAGAGAAGAGAAGAGAAGAGAAGAGAAGAGAAGAGAAGAGAAGAGAAGAGAAGAGAAGAGAAGAGAA
>VZRI01010888.1:340-21027 GCA_013397515.1 Upupa epops | reverse complement strand
CTGCACCCACACCAAGGGGAAGAGAGCCACATCCACCGTTCCAGGAGGACCCATCCACCACCACCCCCCTCCCCCCCCTAACTGTCAGGTGGACTCTTTTGGGGTCCCTGGGATCTTCTTTTCGTTTGGTTGTTTTGGGTGTACTGTTGGTGTTTCTTACTGTTCTTAGTAAAGAATTGTTGTTCCTTTTCCCAAATCTTTTGCCTGGAAGTCCCTTAAATTGAAAAATTATAATATTCTGGAGGGAGGGGATTGACAGTCTCCATTCCAAGGGAGACTCCAGCTCTCCCTAACTGACACCTGTCTTCCCAAACCGAGACACCATGTTGGATTAAAAGCAAGAGCAGTGATGACAAAGCCAAATAGGCTAACAGTATCTTCCTGGTAAGCCAACAAATCAGAAAAATACCCCAAGTGTTCTGAGCTAACGATGAATCTGAAGGTAGTGTAATTTCATGCAGGCTTAGATTTTTACCATGGCACACATTTCACCCCCCATTCCCCCAGTTTATTACTGGTTCTATCTATCAGTTCTCAATCGTTAATGTTTAGTACTGCAAATGTTATAAAGGGAAATCCTCACAGCTTTCTCCTATACCTACAATACCTCATATAATATAATAAACCCCTCACGTAAACCAGCCACAAGTGCAGGTTCAGCTGGTTTGCAACATTTTGGTGGTATTTTGGTTTTTTTTAAAACCAAAAATCCTTTGCCAAATAGCTCTCCTGTATATAGTGTAACTGTATACAACACACAGGTAATTATGCTGTTAGAGCAACCAGCACAAGGCCCTGTCCCAGCCCCTCACCACCAACAGAGCAGTTCTGTGTGTGTAAACTGTATGTTATCATTGGAATTAGGGCAGCAAAATCCTGGCTTGTGGTTGTAGAGCACAGATGAATGACCCAAGTACTTTACCATATGTGATTTGGTAACTTCCATTTATTTGCAGCTTTTTAGGATGAACAGCTTAGGAAGTGATTCTTAAATTTTATTTTTCTACTGATCACACTATCACAGTGTCACAGTAATGATGAGGCTGGAAAAGACATAAAGATCATCCAGTCCAACCTAAAACCAACCAAGTAACCCTAAACATCTGACATCTAGATCATGCCACTCAGCACTTCATCCAGACTAACCTTAAACACGTCCAGAGACAGTGACCCGACCACCTCGGTGGGCAGCCGTTAACAAAACCGGATCACACTTTCAGTAAAAAACCTCTTCCTAATGTCAAGTCTAAACCCACTGTGATGGAGCTTAAGAGCCCTTGTCCTGTCTCCAGTGTCCAGGGAGAAATGACTGACCCCCGCCTGACTATAACTACCTTTTATGTAGTTATAGATAGCAATAAGGTCACCCCTGCGCCTCCTCTTTTCCAGGCTAAACAGACCCAGCTCCATCAGCCTCTCCTTGTAGGGCTGACCTTCCAGGCCCTTTACCAATCTAGTTGCTCTTCTCTGGACTCGTTCCAGCACCTCAACATCCTTCCTAAACTGAGGGTCCCAGAACTGAACACAATACTGCAGGTGCAGTCTAACCAGTGCAGAATAAAGGGGAAAGATAACCTCCCTCTCCATTCTGGCCAAACAGTTCCTGATACAGGCCAGGATGCCGTTAGCCCTCTTGGCCGCCAGTCCACCAATACCCCCAAGTCTCTTTCTATCTGAGTACTCTCCAAGATCTCAATTCCCAGCCTATAGTTCTGCTTGGGGTTGTTATAAACAAAATGCACAATCTGACATTTCGACTTGTTAAAACTCATCCTATTAGAGTCTGCCCATCTCTCCAGTCTGTCCAAGTCCCTCTGCAGGGCCCTCCTACCCTCCAACAAAACTACACAGGCTCCAAGCTTGGTGTCATCTGCAAATTTGCTCACGATTGATTCCAACCCATCATCAATATCATCAATGGAGATGTTGAACAGGACCAGACCTAACATTGAGCCCTGGGGAACACCACTAGTAACAGGCCACCAACTAGATGGGACACCATTAACCACCACTCTCTGGGCTCATCCATCCAACCAGTTCCTGACCCAGCTCAGAATATTCCTGTCAAAGCCCCTTGCTGCCATCTTACCTAGGAGTAGATCATGGGAGACTGTGTGGAATGCCTTACTGAAATCTAGGTAAACCATGTCCACAGCCTTCCTCTCATCAACCAGTTTAATGGCACAGGCAGTGCACGTATTGGGGTTTTTTTTGTGTATGCCTGTGTGTGTGTGTGTTTTACTGAGCTGTCTCTCAGGATACCACTTGCACATGCCATGGAATTAAAATTTATTCTGGTCCAAGTTGGTTGATTTTGTTTTTTTAATGAATATCACTTTTCACACTCAGACTGTCTCAGGGTGCTTAGCTGGTAGAGCGAGTATATAGGTAACTAACTCAGTCACCACACTCTCAGCAATAGCGCACACACAGCTCTGTGTTACAACCTCAATTTTATAGATGCATCTAATGTTAGTCTAGACATCAGGCTTCTTCTCTCATTTTAGAGAAGGACTATTAAGTTTCTACTCTGGGACTATTAAGTTTCTACTCTGAGGCCAGCAAAGGGTAATCTAATAGCAAGCGGGCATAGAAAAGGTAATGTAATAGTAAATAGGGATAGAAATACTGAATACAGGTAGAAAAAGTAATGTAATAGTAAATAGGGATAGGGATAGAAATAGTAATATGGTAGTAAATATGGATAGAAATAGTACTAAAATAGCCAATACAGATACAAATAATAATAAAAAATGAATAAGAGTATAAAATAAATACAGATACAAACAATAGTATAAAAAACACAGGATTAAATCCTGTTAAATATAAGATGGTATCCAGGAAACTGGAAGAGTTTCCCAAGGGAACAAAGCATAGAATGGGTTGAAAAGAGTGAATGAAAGTTTATTTGTCTAGAGCTCTGAAAGTTTGTGTTATAATTACACAGTGTCCAGGAAATTGAAATGTCTGAACAATTTGAGTAGGAACAGCAGGGATTGGAAGCAACCAGGAAGGGGGCTAAAAAGCAAACCCAGAATCTTCTCAGCAGAGGACCATTCCTTTCATCACTTAAAGGCGGAGATGTAGAAGTCCCTAAAAAAAGAGGAAACACACAGCTGCTGGAAACACACAGTGTGTCCAGCTAAGATGTTTTTCTGCTGCCTGTTTCTCAGCTGTTTGAAGACTGATAGTGTTTCTGGCTGTGGGAAGCCAGAGGAAGACTTCTCTGCTGCTGCAGAAGCCACAGGGCAAAGATCTGCTGTTAACTGTACCTTGGTTGAGGGAAAAAAAAAAAAAAATTGGTTTCCCTGCAGTTAGCTTGCAGTTTTGCAGCATTCCTTCATACTCTGTGCTGTGTGGCACCTTTCAGGTGTCATTAGGAATGGGATTTTTAATTTATTTAATTTGTATTTTTAAAATTGTATTTTAAAATGTATTTTAAAATCTATATGTAAAGCGTATTTAAAATTAAAATATATATTTAAAATGTATTTTAATTGTATTTTTAAAATTAAACTTATTTTTTAGTGTTTGGTATTTTATTAATAGGAAAAAATATTTTTTATTTTACAAGTTTTACTTCTAATTTTTAGGTTTTAATTTTTATTGGCAGTTTTAGTTTTTATTTTCTTATTGCTGAATTTTTATTTTTGAAGTTTTTGTTCATATTGGTCAGTTTGTTGTTACTTTGTTGAATGTGTAGGGTAGGCACTCAAGGCACAGCTCATTGTAGTAATAATCTATGAAGGGCTAAGGGCAGCCAATCAAACCAGGCTCTAAACTGAGATCATCAGGGAAGTGGTTGCTTTGTTCATGATGATGGTACTTTCTGGAGGTTTTGGATGTTCTTTCAGGGTCTTTTCTATGTTCAAACATCCCATCTGGGTCTTCTCATGCACACATTACTTTTAAAGGCATGTTTTCTCCATGCTTGTCTTTAATAACAAATGGGAAGCTAGTAGCTCATAGCCATGTTCTTAGATACCATGTTTGACACCCTGGTGTGATTACTGGGTGATTGTTTATAGTAGGGTCTCCCACGAGGCTGTGGGCACCAGTGATAATGTTTTATTTTGTGAAGAGCAGAAATATCCTTGCAGCAATTTCATAAATGCAAAGTGACAGAGAGAATAAGTAGATGTGCTGAGAGGACTAATGCTTATTATGAATTGGCTCTTCATACCCTCATCATTCAGAGGAATGATGGTGATCACTCAGAGGAATTCAGTCTGTGAGGCTAAGCTGATGGATTTGTCTTGAGGACTATATTCTCAGATCCCCAAATGTGATCATTTCCCCTTCCAGAAGAAAAATAGCATCTAGCTCCGTGTTTTGTAGGAAATCAAATGAGTTTTGATACTGAAAACAAGGAAATTAATGTCATTTACATGCAGCCATCATTCTTTTCAGAGCTTCCAACAAAGAATCCGATAATCTGTAACACTTCAAAAAAGGAGGAATTTGGGTGTTTGCTGTGAGGTGATGGAACCCATCATAAAAAGGCATTTATATTTTTATTTTCTGGGTTTAAACAAAATATTGTAGCACTTGTGTGTGTAAACCTGTTATAGTCATTGCAGAGGACTACACCAAAATGCCTCCGTGATTCCAGAGTAATACTACTGTAGTGCTTAGGCTGTACTGATACTGTTTTAGTTCAGAGCCTGATGCTCAACTGGCCCTAAATACCAGAACCATCTTTAGCCATGTTGTGGTGTGACAGAAAGGTTAGCAAAAAAAAATGTCTCCTTCAGTTATGATTGTCTTCTTATACTTTTAATCATGTACCTCACCCTAAAGATTCTCTCTGAAGAATGTTAAGGTGATTCCTCCAGGCAAGAAGAAGGAAAAGAGCTTCAAGGTCTTCTCAATCTTTCCCAGCTTTCTCCTGTGATTTCTTTATTGGGATCCCAAAACCAGAAGTGCCAGGACATTCTTTTATACCTGGAACATGAATTTTTGTCTTAGAACACAGTCCTCTCCTACATAGCTCTTGAATTCTTAATCTGCAAAGCCTCTATTAGTAAAAGTAGGCAGTGTGTCTGCAGTGCAAATGAAGTAGTGAAGGACTGACCAGACATTTGTTTTACTATTTATTAATTGCTCACATTTCCAAACATGTTAGATTTGAAATGTTCAGTCTGTACCCAAACCCCTCATTCACAAACCTAATTTTGTTGTAAAGCCAAACATTCACGTTAGGAGCAGATGAGCGGTCACATTAAGAGCACTCAGGACCTGATCCTGAACATGCTTCTCTTCTTGCTTTAAGAGAGCAGATGAGCTGTGTGAGATATAGTTCTCCTCAGATTTTGAGGTAGTATCTTTGGACAGACCCTTCTTTTTACCAACGAAGGGTTTGTCATGTCCCTAACACAGTCTTCAGTTAGTCTGAACAACAGCAAATTATAATGGAATCTAAACCAACCCTGTAATGTCAGTGCCAAAGGCCCAAAGGCCCCTTCAAAAGGATTTTCTGCTTAGCTGTGTTACCCTAACTACTCTCCCTTATTAAAGTCAGATTCTAATAGCAACCAACTGATAATAACATGCCAATCTAGGTCTTAGGTCTTTGTCATGGTAAGGCTTTGGACTTAGAGCTCTTCTGTGTTAAAGATAGCTCAAGGACACATGATGGAGTTTCTCATCTGGAATAAATGGAAGTTTGTCCAAATGAATTCTCAAGTGTGATATTTAACAGCTCCCTCGGTCCTTTAGCACTTTACTGCCAGGATTCCAATGAAGAGGGAAAATTATTTTAGCTGCAGGTTCTATCCCCACTTGGCATTGTGCATTAGACTGTTCAGTTATCACTGAACCTGTGAATTTGCCCAGGCTGTTAGAGAAGCATGAAAACTCAGATTGGTGCTTGCAAACACATTGAGTCACGTAGGTAAGTAGCCATATGTTTATACTGAGGCTAAGCCTGAGCAATGCGCAGACTCTGTTATTATTATTCTGCCACAGGAATCAACATGAATTCAACAGCAATTTTTTGAGACTAGATAAAATGTTTTAATTTGTTATTGGTGCTAAGATCAAGGGTCATGGAAACATTTTTTGAGTAAGATATACAGAATTTTCACTCCCAATTCTTGTTCCATCAGAGCTCAGTGTGAATTGTACCTGGATGTATGCCTGTGTACATACACAGGCACATGGGGGGCAAACTGTTAAATGCAGGTAGTGCACTGACTACAAATTGCTGAGAGACCTAACTACAGACAGTCAACACTCCCCAAAAAGTCTTGTTGTTCCTGACTTTGTTCCTGTGCATTCCAATATAAATCTATGTGAAACCAAATTTTAAGAGAATTTCACTGACATGAATCAGTGTCCAATCCAGAAGTCCTTTTCCTGTATTTCCTGCATCCAGGTTTTGCTGGATGGAATAATTACAGCCTGTAATCTATAACTGTGCTAGAACTGGGAGAGTAATGAAAACTTCTTTATCACAAGAGAAATATAATTGTTAATTAAAAAATGGTTTAGTATGTTCTGTTATGATGGTTGTGTGCTCAGCTTATGGCAATGAATAGAGAGGACCAAATGTTTTCCTGATAAACTGCTTCAAACTAAACCCCAGTAAGATGAGTAAGGCAGTAGGAACAAAAGGTGGTTTAAAAGAAAATAAAAATATCTGCTCTGGGTATAAAGTGATGAGGATTCAGCATTCTCTAGGTTTGTGGTTCCCTTAAGCTTGTTAGAAAGTCCCAGCATGTTTGTAGGGTGATCCAGATCTGATGTTGCCTGCGCTGCAGAGTCTAGTGACAATTGGACCCTATCATATTACCTCTTCTCTTGAGGTTTTGGAGGAATATTTAGCTGAATCTTCTAGGGATAGCTTTAAAAAGGATTATTTGGGATTGAAGGTGACATTCTGCTTCGATAGTGTCTTTTCCCTGCTTCTGGTAAGTTTAACAGAGTTGGGAGTTTGGGGGGCAAGGCAGAAAGCTGTTTCAGTCTACTGTCAGTTGAGAAAGTAGCGGTTTTCTGGAGCTTTCTCTCTCCATTTTGCCTGGATTCACCACCATGAGCTTGAATATTGGCTTATTATAGGCTGCTTATTCTGCATCAGAGGCTTCAAATGTGGCCGTAAGCTCTAGCCAGACTAGGACTGAGATAATGTGCTCTTTCAGAGTCTGATGAGATCCCCAATGTAAAGACAACTGTAAAGGAAACCACTTGGAATATTCACAGAGGTTAGAGTGAACTTCATTTATTGCCTTAATCAGTGGTCTTTTGTAGGGTTTTACAGGGTTCACACAGCATAAGCAAAACTACTATTGCCTAAACTAACTTGACCACTTGTGTTTACTTTCTTATGAATGGTTATATGCAGATCTGCACACGCCTCTACATCTGTCTCTTCTCCCTATTCTGTGATCAGTGCTTACTGCTTATCATCCTTTTTCTTGTTTACAACATCACTGTTCCTCCTCAGTTATTCCAGGACACTGCCTCTGGGGCAGCAGGCTGGGTTGTGCAAATAGGCCTTGAGCAAAATATCGTGCCTTTGATCCGCTAGGATATTCTCTACACAATTGTGTCGATAATAGAACATGTTCTCCCAGCATCCAGGACTTGCTGTGTCTATTAGATTTTTATTTTCACTTTGAAAGTCCTCTAATCAAAAGCAGAACCACATTCCAGTTATGTACTTATTTCTTTTTTTACCATCCTCCAGATGCCACATGTGTCCTTCCACACACTAACATCAACTTGAACAGCACAGTTCAGGTTACAAAGATGTTTTCCAGCATCTTGAGGCACTTATTGCCACACACAAAAAGGAAAGAAGAAAATCAGTTGTGGGGTTAGATTTGCTGATATTTGACTGGTGCAGATCTCTGACAAACTTATGCTTTCTTTAGCTGAACTATACTGGAGAACCCAGAAAGTCTGGAGGAAAGTAAATTCTGAAGTTGAGGACTTAAGCAGGTCTCTTTATGCAAAGTACTTAGACAACTATTTGTCTTCTCCTTCAGCATGGTAGCTACTTTCTGTAGAATGTAAATGGCTTCTTCATTGTCTTGAGCTCCTCAGCTCTCTCTTGTTGATCTAGACTGGTTTGGCAAAATACAGGACAGGGCTAATATGTATTTTGTTCCTTTGGGATTCTCCATCTCAGAAAACTATTGAAAAGTTGAGTAGCTTGATTAAAAGGGTAAGTGGGACAAATCAACTTCTCATCAAATGCCTCTAGGGTGGCTGTATAGTAGGCCTCCTGTCCTAATAGTTTCTAGGAAATTCCTGGTGTTTACTGAACAATTTTAAAGAGTTTTCTTGGAGCTTCTCCACATTAAGAAGGTGGAATCCTAGAGAAAGGTATGTACTCCCTTATGCTGGTTTTACCTGTTGCTAATGTTGGGCCTAAGGCTTAGCTCTGTATCTCTTGGATCTCTGCAAGCCTTTCATACTTCTCAATACTGACATTCATAGTGATCGATGGCTGGGAATGGATTAAGTCTTACCAAACACTTGTTTACATCAAAGGTTACAGCAACACATTATTTATGAAGGAATTAATAAATTATTAAAAGGTTCTTTAAGAAGTGATTAGTTAGATGTTATAAAATTTCCAAAGAGTCAATGCAATGATTTGCAGCAGGAGTCCTGCTCAGTGTTCTGAATTGCTCTCAGAGGAACCTCTCTCCTGTTGGCTGTAGCACCATGCTCAAAGCATCCTTCTAGCTCTTAGAAACTGTTTAGGTGGTTAAGACTTTGTAGCTGACCCAACTCAACTCTCTAGCTGACAGATCCAAACAAAATAATTCGGAAACTATAACTAAGTTTGGTTTTTGTTTCTGTTTTGAAAGCCAAATGCATTTTGAAATGCTGGAATTATCTGAAAGCCTGGAATGTGATGAGTTTTAATGCAGAGACGAGAGAACATTTGTGTTTGGGGCCATTCTGTAGACACTGTGTGGTTGGTCATAGGGACAGCTCAGTTCAGCTGCAGTAACATTTGCAGCTCTGGTCAGTGCTCAGGCCCTTCCTGTCTTCTCAGGCAGCTCATCATCACTTTGAATAAGGGGAATGGAAGTTTGAGAAGCTAAACAATTATTCATCTGCAGTTCTTTTACAGCTTCCCAGTGTCATTAGCAAAGGAAATAGACAAGAAAAGGGTTTGGTTACGTTTAGACCTGGGCTTTGCTTACATTTAGAGAGTACTTCTGAGCACCTAGGATTAAGCATGCAAAAAAGAACTCCTACAAAGAACTTAATGATTTCCCTGTTTTTATTATTTCCAGAGAAATAATAAATACCATATAAAAATACATATTGATAATATATAAATAAATACTATTTTCCAGAGAAACAATAAAAAGGTACTAGAGTCAGAGCTGTCTAATACAGAGTGCAAAAGCCTGTGGTGGAAGGGTTATGAGTAGGACATGAAACCTGCTGAATTTCTAACTCACAGAGTAAGGTGGTTGTACCTGCAGCCCACAGGTCTACAAGTGCTCTCTGCTGTGGCAGTTTCTCTGGTGTTTTGTGCCAGGGTTAAACATAGATGGCTGTTTCCAGCTTCAGCCCAGGCTGTAAAAAGAGTAAGAAATGGGATTCTACAGTAATTTAATTCTTGTACAAATGAATTGATCCATCCCAAACTTGTAAAATCACAATCAGCTCAAGAGAATAAGAAGATAGAGCTACTATCAGATTTTACAGATCACAAGAAGAGCCATCTTTCATCTTTATATAAGCCTCTAAGGAGGAGGGAATCAGTAGAAAATTGGGCCCACTCTTTTCCTACCATTCAACAACATAAAGGCAGCAGCATAAATTAGTTGTGAAGGACAGATAAGCCACTGCAATGGAGCTGTTGCAGCCAGTCCTCAGATTATGTTTTTCTAAGTATTACAGAAAAAACCAACACCCACCATTTGTGAGGGGAAGAGCTTCAGACTATTACAATCATGAAAATAGTCAGGGAAGAATCAATGTGTTACTGTTTTGTACTTAAAATTCAACCAGTGGCCCACAAGGCAGAATCCACCAGCTCTGTGTTCAGCTGCGTTTTCTTTCTGGCTCCTTATCATACCAGAAATGTAACCCTGTTTGGTTGGGTCCTGCAGAGGAGAGAGACAGGGAGATTTTTGTTATTTATGGCCATATGGCTTCATACCAGAAACACAGAGCGCAATGACTTCAGAAGTCACCACAAAGATTTTAAATGCATTGAATTCCTCCCTCCCTCTCCTTTTATCTCTAGCTGGAAAGGAGCTCTGGCCTGGGTGGCTTTTATATGGTCCTCTGCAGGCCGAAGCATAGTGGTTAGAATAGGGGGGGAGGAGGAGGAGGAAGAGGAAAGAAAGCTGCTTTTAAATTTAAGATGCTCTTAAGTTAGTAGTCATTTCTCATTAAAGCTGATTTTAAGCTGCCAGTTTAAATGTGCTAGAGATAGTGAGAAAACTTCCTGCAAGGCTAAGCTCAAGAAAAAGTATTTCAGGCAGATATGAATCAACAGGAAACAAATGAGGATGATTTGTACTGCTGCATGTCAAGCAATTTTGGAAGTCAACATCAAGATTTGTTTCTGGAAGAGAAATTCAGGCTGAACTGATGGAAGATAAATCAAACAAATGCATGGGCATTCATCTGAACTCCACAATCCCTTTTAAAATGACTGTAGTATGTTATACTGTTAATAGGATTTATGGAGGATCTGTTTGATGGTCACCATCACTGATCCTTGAAGAGAACAGGAAGCAAAGCCTAAGTTTATAAAATGCTAATGGAATACAAACATCCTTTTCCCCCATCCCAGTATAGCAAATTTGTCTACATTTTATCTGTAGGAACCATTCCAAATGGTTCATGCCTGTCTGACTTAAATCCTGTTGCTACCAAATACAGCTAGTGAGTAACAGCTGAGACTGTGATAGTGTAGAAAAGGCAGTTCCAGCTCCCAGCCCTCTAATTTACAGCCGGTCATGCAGGAATTGTAATGTAACATCATTTTATGTAGGCAGAGTGTTTGTCTTCCTCACACAGGGTAACTACTATCTGCTTAATCTATGCAAAACCCTCTGGTATATTTAAGAGAGGCAGGATATCTTGTTTATAAAGTGAAGCTAGGAGTAGATGTGGACAGTCACAAATAACCATTCCCAAATATTTTTTCCATGCTGTGTGCCCTCTCCTAAGAAGTAGGGTGTAGCAGAAGGGGCTCTTCAGATACTAAACAAACCTTAGTGCTTAAGCTCTCATGTGAGATTGGTCACGGTGAAGACACTGTAATGAGGTATTCAGAAATCACCATCAAGTTGTGGTAATCCTGTTTTTATTAGCAGTCTGCTGTGAGTTACAGGATGCTTGTAGACAGCTTTCCTCTCCTCCAACTCAAGTCCCTTTTTTTTCCCTTTTCTATTTAATTAACCCTGATCTGTGTCTTCAGCCAGCAGAGCTTCGTGTCCTCTTGCAGCCATTGTGACAGCATCATTTTGCTTTACCTTGTTGAGAAAGTGTCTTCTGCAAGCAATACTGGAATGTTCCAAAGACAGATGGGAGCAGAGGTGGAGGGTAGAGCTCCTGATCACTAAAGCTACTTGATTGCACTTATTAACTCTAAGAATAGAGACATGCTTCATTGCTTTTGAAGGACAAGAGTTATTATTCATTGTGTTAAGTAGATAAGTGACTTTACAGGCTTAAAGGAGTTATTTAGGCTTGTGGCAGGAGAGCCAGAATGTCATCTTGTTTCCCTCCTGGAGTTGGAGGGTTTATCCGTTGTTGGGAGGATGTTGAGGTCCTCACTGAGGTGATTTCGATGGAAGTTTTTTCTTCTTAAAATCTACAGAATCAGCAATTAGTCCAGAGGCTGCTGTAAATGACCTTTCCTGAAGGCTGATAAAAACTTTGACAGGATGATGAAAGTTCTGAGGAGACTTAGATGAGAGTAAGGTTGTGACAGAGGTGTGAAAAAGTCCTCGGAGGCAAAAAGCCACATACGTATTTCATATCTTTTGTCAACTGAACTCACCATGTGTGCCAGGAGCTTCCCACCACCTCCTTGTAACAGGCGCCTCAGGTATTTTGAGCTGTTCTGGTCACCATGTCGAAGGCAAGGGAAAAGCAATTTTTAATTAAGTTTTTACAGCACTCATTGACGGGAGGGGGATTGGTTTTGTAACCAGGAATCTCTGACCTGTCACTACATCTCCTGGAAATAATTGATAGGTTTAGATTGGCCATGAGGAAAACCTTCTCCCTGGAAAGGGCTGTCAGGCCTTGGAACAGGCTGCCGAGGGAGTGGGTTGAATCACCATCCCTTGGATGTGTTTCACTGTCATGGAGATCTGAAGCTAAGGGAAAAGGTTTAGCTGATAGCCTTGGGACAGTCAGGTTAACAGTTGAGCTCAACAATCTTGAAGGTCTTTTTTGACCTAAACTGTTCTATGACTTTATGAACTGTTTCATGGTGCTAAGCAGGCAGAAGGAGTGCAAAGAACTTGATGAATCAAAGTCCCAAGAAATGCACCCGTGTAAGAAGAGTTCCTCCGTTCAAGCTCCACAAACTGAAATAAAAAACACCCTCAAAAACACAGAGGCCATCAAGCACTGTAAATGAACACATCACTGAGAAGCAGTTCACCCAGCAAAGTGTGCATCTGGCAGGCAATGAAACTGCTTCCTCTTGTGCTGCACCCCTCCACCTTGCTTTTTTGGAAGCATGTCACTTGATCAGAAAGCAATTGGTGTAGCAAAAAACAGTTCTGATCCACAGAAAAGGAAAACTCTCCCTCATGTGTGGTAGAGATGGACAGCATGGGTGATACCCACTTGCTTTCTCAGTCCTGTAAATGTCCCAAGCTGAGTATTCATTTTTTAGATAAGCCACAAGCCTAAACACATGGGGCTGTGCTGTCCTGCTGAGTGACAGATGCCCAATGAAATCCCCAGAACAAGTTTTTGCAGAAGATAGTTCCTCAGTGTAATCTGACAACTCCATTAAAGAGCAATCTGAAATAGCACTAGCAGAGATGTTGTCCTTTGCCACCTCTAAAACTTTACTTGCTTTCTGTACCATGACATCCTGCCAGCTGTACATGGGAAAATTCCTAGGTCTTCACTGTCTCTAATTCACTTGGCTCTGTTTTGTGTGGTCTGGACTGTCTGAAGAGGTGTGAACTGCAGACTGTCAAACAATGGTCCGGAGTGTACTAAGCAGCTTTAAAGTGATTCAGGGGAAGCCAGGAGTCAGTTATTTCCTGTCTTGAGCTGTCATTAACTGATGTACCACATCCCCCAACCCTCCCCCCACTTTAACAACTTAAGCAACTTTGTTAATACACTGGGAGTTAATGTGTAGAAGTCCATGATCTGTTCATCAGATGGACAACTGCAAAGAGTGCAAAAAAAAGAACAACTGCTGCCACTTCAAAGACTTTCCAGTTTTGTTTTTTATGTGTTTTGTTTTGTAGTAGTTTTAGGGTGGTAATGACCACCTGGCTGTGTAGGGTAAATATCCTGGAAAAGATTTTCATGCGTTTATAATATTGGTCATTTTTTTGTTTGCGAGCATGAGGTGTAAATTTATTCACTCTGAAATCAGTCCAAGCTTTCTGCTGTTCTGGAGGAAAAAGAGTCCGTTGAAGAGACATCAAGTGTTTTTGAAAGCAAAATACATCTGTGTGAAAAATGCTTCAGATTTCCCTTTAAAAGAGCACTCTAGGCTTTCCTTTGGAAATAGTGGGACTGTCCTGCGAACAACAACGGCATCTCTAGTGCTCAGAAAAGACATGCTTCGTTTCCTGATTTTGCAGCCTCTCTCTCTTTCTCTTCTGCATCTCTGTTTCTGCACTCCTCAGACACATCGCAATTGCAGAGCCACAATCCAATGAGTTTCATGGTTCAGGAGATCGTGAGCCTCTTGGGGATTATATTAATAATCCGCTTTGTTGTTTTAGCCTGGTGAAACACTGACCTTGTGAAGGTAACAACTGTTGACAAAGATCCCCACCATTTGTCACTGGAATACACTTTTAAATTACTGACCCTTTCTAATAACACACTGTATATCTTTTTAGTATTGAAATTGTAAGAATACAATTTGTGAGTGCAAAGCAGCACAGCAAGGTGTAATATTTGAGAGTGAATTGTTTCACTTTTGACCAGGTTTTTAAATACAAGGAAGAGAGAAAAATTTGAAACCGAATCTTTGTTTAAAGGAACCTGTCAAAATACTCTCCATCATCTGTAAAATATCTCCCTGTAGGGCTGTTCTTTTTTTTAACCAGACCCTAAGGAGCTGGAAATGTAAAAATCTGGTTTGACTTTCCATATCTTCTTTAGTTATCTTCTTCTGAATAGTTGAAACCTGTCTCTGTTAAATGCAGGCTGCTTGTTTATTGGAGGGAAGCACAGCAAACATCTCCCATTTTAGTGTGGGGGTTCATGAAGGAAGTATGAAGAATGTGTCTGAAAGGAGAAACTGGGGAAATAAAGAATCTGAAATCCCATTGAACAATGTTTACTGGAAAGCTGGAAAATGACAATTTATACAGAATTGAAATTCTGATTTGAGTGTGCAAACATGTAACTGAAGTCATCCAAAAGTTTCTTTCTGCTTGGAATTAATGCTGCTTACGTGTGCCTGTGCTCACATAAAGTTGTCTAAGTAATAGAACCTGAGAAAGCAGCAACAAAATGTCCTCTTCAGCCTTTGAAAACTCCTTGTTAGCTTCACTGGAATTGGCAGGTTCCCTCCCAGACTCCTTCACTGCAGTCAGACCACATTACCTCAGGGCAGAGAGGGGAGCACAAAGAAAAACTTCAGGCTGATTAATTTTGAATGTAGTTCTAAGGATGTCATACAGAAGGAGCTTATTTGTCTGAGACAGCATCAGCATGGCTTAGAAGGTGCCATAGTACTCTCAGAAGAACTTTTGATCAGTGGCTTTTGAGTCTGATAAGTTTTAATATGAGTACAAGATATTAATTTGAAATCTTGCCCTGTCTGTATGGATATTGGTAGTTGACATGGTAGAAGAGGTTCAATTTTTTTCATAGCAAATAAGGAAAGAATCATTGAATATCTTTAGTTGGAAGAAACCTTTGAGATCATCAAGTCCAACCAAAAAGAATGTAAGGCTGAATCCTGGCAAGCTCATGTGTCTGTCAAGCAAAAGATATGCAAGAGCCTCAAGGGACACTATATTGATATTTTTTTGACTGAAAGAGAGAAAATAAAATGAGAATTAGCTTGAAACACCCTTGTTAGGAATGAGCATTGAGAGGTGGTATTTTGTTCTTGAAAAACTATTCAATTTGAATACACAGATTACAGCAAATGCCTTTCACAAGGGTTAGGAGTTACCAAATAAATTAATCACTCCATGATTTAAAATACCAAACACAAAATGGAGTGTGATGAACTCTTCTCAGTGGGCATCAATATTTAACTTAAGCATCAGCAGAAATAGTCAACATGGGTTTTTGTTAGCTGTAGCACTTCTTAGATAGGTGGGGTTTTTTCACAGGGTTTACGAAAGTGGGACTTTTTTCAATACCCATGAAAAGGGACAGTATCCTTCATGAGCCTCCCCTAGAAGAATCTTGCTAGCTCTAGTGTTTTGTTTCAACAACAAGCTTGGAGTTTGATGTCTCTTCATTATTTTTAACTCTTTTTCTCACTCCTTCCCAAATGGATACAGTCATGGTCCTTGTTGCCTGTGGGTCAGGTTCCAAATACGACAGCTGCTCCTGTTTGGACTTACATTGTCTCCCTGGCAACTGAAGCTGTACGGAAGCTTCTTGTGTAGTTCTACTTGATCCTTCTCTTTCCCCCCTCATTTTAGAAGCCATCACTCATGCAGGAGTGAACACTGCAGGTCTAGGTAGGCTGTAATGCTCACATATGCCAGTAACAGGAGTTCAGCAATGGAGTGTGTTTTCCATAACTACACAATGAGATTCAAACACCCTTACATAAGTTTTATACTGAAAACAACCTCTTGTGTGCTCTGTCACATATGGCCAGGTTTCATTGCATGTGTCCTGGTTTGGTACAAGTTTAGGGGCAGAGATCCTTGGTTAGAAATCTCCATCCCCAACTCAACTCCACAAGGCAGACAGAAGAAGCTCTAAATAGATCACAGCACCCAAATTCAAGTGAAATGAACAACTTGTATAAAGCATCCTATTAAATATCAATACCGACAAAATAAAGGCAAGGCACCACAAGATGGAGAGTAGTCCCCCTCAAAACTCCTGTCCACCATGATAGGCCCTCTCTGTCTCTCCACCACCCCCAAAACCTGATAATGTTAGCAGACATAGGTGATTGAATACCTCTGGGGCAGGGCATACAGCAGTAGTGGGTAGAGCAGGGGTTGGAGTTGGGGGTCGGGTGCCAGGCAGCTCAGCTCGGCACATGCAGAGGAGGCAGGGATCCAGGATGATCTGTGATGAGGGAGGAGGATGAGATGAGACATGCTCACCTCCAAGCAGAGTCTTATGCCAGGGTGCAAGGCCCACTGCATCCCCTGCTCTAAACCAGTCACAAGCTCCCCCATGTCTGGTATCTATTGTTCACCCAAATGGACCATTTGCTGACAATGGTTTCAGCCTTTCTAAGGGCAGAAGTTACCCAGTGAGGGACTTTTTCTGCCTCCCTTCACAGGCTAAACCAGAAGATATTATTTGAGAACAAAAGGAATGGAAAGGTTATACAAAAATCCATTTTTTCTAACCTAAGGCAGTGTGTGAAAATATCCTCAGTATAGGCTTTGCTGTAGTCAACTCCAGCATAGAGAGCAGAAGGACATTTTCTCGGTTTGGGAAGACAGGTACCAAATTCTTTCAATTTAAAGGCCTTCAGGCAAAAGATTTGGGAAAAGGAACAACAATTCTTTGTTAAGAACACTAAGAAAACCCAACAGTACACCCAAATAACCAGACAAAAGAAAGTCCTAGGGATCCCGACAGAGTCAACCTGCTGCAATTCCCAGAGCGGCGGATGTGGCTCTCACTTTTCCTTGGTTCAGGCGCAGACGGAAAAAAAAAAAACACAGCAGGCAGGAGGTGGCAGGGAGTGGCTGGAAAGTGTCCGCGGTAGCCAGGAGCCAGGCAGCCACAGCAGCAGCTCTGCTTGGTGCGGGAAACAGTGGGAACTTCGGGACGGGAGGCAGAAGGTCTCGGAGAGAGGCCGGATGCCGTGGAGCAGCAGGGGCAGGGGTGGAGAGAAAAGCGGCACCGAAAGCACACGAAGCGGCTTCAGCTGGGCACCGCAGGGTCCGGGGACAGGAAACTCCCGTAGAGAGCGAGCCCCCCTCGTTTTCCTGAGTCCCAGTTTATGCAGGTGGGAACGGTCAGCTCCCCCCACCTCCCCCCACTGGGTGAAGCGTCTCACAATGGGATGATATGAGCCTTAATGGTCCATCAGCAGAAGATACTTAAGAAATATTGCCCCACCTGGTTTTAACAATTGGGTCAGTAGAGGACATTCACTACCCCACCCCAAGAAACATTGCCCTATCTGGTTTTAATAATTGGGTCAGTAAAGGCATTCACTCCCCCATCCCCCTGGAGTTACAAAAAACCAGAACCATACAGCTTCTCAACTGCTTTCAACAGATGAAAATAGAATACAATCTTTTTTGTTCCATAACCCAAGACAGACATAAACTGCTGTACTCAATAAGGGATCTGTGTGTTCAGTGACTGCCACTGTGGGGTTATATTTTTCCATTAGAGGAAATCATCTTTTGCACTGGTTGGCAAAACCCACTTTTGAGTTACTGGAGACAACACTCTATTCCTGACATCAGCGTCTGGGTTAATGGTTGGACTTGGACTTGATGATCTTAAAGGTGTTTTCAACTGAAGGATTTCAGTACTGTCTTGATGTTAGCTTCTCTACCCACTAGGAACAGAAATAGAGATGGGCTTGGGAAGTACCGTGGTGCAAACTATCAAGGCTGTTGAGTCAGTGGCACCCTGATACTATTAAACATTCAAATCCTTAATGCATGGGCACTGGTTCACACCACAAAAAACACATTTTGAGGTTGAGTCTGAAGTTTGTATATAGTCTAGAGGTACCAAGAAGCCCTTTGTATTAAGGAGTGCGTTCTGGAGAGGCAATACTCTGTTGGGTGCCAGTGAAGGTACATACAAAAATTAGAGATGTGGGTGAGTCTGCTCTTCCTTGACATTTGGATCTGGGAATTCCAAGTCTTGGACTTCAGTGGGAGCTCATGGCTTATGTTTTAAAGGAGGAAAAACCTGCATGTGAGCTGTTCCCTGTGCTGATCAGCACCAGTGCTATCTGGACTCTGAGCATAGGGATGCCTGAGGATGGGAATGTCAAATGGGGATTCAACACTTGGATTAAAAAAAATCCCAAACATGCATAAAGTGTAAAGCATATACAAATAAGATTCTATGGCTGTTATCAGGAACTTCTGCCTTGACTGTTCCCACAATCAACAACTTTGAACCTGTCGGTTCAATTCTCTCTCCACACGGACATTTGCTGCTTACAAACCCTTGAAATCATTGTAGTTACTTTCCTTCTTTTTTAATTTTTTTCACTAGATGGGTTGCCTGGCTTTGGGTGTATTTGTTGCTAGATGTCTGGTTAACCTAGCAGTGAGACACATACCCAGTGAAACAACCAAGAATCCTTCCCTAATGACCCAGCCTCTGCTAATTACTTGCTTGTGCAAACAAGGCTTCTGTTTGCTGAGTGATGCTAAATCAGTGTGAAATCCAAGTCCATGCGCTGCCAAGGGTCTTCACCCTTCTTGCTTGAGAGTATCATTTCTTGTGGAGTGACTGGGTGCTAATTCCAATTTTGTGGGAGCTGGGCAGCACCATGAGGAAGATGGATTTTGTGGCTATGCTGCTTGGAAATGAGACCTTGGCATGGGATAAAGGCACTTCTGCTCAGAAATAAGGAAGAGAATAGCTTTCCTTGAAGCTATAAGGTCTCAGGCAAGCCAGAAGTCAGTGTGATCCTTTTATTAGAGAAGGGGAATAGAAAAGCATCATGAGATGGTTATAACTAATAGCAACGGGAGCCCTCAGGCCTGTATTGTTGGAGTCTCTTGTTGGTAGTTTAACTCTCCCAGTGAAGGGTAACTAGAAAAAAACCTCTCCTCACCAGAAAGCTTTCTGGATGAAAATATTTGAGCCCTGCTTGCTGGCTCTTTCATCTCTGAGGACTGCAGGGCTCATTGCTTGGTGGAACAGCTTTGTGGAAAGTAGAGGCAATTCTTTTCTTAAATGTAGCTTTAGGATCACTTTCATACAGAAAACTAGCTCACATGTGGGCTATACACCTGTTTTAGTTCCATTTCAAAAAGCAAGATTTATGTTTCTACTTCTCTTGCAATTCCTCACTGTGGTGAGGGTTTAAATAAAAAGTCCAGAAAGAAGGAATGGTGTGCTGGACTGCCTGGTCTGGTGAGAGGTGTTGCTGCCCATGGCAGGGGGTTGGCACTGCATGATCTCTGATGTCCCTTCCTACCCAAAGCATTCTGTGATTGATTCAGTGATGCCCCTGCCTGGCTGTATGGGCATGTAACAGGCTGGCTGGTGTATTTAGGACTTTCTGGGGGAGGTGAATTGAATCCTGTGACTGATGCTAGCTGCATAGGGGAGCAGGTCATGTGGCTGCTGCTTGGCACTTACCTATAAAAAAGACAAAGGAAACATGAGCTCCTTCAGCCTGTCTGGTTAATATACTCCTTTCTGCTCACTGTGCGCCCAAAATCGAAGACTCAGTCTTGCTGCAACTCTACATTTCATCACTCTCAAGAAGTCTTAGGGACCTTTCATTGAGCTGGTATCGATATTTTTGGGCTTCTTGTTGTTTAGAGCTTGAGCTCGAGCTCCTGAGAGCCGGGCTTGTTAAAGTGAATCCTTGCTTTAGCAGATAGGCTGCTTGGTGGAATGCCTGGTCTTGGCAATTTCTCATTCCTCTGAGGTAGCAGCTTGACTCTGCTCCAGAGCTTTCCTCAGACCTTGGCAGTGTTCCATTGGAGAGCAAGTTATCCTGGCTGGATTCCCTAGTGAAAAGGAGCTGAGTGTTCCATTTTATTTCCCATCACTGTACATCACAAAACCAGTCTAGTGTTAATTGCCCAGCAACTGTTCATAGATTCATAGTATGGTTCAGGTTGGAAGGGACTTTAAAGATCATCTGGTTTCAACCCCCCTGCCATGAGCAGGGACACCCCTCACTAGACCAGATAGTTCAAAACCCCATTCAATCTGGCCTTGAACACTTCCAGGGAGGGGGCAGCCCTTGGCAACCAGTTCCAGTGTCCCAGCACCCTCATCGTGAAAACTTCCTTCTGACTTCCACTCTCAACCACCATTACTCCAGGTCCTACCACTACAAGGCCTTGGAAAGAACCCCTCCCCAGCTTTTCTGTAGCCCCCTACAAGTACTGGAAGGATGCTATAAGATCTCCCTGGAGTCTCCTCTTTTCCAGGCTGAACAGTCCCAACTCTCTCAGCTATCTCCATAGGAGAGGTGGTCCAGCCCTCCAGTCATCCTAGTGACCCTCCTCTAGACATGTTCCAACATTTCAATATCTCTCCTGTGCTGGGGATTCCAGAACTGGACACAGTACTCCAGATGGGGTCTCACTGAAGCAGGATAGAGTCCAACCTAAAACCAACCAAGTAAACCCACCATCTAAAATCTAGATCATGCCACTCAGCACTTC
>VZRI01010870.1:0-10959 GCA_013397515.1 Upupa epops | reverse complement strand
TGGGCCCCTCAGTTTAGGAAGGATGTTGAGGTGCTGGAACAAGTCCAGAGAAGAGCAACTAGATTGGTAAAGGGCCTGGAAGGTAAGCCCTGCGAGGAGAGGCTGATGGAGCTGGGTCTGTTTAGCCTGGAAAAGAGGAGGCTCAGGGGTGATCTTATCACTGTCTATAACTACCTAAAAGGTGATTATGGTCAGGCGGGGGTCAGTTTTTTCTCCCTGGACACTGGAGAGAGGACAAGGGGGTCACAGTCTTAAGCTCCGTTGGGGGAGGTTTAGACTTGACATTAGGAAAAGGTTTTTTACTGAAAGAGTGATCTGATATTGGAATGGGCTGCCCACGGAGGTGGTTGGGTCACCATCTCTGGAGGTGTTTAAGGTTAGGCTGGATGGAGTGCTGAGTGGCGCAATCTAGATGTCAGATGTTTAGGGTTACTTGGTTGTTTTTAGGTTGGACTGGATGATCTTTAAGGTCTTTTCCAGCCTTATCATTGCTGTGATACTGTGATACTTTTCTATATTTGAAGTTTGCAGTTCAGCCTCACTTATGGCTGCCTGCACCAAAAGCACCAAATCATGTCCTCGTGGTTTTCTCCAAATGTGCTGTGGCTCTGAGTACTGCTGTGGTGTTTTGTACCCCTGCCAGGCAATGTGCAGGGAAGACAAGACAGGTGATGTGCACGAATGAGGTGCCATGCCTTCTGCAGCATCTAGGAAACCTCACTTTAGCATCTTCAGCCTCTGCTGCTGTGAAACCAAGCACAAGATGATGGTTGAGGCCATCAGCAGTGTCTGTCCAGCATTTTCTTTTCATGTCATGGCTCTCTTGTGGCAGTGGTGAGCCAGGGACGCTCTGTGATCTGGTTGATGGTGTTTACTGTCTTCTGTGGGTCCACACAGAGGAGACAGACCAGAGCAGCAGCCTAGAGAGACCATGGCTCCTCTGCTGCAGATGTAGGAAAATGAGGGCTGCAGAGAGGAGGAAGACAATGTAGGAACTTTTTTCTCTTCTTGCTGTAAGGACCTGGATGAGGAAAGTAAGCTGCAACTATCATCAGACTCTAGTGAAAGGCTATCATGCCTGAGCTTTCCTGGCACTCCAAAGCTCACTGTTCTGAGGGGACCTTGATGACCCCAGGAAATGGCCCCACAGAAACAGTCTGTGGGAGGAAGAAGGAAGCAATGTGCAGAGGCATGGGTGAAAGCAAGGCAGGCACTGGAGCAGTGAACTTCATGTTGTTCTCTGCTTCTCTTGGCTGTGCCAGTGTCTGAAGTAATGACGTTGTCTTTACCGTCTGGGTGGGTGCTGTAAGCTTTGGCCAGGTGAGTGCTGTAGATTTTGGCCGTGCATCTAAGAAGATATAAGGAATCCTTCAAAGGAGGTGCTAAACCAGTATTATGTAAATCTCACATAGCTTAGAGGCACCAAGTATAGAGCCATAGATAGCTGGACTGAAACAAAATCAATTGCTTCAGTAAACTTCAGAACGTTTTGCTAAAAGCACTTACCTAATAGAGTTCTGAATATTCACTTCTCTGCCCCAGGCTGCGTAAAGTCACAGTTAATGATTCATGCCATGTATGATGAAAAATGGGGGTACATGTGAAGGGGAATATGTAGGAGGCAGACTGGAAAGTCTGTATGCCCCAAGTACCTCAGCCAGTGGGAAAAGGGGGAGGATAGCATGTGGTTAGGAAATTAAGATAAAATGAGGCTATACTGTCCAGTAACCTGAGAGACTCCTTGACAATATTTCTCTACTGGACTCTCCCTTTATTCAAATAAAGTTAATTTTTATAGGACTCCTCTATCTCCATTGTGAACACTGACCTCTGGCAGCATAATTTTCTACACAGGTGGAACATTTCTGGAGGAGAACAGAGCACAAAGAAATATTTGATCCCTCCTGTCAAAGGACTTCGAGGGAGACGTAGGACTCTGTGTCCACAGCACAGCAACCGAGCAATGTTTCAGGAACAGCCCTGGCGTCTCAGATGCTGATGCAATGTGATCTTGCCTAGAGGAAAAGTGTTCCTCAGGAGGTGGTGAACACAGCAGCCTTAGGCCTTGTGCAGGGTTTCACAGCACCTGCATGTCAAGAGCTGACGGTGTTTGTCCTGAAAGTACTCTCTTTGGGTGCCAGCACTTGAGGTTGGCTCTGCACTAGATGCAGACAAATTCTATTTTTAGCTGATTGCTGCAGCCAGGATGGGAGTTGGTCTTCTACTTTGTGGAGATGAGAAGACACCATGTGGATTCTTCTCCATTCTTGCTGTGGGCTTTGCTGAGGCAGTATGTGTGTAATTGGTAATGATCCTGGCTTATGAATGAGTAATGATCCTTCCTGGGAGGGAGGCTGCCTTGCCTTGTGCTTATGGGAAGTAGCAGTGAATTAAGGTTGTGGGTCTTGCAGTGTCACCTTGGGCAAAATACTTCGAAAACCACTCAAATTCTGTAGATGTGACTGAAAATCTCTACCTCCACAACTCTGGCCTTTTGTACCTTGGTTTTTATGCACAATGAAGATAATGCTGCCTGTGTGCAGCAGCTTAACCCCTTAGACCAGTAATGACAGTAAAAGGTTTTCAGCGCCTGCTGCCCTGGCCTTTAGGAGCTTGATCTTGGACTGCTTTGTCACCTGGAAGCTCTTCCTTCTTTCAAAAGAGGGGGGTTGAGGCAAGTGGGTACCTCTGCCCTCTTTTTTTTTTTGTTTTTACTTTGCTATTGGTTTATTTCTGCAGGTATGAATGGGAAGAACTGCAGCGTGTGGATGTTTTTACCTCTGGTGTTTACCCTGTTTACATCAGCTGGATTATGGATAGTGTAAGTTAAGTCCTGCTGGCTTTTTGGGAGAGGAAAAGGAGTGGTACTTGGAAATATCACTGCGGTGGGGTTGGCATCTTGGCAGGGAGAATCTTTTGAGGGTGCTACATTCTTGAGTTGCTGTGGGGCTGAGAAGGCACACGGTAGGGGTAGGAGCCAGTCTGTTTCAGTTCATGGCTTGGAAGATCACATTTTTATATCTGAATTTCTGTGTGTCCCAGGCCAGGTATGTAATCTTGCCTTCTTCTGGGCATGTGTTACAGGGAGCTGCCTGAAAAGAGATGGACAAAAATAGAAAAACACCTTTTCAGCATGTTTTTTTTGAATGACTCAGCAGAACTTTTGCAGAAGCTCTTGTGGTCTGCTTTAGGGTGCAAACTCAAAATCCCCAGAATCCAGCACTGCACTGACAACCTGCCAGCAGCTTAATGCTGACATCTCACTTTCTCACTAACACTTCTTACCAAACTACACAAGACATGAATTTGCCCTGAGCAGGGCTCTCACAGGATTCAGGCAGATGCCTGCAGCCTGAATTTGAGAGTGATACCAGCAGTTACGCTCAGCCTGAGAAGCTGTTACATCTCAGGATGTGGCTTAGGCCATGGTCTCTGGATGGTTTTCAGCAGAAGGGGCAGTTTAAGCCATTTGTCAGACTGCTATTGTGTGTTTTTCTTGTCCCATCCCTGCTGTTTATATTACAGCAGTCGTTCATGGTAAATTAGCTGAATCAAATGATCCAGATTAAAAATGAAAACATTCCCCTTGTTGGTTATTTTTAAGTCAGGTCAGTTTAGTCACCCTATTTGTCTACCTGACCTGGCAAAACAGATGCAGCACAGAGCATGCACATCATTAGGTTGGGAAGTGAGCAAAACTGCTTGCTTGAGTAAAAGAAACACAAGTTGCTTCCAGCAGAGACTAGCAGTGGGCTTTTGAGACATTTAATGAATTGTTTGACTGATACTTGGAATTGAAGCCAGGGTAAATTTTTTACATGGTTTTCTCATTTTTCTTTTTCTTTTTTTATTTTTACAGTTACTTTATAGCAGTGGAAGATAACAAAATTCTTCCACTAAATGTACCAGACAGGTAAGAGCTGGCTGTGGGCTTTACATTCAGTTGGTTCTCTGTTTAAAATAATGTTACAATGAAAGCTAAAGCTAAATGTTAAAGAAAATCTTGAATCTTTGTTTTTGTGTGTTTATGTCTCTTAGAAAGCCTGGTTCCAAAAGAGTACCTTATATAAGGTAAGTGAATTTTATTATTTCAGTTACTGTTCAGTCTGGTTAATGGCTGTAATTTATGTGTGTTTGCCATCCTAGCGTTACAATGCACTTTGTTTTCAAAGTATTGCAGGCGATGCTCCTCCTGCAAGCTGTGTGTTTAGCCAGGTCATGAACATGGCGGCATTTCTAGGTAGGAACCACAAGGCGAATGTTTCTTTCTCTTTCATAATTTGTTTTAAGAAGTCACTGAAACATAAGTAATGTGCCATATGTATTGTTCCTGAATATGGTGATATGAAATAACTTAAACTGTGAGTACTATTGATTAAGAAAATACTATTTTTTCTTCATTTGTAGAAAGACAGAATGAAGCTGGATCATTTGAACTCTATTGTTTTCTGATTTACTGTCATGGTTTTAATTGTCTCATTCAATCTTAGCTTTGAATCTGTGTGACTGTTTTGAGTTGCATGGTAGTTTTTGTATTATACTGTGAATGTGAGATAATTGTATGGGAACTCTATCAAATGCAGTAACTGATTATGCAAAATACCATCAGTCCTGAAGTCCCTCCTTTCCTACCCCTTCCTAAATTCCATTACTAAATCTGTGGAAGTTACTGATGTTTTCAAGCTGCAGAAGTTGAAGGGAAACACTACAAAGATTAAAAATAACTGGAAAAAACTTGACAAGAGGTATCTTTCTGGATATTAAAATTATTGCCTTTGCCTGAATGTATTTTGAACAAATAATCTCAAACTTAAATGGCAAACAATTAACATTTTAACTTTGATTTGCTCTGTTTTAGTAGTAATTGCATTTATCTTTTCCTATATTGTTCTATCAGTTTTGCTCTGAGCTATTCTCTTGAAGTATGGGTTCCATCCCTGCTGCCTGAGAAAGACACAATAGCATCTTATCAGAAATATGGGAAGTTCAGTTGGGTTGAGCTTTTAATGAATCCAATCCTGAGAGTGCATAAGTAAGATACCCTAATAATGTTAATCTCACATAAGGAAAATGAGGCTTAGGATGTAAACTCTAGTAAAATATGTTTAATCATGAACCAGCTTGACATGAATATCCTTATTCTCAAATATCATTTCTGAGTGGATGTTGGGCAGTTTGCACTTGGTTTCCATGTATGTCTTAGTTTCAAGTTTAGATCTTGCTTTAAATAATAAGACAGGATCTCAATTAGTAGAAATAATTCTGGCTCCAGATAGTACTAAGGTTAGAGACTTGTACACTTTGTATTTGATGTCTAACACCCAGAGCAATCTGGTTATAACAATATGATTTAAACTTCTGACACTCTATTCACTTCAAATACCATGTATCTAGCATGCTGTCTCTTGTGATAACGTGGCTGCTTGGCAAGTGTAGTGTGGCCAGGTAAGGCCCCACTGCTGCAGACCACTGTGTTCAAACAGCCTCTGTTGACCTGCACCAAGTCTGAGTGAGTTTAAGACAGGAATTGAAACAATGAAGCCAAAGGGCAGCAATTGACTTGATGCTCACTCACCATGTGATCTGTGAGGACATGAGGATAGAAGTCATGGAGAGTGAGCAGCTGGTGTGAAGAAAGGCAGGCAAACAAAAGACATTCAGTTTTTTGAAGCTAAACTGTCCTGTATGCTTTTGTTGATGCTTCTTTGCATTCCAAGAACCAGT
The DNA here is from genome assembly GCA_013397515.1 of Upupa epops. Classification (NCBI taxonomy): domain Eukaryota; kingdom Metazoa; phylum Chordata; class Aves; order Bucerotiformes; family Upupidae; genus Upupa; species Upupa epops. Next base: position 5,235 of record VZRI01010870.1, on the reverse strand, counting down.
ATAATGTGGGAACCTCCTGACTACAAATGTGTTGTGGGAGATGCTATGATAGGTGGCCATGGTGATCACAAAATGGTTGAGTTAAAAAACTTTAGTGTAATGAGAGAAAGGGACAGCTGAGTGGTGGCTCTGGATTTTAAGAAAATGAATTATTCAGGGAGCTATTTAGCAGAGTACTCTGAGAATCTGCTTTTAAGGGCATAGGATTCCATAACTGCTGGTTAGTCTTTAAGAACCACCTGTTAAAAGCACAGGAGTAGGCAATTCCACTGTAAGCAAGTGGGTCAGAACACTAACTTGGCTGAGCAGGGAATACCTTGTGGCACTCTAGAGGAAGAAGTAATTGTGTGATCTCTTGGAAGCAAGGTCAACCTTTGCAGGAAGATGTCAGAACTATGGTTCTGGAGGGACACCATATGTTCTCTGTGGGGAGAAGACATGAAAGGCCAAAGCTTAATTAGAGCTGAAACTGGCCATTGTTGTCTCGGGTAACAAGAAGGGCTTTTAAAAGTACGTTAATAGCAGGAGGACTAAAGAAAATAATCAGACTGATACTTGTTGAAGACAGTCATCTGTCTGATAGGGTTCAAGAAAAAGAAGAGGCATTAAATGACTTCTTTGCTTCAGCCTGTACTAACACCGATGGACCCTGGGCTGCCTGGTTCCCTGAGTCAGAGGACCACAGCTGTGGGAATGATGACTTTCCACTTGAGATCTGGCTGCATCTCCTGAATGTTCACAAACCTATGAAGCCTCATGGGATTCATCCCAGAGTACTGAAATAGCTAGCAGATGTAATGGCAGGACTCCTCTTGACTATGTACTGAAGGTCCTTGAGGTCCCTGCTTACTGGAAGCTAGCCAGTGTTGATCCAGTCTACAAAAGGGGCATGAGAGAAGATCCAGGGAGCTACACTCAGTCTGGCAGTTCCAGTTCCTGGAAATTTTATGGAGAAAATCATATTGGATACAGTTGAAAGGCATTTAAAGAATGATGCACAGTCAACATGGGTTCAGAAAAGGCAAGTCTTGTTCAACTAATTTGATATCCTTCTATGATGTGGATGAAGGGAGGGCGGTGGATGTACGTTTCCTGGATTTTAATAAGGCTTTTGTTACTGTCCCTCAGCATCCTTCTGCATAAGTTGTCCAGTTGTGAGATGAGTGGGTTTGTGGTGCACTGAGTGAAGAAAGGGGCAGAAAGGATCATAATGAATGTGGCCACATCTGGATGGTGACTGGTTGCCAGTGCTGTTCCTCAGAGTTCTCTTAAGGATTTGGAGTGGATTGATTCACAAAAGCAAATTGCGTGGATTGATTCACAAAAGCAAATTGCTAGGGAGTAAACTCTTTTGCAATTTGGATTAAAGTGGATAGTTTGTATTTACTATCGCCGTTATTTTTCAAAACCATGTTTTTGGTATTATACCAGGGGTTTTGTGGAAATATAGATCTAGTTTGCTAAGAAAGACAAGTTACAACAACATGCCCTGCATGCTCTCAGTTTGAGCATAAGCATAAGAAGGTTTCAGCAACAACCACCAAATTTACCTGTTCGACTAAGCTTAGTTTTAGAGGTCTCGCTTGAATTCCATATGAATGAAAACTGGTTAGCGTGGCTTCTGTGTTCTTCCATGCAGCAGTTCCCTGCGAAGGGCAAGAATGGGCAATCTGAGTATCTCGTCTTTGTCCTATTATATGGTATATTATGTGTTATATACATCATATAGTAGTTCTCAGGCTAATTGTAAGCTTGGAAGAACTTCCAGGCTTCGTGGAAAAGGAGTACAATATTGAGGGTTATGTTTGTGACACCAGCAGCTGACATTCAAATGTCAGAGGAGAAGAGGCAGCGGGCACTGTGGCAAAATCTGCACCCGTATATCTGTGCTATTCATATAGTTTGTAATACAGGTGGGGTTTGTCCTGTGTCCTGCTCATGAGTGCAATGAAATGTGGTGCAAGCGCAGCTGCCACAACATAAATGATTAGTGTGTGTGTGATAGACTGTGCTGAGACCTTCACAAGTGAATAGGAAAATGCTCTTCTTGCCTTCAGAAAATTTGCAAGCCATCTCCTATACAAAACATCACGAGAAAAGGAAGCATGAGGGCTCAGCCTAACTGTATTATGAGATAAATACTTCTTGTGCCCAGTTTCATTGCTGATTCATAGTGCTAAACTAGTTGTACTGCTGTGAGCTCTCACTGGGTAGAAAGAGGGTGAGGGATCTATGAGCCCCCAGCCAGGTGGTTACTGCAGGGTGTTCTACCTAGTAACACACATTGCGCTCTGTTTCCTTCTCAGCACTTGTCGTGGCTGTTCTGCGTTTCATTCAGCTGAAGCCAAAGGTGCTAAACCCTTGGCTGAATGTCAGCGGCCTGGTGGCATTGTGCTTGGCCTCTTTTGGGATGACTCTACTTGGCAACTTTCAGGTACTGTGCTCCAGGCTTGGACTCCTGCATCCATGCTGTGAGGTTCCTGCCTTTCTAAGCAGATGTGCTTAAGTCTTTGAAGCACCCATGGTGTATCAAGAGATAATGTCTCTGTCTGTGCTCCTGCTCTGACATCCTTATTTTGCCACTTATGTGCTTTCAGCCACATGATGAGATGGAGGGTCACAATAATTTTTCATGTTTTCCCAACAGGATTTAGAATCACAGAAGCATTTAGGTTGGAAATGACATTTAAGATCATCCAGTCCAACCAGATACCCTACTCTACTAAGTTCATTATCAGACCCACCACTAAACCATGTTCCCTAACACATCTGTGGCTTTGGAATGTATCCAGGGATGGTGGTTCAGCCACCTGCATGCTTATACTGGACCTGCTGAGAGCCAGAACTGGATAGGGTCACTCTGATTCTCCATCTTCCTGCAACGTCATACAAATGAACAAACTGTCAGTGCCACAAGATTGCTCTTTAGCATTGAGTGTCCACTGTGATCACAAGTGGGACTGTTAGGTCTGCAGTGAAAGTCAGGGCATTAGAGTCAGTGGCACTTGGGTTTCCCCACCCATTTGCTGTCTCTCATGGTGTGCAAAAAATGACCCCTGAAATGGTGGGTACAGAGAAAGAGCGCAGGCAGGGATTGTTATTTCCTGCCCATACAGAAAAGGTACTTGCTTTGTGAAGGGTGAAGCTCTGTGATGTGGACCTGCCCTTGAAAAAAGATCAAGGTAGGGAGACGGGAGAGAAATGAATGTAGGCACCATAACTAAACTGTTACTTTGTACTTTGTTTGATGGGAATTTGTTAAATAACTGTGAATCAAGGCTGCAGGGAAGAATTGGAGAGTGCTGGCTCCTTTTCTAGAAAAGCTCCAGACACAAAGGGAAATTGTTTGGTTTGTTGGGCTTTCTGAGTGGGTTTGCAGCTTCAGAGGATTTCTCTGCAGATTCATTGAACCTCAATGTCTTTCAGTATTGCACACTTGCAGAACTGGGAACTTCACAAGCAAATAGGAAGGTACTGAGGTACAGGGGTCCAAGGAACACAAGAGAGGTTGGGTTCAGAGCCCAGTGGTTGAGGGTGTGCAAGAGAAGGAACAGGTGGCCAAGCTTTTTGGTGGGAGGGATGTCATACTGGGCACACATGTCTGTGTTTTGGCTTGTGCTAGCTCAGTTGAGATGTCAGGGCTTTCACTACCCTGTCCCAGGCAGCGCTGGTCCCTGTAGCTGGCACTGAAGGTTGTACAGTTCACTACCATTGCAGGGAACTGTACAGGACCCCCACAGATTGTTCTTGCATACCCTGCCCTACCATCAAGCCAGAGAAGGATTTATTTCTGAGCTCTGTATTGGTTGGTCTTGTCAGGGAGTAGTGGAGGCCATCCCCAAGCAACTGGATTTTCCACTGTGCCTGGGATTTCTGTGGAAGATCTGCTTGACTGTGATAGCTCTCAAAATCTTGGTTATGTTACTGGTTACACCTCTGCCAGAAGAAATTATACAGCATCTCTCTCTCCCCACCTCAATGATTCCCACGCTTCTTTATCTCACCTGTTGTGGTTTAGACCCAGCTAACAGCAAAGCATCACAAGGGCAGTCACATGCTCACTCCTCCCCCACAGTAGGATGGGGAGCAGAAAACATAACCCAAGGCTTGGGGCGAGATCACCCAACAATTATGGGCACAGGCAAAGCAAACTTGACTTGGGAGGAAAAGAATAAATTTAATTTATTACCAATCAAATAAGAGTATGATAATGAAAAATAAACTGGGTGTTAAAAACACATCCTCCACACCCCTCCATTCTTCCCAGGCTCAATTGTGATCCAAATTTCTCTGCCTCTTCCTCCTGAGCCACAGAGGGGGACAGGGAATGGAGTCTGTGGTCAGTTCAGCATGTGTTGTTTCTGCCACTCCTCTTCTGAGAAGGACTTCTCACACTTCTTTTCTGCTTCAGCATGGGTCTCCCCCGTGTGAGACGCTTCTTCATGATCTTCTCATTATGTGAGTCATTTCCACAGGCTGCAGTTTTCTGTGAGCTGCTTCTGCATGTGTTCCCTTCCATGGAGTGAAGTCTTTCAGGAGCACACTGCTCCAATGTAGGTTTCTCTCAGACTTCTTTAGGTGCAGCCACCAGCTCCAGTGTGGGGTTCTCCGTGGGCTGCAGTTGGGCATCTGCTGCACTGTTAAGCTCCATAGGCTGCAGGGGGTCAGGATGCCTCACCAGGTCCTTCTCCACGGGCTACTGGGGAATCTTGGCTCCAGTGTTACCTCCCCTACTTCCCTTTTCTTTTTTCCTCCTTCTTAAATACCTTATCACAGAAGTGCTTCCACCATTGCTCATTGGCTCGGCTTTAGACAGAGACTGGTCTGACTTGGAGCTAGGGAGCTTCTAGAAACTCCTTACAGGAGTAAGCTTGCCCCCCACTAGCAAAACCCACTGCTACACAAACCTAACACACTAGCCCAGTAGTCCAGGATAGCCTAGCAGATAATTCCTGTTATGTCTAAACAATTGCCATTTTATTTGCTCCTAGCTGTCCAACGATGAGGAGGTACACAATGTGGGCACATCGCTGACCTTTGGCTTTGGGACTTTGGCGTGTTGGATCCAGTCTGCCCTCACCCTCAAGATCAATGTGAAGAATGAGGGTCGGAAAGTTGGGATTCCACGAGTCACCCTGTCAGCCAGCATCACCCTCTGTGTGGTGCTCTGTATCCTTTTGTCTCATTCCATAGGAAACTAGGTATGATCATACATGTCTGTCTCGGTTTGGGAAG
>VZRI01010852.1:15479-58015 GCA_013397515.1 Upupa epops | reverse complement strand
TAATGATTCTATGATTTGCTTTGCAACTACTTGTTTGAAACTGCACTTCTGTGGAGCTAACTGCTGTGCAGGGTGTCACCAGCACTTTGTTGTGAGACGTGCTAGATTCAGCAGCAAACACATTTCTACCTCCAACACAAATGCTTGCCTCCCCCATCCTTATGTTTGCTCAGGCCCAACAACACGTCGTCTCCCTCACGTTGCTTTTTGTACTGGTAGTCACACTAAATCAGTATGAAAAAAGAAATAAGGGGGAAAAGCTCCAAGTCTGAGAGTTTTAGGGCAGTGTGGCTAGAAATGCGAGTGTATTTCTGCTGGGTGCAGCTACGCTCATGCAAAGAAAGGAAGGTAAATGAATGCCCAGTTATTCGTGCCGTTGTGCCTGTCTGTTTTACCTCTCCACAAGCAGTAAGAGGCTCTAAAATGTTTTTTATCTCAACCCATAGGATTTCAAATCTTCTTTTAGTGAAGGTGGGACAAGCAGAGGTAACGGCAGGTAAACAACATCGCAAATATGTCTGGGGGGAAAGGAGGGAGGGAGGCTGCCGAATCTATAATCACACCTCTGTCAGCCTGGCTGCTCACAACACGGATGGTGCTGTCTAGGTATAATGGAGATCTATAAATAGCTGCATCATTATATAATCCTGTGGCAGTCTCATTCCCTTTCTAAATATAGGTTGTGCAGCAAAGGACAGCCTGGTGAAGTGCTGCTATCGATTCCCATTAATAGCGTGACTCACACTGCCTGCCTAATAGAAATGAAATGTGTGCCTTGGAGGTACCACACCGAGTAGGGTGTACTTACAGGAGGGAAAAATAACACTGTATTAGATTTAAGTTTGTAACCAGTGGAGGAGAAACTGAAATCTAAGTGATTTCCTAATGCAGGACATTATATTTTATATATACATATTACTACGTTATGTTCCTCTAGTCATAATGACCTCAAAGAAATGGGGAGTTGTCCTTAATGAAATATTTACTGTCTTGTCTTCTGTTTATAAACATGTGTTTATTGCCTTTGAGTAATCGGGGTGTTATAAAACCTCACAGCTAACCTGGCTGGCACGAATGGGATGAGAGTCAGAGGATCACGCTATCAATAAGGATTGCAGAAGTGAGGGGCAGTTTTCTCTAATGGACAAATACTCTTTATGTAAAGAGGGTTGAGATCAGAGCAGCAAACTATTTAACACACACTTTGCCCTTCACATTTTCATTATCATAAACAGCGAGGCGTGTATACGCTCGTTCAGTCATGCTGCCCCTCACAGCCAGCCTGGGGCAATCAATACTGCCATTTCTCACGCAGGGATTTTACAGCCTCCTTTTTGTCTCTTCTGCTAAGGTGCTGTCTCTGGTGAAGCCCTGGGTGATGTCTCTAGGTCATTACTTGGGGAAGGTGAACGTCTCACTCCAAAGCTGTGAATATAATAAGGGGGGAGAGTGCTGCAGTGGAATCCCCTTAGAGCTCAGGGCGTTGGTCTTTGCTCAGGGGTGAAAGCTCTTTGCAGGGAAGGACAGCAAAACCACCATCCCCAACAGACTTTCATGTCCAGACTTTCATGTCTTTCTTTACAAAGAGTTTGCTTGTCTGATAGGGCTCTCCTTGTGCAGTAAAGTAGTCCTTAACAGGACTAAAGGTCCTGAATTGATGTAACATCTCTTACTCAAAAGAAATAGCTTTAAGAATCTAAGTAACCCTTGTATACTGTCTGCATTGCGAGGCCAGCTCAGCTCAGGTCTCCCATATCTGTGGGGCAGCTTCTGTAGCCATAGCAAAGGCTCTGACACTTCCCTGGCACAGACACTGCCTTTGGTAGCAGCAGAACCAGTAACCATGGATGCATGTCCCTCTGTGTGTAGGCAGGAGCAGCATCTCCAAACCCACCTCACCCTCCTGCACCATGCAGATGCATCTTCAGGAACCCCCTTTGCCCTCCCTCTTTCTCACTTTCTAGGGCTAAATAATAATTTATGGAAACAACTGGCTGATGTTTTTTACTAGGATGACTTTGTTTCATCTAGCTCAGTTTACACCCGGAAGGAAAACTGTAACAACCCCTGACACCATAGGTACCCAAGTGCTGCAACCACTGCGTGAAGCAGCTCTGAGGACTATACATCAGTCCCCCAGGAGATGTCTGTTGGAGCAGCTGTGGTACCTGAATGCAGCTGACAAACCCCCTGGTGTGAAATGAGGGTATTCCCTCAGCAGCTCAGTCATCTCAGCAGCCCCTTGCCACCAGCTCCCCAGTTTGCCCATCTTTCTACCCAACAAGTGGCTGCAGAGCCTGACTCTTCCCTGAATCTTTGGGGAGAAACACCACAGTCCTCACTTTACTCAGCTTCTAAAGTGGGCATTGCTGTGAGATGCTCAGTGCTTTCATGCTTGCCCCCTCTGGGATACTTCAAACCATGCTTTGATTTAATCTTGAGTGAGTTAAGATGCGTGGTGTGAGGAATGGTTGCGGGATCTAGGGCTGTTTAGCCTAGAGGAGATCGAGGAGAGACCTTACTGCTCTCTACAACTACTTGAAAGGAGGCTGTAGAGAGGCAAGAGTTAGTCTCTTCTCCCTAGTGGCCAGTGATAGGATGAGGGGAAATGGCCTGGAGCTGCACCAGGGGAAGGTTAGGTTGGATGGCAGGAAGGATTTCTTTGCTGAAAGGGTTGTCAGGCACTGGAACAGCTGCCCAGGGAGGGGACTGAGTCCCCATCGCTGGAGGTGTTGAAGAGAAGGGTAGATGTTGCACTGGGGGACCTGGTTTAGTGGTGCTGATAGAGCTGGGAAAAGGTTGGACTTGATGATCTTGAAGGTCTCTTCCAGCCAAAACTGTTCTGATTCTGTAAGATGTAGATGATCAGACCTGACCTGATGTCAGGTAAGACACCAAATCTGGCTAGCTGGGAAACCTCTGCATCCTTACACAAATATAGTCTGGACCAGAGTCCCCTCTGCAGTCTTGGGCAAGTGAGGCAGTGCTGCTCACTGCTGAAACCGACGCTGCCATTGCATGAAGCAGAGGTTTCATACCTGAGAGTCCACAGATGCATCTAACACTGTGATCCAAACCTTGAGTCTCAGCTTCCTTCTCTGCTATATTTTACCCACTTCTTCCTCAGACTCCAGCCCCATGGTTGAACAGTAGATTGACAATTTCCTCACAGTACCACATGGTATTTTGACGAGGAAAACCTTAGTTTATCAAGCACCAGAGACGAAGGAGCGCTGAGATCTTTATCGTGCAACACATCTGACTTTTGTTCCAAGCAGTTAGGTGCTCAATTTGCACCTCCAGCAGCCAGAGTCAGTAATTTCTAATTTAAACAATTTAACTGAGTTTGCCACCAAAACAGTATTTTCTCTTCTATTCCCTCAGGCTGTAGAGCTCTGCTCCAACTGCTTCCCTTTGACAGAGTTATGGTAATAAAAAATGAAATAAAACTTACCTTTGCTTTCAAACACAAATCTTTTTTGACAGATTAGTCGTGGAGGGATAATCTACCTGGCCAGAGGAGTCAGGTATTTATCTGCGGGAGTGCACAGCAATATTCAGCAGAGACGTGGTACCAGCAGCTGGATCTTGGTCACGTGAATAACCTTAAAACCTCTAAAACCCAGGGAATTGCTGAAGAGATGCTCAGAAGGAACTTGTACGGAATGACAGGCCTTATCCATCAGAAATCCACCCAGCCAAGGGTGGTCACTTGGTCACAGAATCATTCAATCTGTAAAAAACCTTAAAGATGGTTGAGTGCAACCATTAATTCTACCAAGACCACTGCTAAACCCTGTCTTCAAGCAACATATCTACATGACTTTTAAACACGTCTAGGGATGGCGATTCAACCCCCTCCCTGGCAACCTGTTCCTATGCCTGATTACTCTTTTAATAGCACATATTTTCCTAATATCTAACATAAACTTCCCCTGGCACAACTTGGAGCCATTTCCTCTTGTCATTTGTGAGAAGAGATCCTCCTTAAAGCTCTTGGACTGCCCTTGCCCTGTCTGTAAAACTCCAGCTATCTGCATCCGCACGTTCTCGGTGAGCCCAATGTGACTGTTCACAGTGTCTTCCTTAATTACCTTGAAATGAGTAACAAATCATTAAAACTTGAGCCTTTTATTGACAATTTGCAATTGGGAGCAATGGTTCAATTCCTGGACTTGAAAATTCATTATAGTCACTTCCCCGTGACTATACAACAAAACATCACTTGGATTCTGTATGTTAAAACTGCATCTAAGAAGAAAATATGCCTCCTCGTGGCTTCTTGTCTTACAAAACTGCTGTGGGAGGAAATGGCACAAAGTGCTGTGCTGCCTAAAACTAATATGCTCCTGTGGAGAACAGACAATTCTTCCTTTATTAGCTGCAAGATAAATGGGCCAGAGCAGCATGGCCTCACACATTGCAAGCGTGGAGTGGAATTCATTGAATCTTACAAGTTATTATACAACCAGGCCAAAATAAAAAGATCTACAGAGCTAAAAAATGCTTCTGTCTTAACAAAAGCTAATTTACTACAGCTGTGGGATCAGCATCCATCCTGTCCATCCCATCCGCAGAACCACAGAGACCCTGCTTGTGTCCATGTACATCCTGAGGACCTCTCCAGGTGTGAGTGTCCCATCCAATACTTTCAGCAAGATGTTCCATGAGGTTGCCTGACTCCACCACCTCTCTGTCACCCTCACAGTAAAGAAGTTTGTTCTGGTGTTGAGGTAGAACTTCCTGTGCTCCAACTTGTACCCATTGCCCCTCGTAATATCACATGGCACCACTGAAAAGAGACTGTCCTATTCTTCTTAAGACCCACCCTACAGATATTTATAGGCATTAATAAGATCCCCTTTCAGCCTTCACTTCTCCAGCCTTAACAGCCCCAGTTCTATCAGCCTGTCCTCACAGGAGAGCTGTTCATGTACCTCAGTCATCCTTGTAGCCCTCTGTATCTCTTGAATTGGGGAGCCCAAAACTGGGCACAGTACTCCAGGTGTGGTTACATCGGGACAGAGTAGAGTGGGAGGAGAACCACTGTTGACTTGCTGTTTCCATAAGCTCTCTCCTGCACAGCCCCTTGTGCTGTGGTAATGGCAGCATCCCACTCAGGGTCATTGCAGCTCTCTGCATCTTCCCACTGATGCCTCTCACCTCCACCTGCCTGCTGCTGCCACATCCTTGCACTGCTACTCACTCTTAATTGACCACAATTTGCACTTTTATGCCTTTCCATTTTCTGCCTTATGTCTCTGGATGATTTATTACTGCAAAGCATCTACCCTTCACCCAGCGAGCCTGGCTGTAACAAACGAGCAGAGGAATATCCCCTCTACAATCGCAATTCCATCGGGGTGTCAAATAGTGCTAGCCAGAAGTGATGCCCTGTGATTCAAAGCAGTAGCTTTGAACATCACATATTCTTTCTGCATTTTGAAATGGAATTTCTCTTTCTTGGCAAAGAAAAGCCAACACCCACTGTGCTGTACATCGCCAGAATTCCTGCAGTACAGACCATGTTCTAGAATGTTCCAACTAGCACTTAGAAAACAACTTAGAAAGGTAAAGCTTGAACATTTTAGCCTTCATGAGAAAAATGCCATCATACTTCATTCTGATGTTGGAATCGTTGGAAACCTGGTGTACAGTACTAGAGAAATCAACTCTAAATGGATTACAGACTCACAGAATCCTTCAGGTTGGAAAAGATCCTTTGGATCATTGAGTCCAACCATTAACCCTACTCTACAAGTTCACCCCTAAACTTTATCTCCTATCACCACATCTAGAGCAGCTCTGTTGTGTGATGAAGCTCTGTTAAATCTATAAAAAGGGTTTGCTTTCTTCTAGTAATAACAACAAAACCAGACACTTTACATTTGGTGTTTGAATACTCTAAAGTTTCTTTAAAAAATCACTCTAGGATGGTCCTACACCATGGAGATTATTCCTTGAAGAGACAAGGAAAAAAAGGAATAGTTAGGCAAACAGTTACCAGCTTTTTATGCAGCTGAGGAACAGAGGCACATCTAAGAGGGTATAGAACCATAGAATCCTCATGGCTGGAAAGGACCTCCAGGATCACCAAGTCCAGCCCTCATCCCAACATCTCCTCAACCCCTAGACCATGGCCTCAAGTGCTCTAGCTACTCACCTTTTGAACACCTCCAGGGATGGGGACTCCACCTCCTCCATGGGCAGCCTGGTCCAGTGCCCAACACCTCTCTCAGGAAAGAACTTCTTCCTCAGATCCAATCTAACCCTCCCCTGATGCAGCTTGAGGCCATTTCATCTCATCCTATCACTAGTAATTTGGGAGAAGAGACCAACACCAGCCTCATTACAACCTCCTTTCAGGTAGCTGTAGAGAGCAAAAAGGTCTCCTCTCATCCTCCTGTTCCTTAGACTAAAGAACCCCAGTTCCCTCAGCTGCTCTTCATACAGCCTGTTTCCCAGCCCTCTCAGGTAGTCCCAGACAATATATTCTCACTGCCATCTTTATTCACTGATTGGAATGGAATTCAAAGACTTCTTTTAAAAGTAGATTTTGGTTGGTTAACAGACACCCACGTTCTCATTCTTGAATCATACATCAACACTTCTGCCACAGATGCCTATCATGGACGGCTGTGGGTACAGGCACCCCAGCGCTGCAATGTAAGGAATGCATTCATTTTAGTGACAGGGGAATCACCAAGGCTTCAGAACATGAAGAGAACGTTAGGAAAAGATTCCTTGTGTTGTCAGGTGACAGGTATGTGACTGTACAATACCGCTGCTGAAAGCATCTGTGATCTCCCTGACATACAACAGGGAGACGTACAGCATAGCAACCTTGGGCACACAGTTCAAGATCCATCCGAGCACAGGTGGCTACAGTCTGAAGTGTAAAGCGGTGGTTGTATATTTGTTCTTTGTTCTTTCCCTTTGCTGAGGAATTTTCTTTCATTGATGTGGACAGAGCTCTCACTTCATGCTCGGTTTAATCAGGCAGAATCCCTATGATAATAGTCTGTAGCCAGGATAAATCTTCCTCTCTGCCAGCTGCTTTGTTTACACAGCCCTGTGCTAACATTTCTAGCAGTTATGTATTTTATTAGAATGGCTAATTGGTAATGTAACACTGGGTGCAGGGATTACAACCTTGGTGCAGGGAAGGCTAGCGAATAAATCATCTTGAGTGCCATTAGGCAACATTTACAGCATAACCAGGTGATCAGACCCAGTCAGCATGGGTTCATGGAAGGTAGGTCCTGCTCAATGAACTAAATCAGAGAGTCCTAGAACAGTTTTGGCTGGAAGAGACTTTCAAGATCATCAAGTCCAGCCTTTTCCCAGCCTAATCAGCACCACCTAACCCTGTCTCCCAATGCAACATCTATCCTTCTCTTCAACACCTCTAGGGAGGGGGACCCAACCCCCTTCCTGGACAGCTACTTCAGTGTCTGACAACGCTTTCAGCAAAGAAATCTCTCCTGACATCCAACCTGAACCTCCCCTGGTGCAGCTTAAAGCCATTTCCCCTCATCCTATCACTGGTCACTGAGGAGAAGAGACCAACCCCTGCCTCTCTACACCCTCCTTTCAAGTAGTTGTTAAAGGCAAGAAGGTCCCCCCTCTGTCTCCTCTTCTCCAGGCTAAGCAACCCCAAAACCCAGAGCTGTTCCTCATACAACACCTGCTGCAAATCCTTTTTGTTGACCACAACTACCTGAAAGGAAGATGTTTTGTCTCTCCTCACAATTAACAAGTGATAGGACAAGAGGAAATGGCTTCCAGTTGCACATGGGGAAGTCTAGTTAGACATTAGGAAAAATTTATTGAAAGGGTTATCGGGCACTGGGAGAAGCTGCCCAGGGAGAGGGTTGAATCACCATCCCTGGATGTGTTTAAAAGTCATGTGGATATGGAGCTTAGGGACAGGGATTAGTGGTGGGCTTGGTAGAGTAGATTGATCCTGCAGTGGCAGGGAGATTGGACTAGACGATCTTTCAAGGTCCCTTCCAATCCCTAATGATTCTATGATGATTGGACTCTATGATATTAAAGGTCCTTTCCAACATAAACTATTCTATGATTTGATGATTCTCCAAATAAAGGTCCTTTTTATTATTACTTTCATTTCTTTTTTGACAGGCTTTTAAAGGATGAGCTAAACCATGGAGATGGAGACAAGAAAATGTGAATCCCTGCAGTCTCACGAGCAGGTGTTAAGGAAAGGAATGATTGCTGGGTGCTAAGAATAAGGCAATGGGAGATCAGACCTGATGCACCAGGTAGTCTGTGTCCCTGCAAGTCACCATAAAGGACTAACGGCTGCATCTCTGCAGCTCCTCAGGGACTGACCCAGAAATACACGATTGGAACGGATTTTGTGAGGCAGACAGAATTTTTCCATCTGGAAAATGTTTCTCACTAAGATTTTTTGCTCTCTAAAGCTCATGCATTTAGACTCCATTAATAACTGTTGCTTGCTTTTATGAGAGCCAAACCATGGCTGACATAGAAGTCACTATCAAGAATCTGTTGCTTTCCCTTGGTGCCAGATTTTCTCCCTGTTCTTCTGCCTTAGCCTTCAATGTTTTCTCAAGCTGCAGGAGCTGTATGCAGAGCTGATGCCTCACAGCTGACTGTGGGCACAATAATGGTCTGTTTCCATTTTTACCCATCCTCTATTCTCTCACATTCACCAACTGCCTTATTTGTGAGGTAAAATTAACGGCAATAATTTCCCAGTCTTTCCCAGAGCTGGTGTTGGCAGCCCAGCAATCTGAGCATCAGGGGTCCTGCTCACCAGTTTTCAGCTTCTAGTCGTCACTAGGAAGACCTGAGCAGCTGTTGCCTTGTTGTGTACATAAATACATCACTTCCATATTCATTGGCGGTTAGAGGCCACAGTCAGGTAAAAAGGCAGTTCTTCACCTCCAAGAGAACGCAGCTATGGAATTGGCAAAAAGGCAGAAGGGACAGATGAAAGAGATGCAGAGAGGATAAAGACAAGGCAAGGTGACAACAGACCTTGTTACTTCTTCCATTTCCCAAGCATCTCTGAGAGCCAGCTGTGATCTCTCTGCTGCACTCATCACACTGCAAGCAGTGGCTCCAGGGCACCACTTGTGTCTAAAATATAGTTCAGATGAGAAAGGGTGTTATATTTTTGTCCTAACTTTCTCAGCCAATCCACCTTTTGCAGAAAGACATCTGCTCTTTCAGGAAATTGCTTTTCTTTTCCCTTTCTTACTGGTTGTAATTGTACATAAATCTTTATCACGGAAGTTTGCTGCCCTAGTGAGACTGCTATCTGCAATTTAAAGAGCTGAGAAGCACATTATGTTGTTAGTCAAAAGGGCAGGAGGAACAAAGGTTTGAGCTTTCTAACTTAATTTGAGCTCCTCTGTGCTTGTGTTGTGCAATAACATTAAAAGTAAAGCGTGGGTGGACGCTGATTTCATAGTGCATGAACCTCGTCAGACCCTCTCCCAGCAGCACGGCAGTAATTCACTTACTGTACAAGCTACCGTGCAGAGAATGGCATTAAGTTCCAAACCTGTAGAAGAAAACCAAAACAGAGTTAATAAGGAAATACCTTGTGTTCTGTTTGTCTCAAGGCTTGAAGTTGATATTTCAGATGATCCAAGTAATAGGCATCGCTTCAGTATCCGCTGATACTTTGGGAACTGTGGGAGCTGTGAGAAATGGGCTGCTTTCAGGCCATTTTTATCCAGTAGCAAGGCTGGTTGGTTCAATGCTTGTAATGGGAAAAGGATTATTTCTGGGGGAGTTTGGTAACTGGAGAAAGATCAGATGGCAGCATTTTTCTCAGTGCAACGTAAAAACCAAGCTAAGTATTCACATTTACAGCAGGCTGGATTTTGAGATGAACACACACGTTCAGGGAGGAACACAACGATCTTTCGGTAGGAGGACAGTACAGCTCCTTACAAACTAACAGTGATGAAGTAGAGACAAAAATTATCGTACCAAATGAATTAAACCTCCTCTTTAGATTTAAATGGGATTCCACATGATACCTGAGGGCATCCTTCCTGTAAAGCACTCTTAATACTTGGGCCAAGGCCATGGTGTCTGAGTCTCTGCTCAGATAGAGCTGATGTGTATCTTCAAGCTAGAATTCCTGGCATGGACAGTTTGCCTTTACAGATGGTTGCCAATATCAGGCTATGAAAAAGAAGTGTGAATTTGAATTGTAGACAAAGCAGAACACTACCTACTTGCTCTCTCTGTTGTTGTGGCCAAGGATGGTCTGGATTTCAGTGCCTTCTGAAAGGGTGTGAATTCAAGGTTGTACACTTTGGATTATCCATTTGTTTTTAATTGTTTTCCTTTTTTTCCAGCTAGGTGGCATCCCAGGGCCCATAAACCTCTCAGTATTCTAGCTTTATCACACAGCTTTTACAAACAAGGTCATACAGAACAGAGGTAAAACATATAATTAATAATTATCAAGACTTATTGCCATGCGGGCTGCAAGTCCCTGCTCAGAAATTAGAACCAAATTATTTCAGGCTTTAAAAAAGGTAATTAAAATATCCAGCATACATAAATTAACTCCTCTGAGAGACTACACCAGCTCCATCAGCTCCCTGTGTGTATTTTCCTCCACACTAACAAGTACCACATGCCTCACATCACAACCATCGAGTTCCTTCCAATTGCACTTGTTTCATGCCCCACACTCCCTGAAACATCTCTCCAGCTCCCCATGCCTCATCTGCTTCTCCTGTCCTGTGCTAACACTAGCTGATCTGAAACAAGTGCACAGATTATTAGGCAAAGCAGGAGAAAAGGGTTTCTGGCAAATAAATGCAACAGTGAGGAGCACAAACCTGCTTCTGTCAGGAGTTCTCCAGATTTCCTTAACTCACTGATACAATGAGAGGAAACCATCAGGCAGTGTAAATCCTTATCTAGGGTATTTCTGAACAGCTTGATTTAGGCAGCACATAGTGCCATTCACAGCCGGAAAGTTAGGGAGTAAATTGTTAAGATTTTCAAACTAGGAGGCACCAGTATATTACTAAATCTGGGCTACTCACTTCAAGAAAGAGATTGAGGGGCTGGAGTGGGTCCAGATGAGCAACGAGGCTGGAGGGAAAGTCTGATGAGGAGAGGCTGAGGCTGAAGAAAAGGAGACTCAGAGAGGTTGAAGGGAAGTTGAAGTCAGGTGAGGACTGGACCTCTCCCAGGCAACTGGTGATAGAACAAGAGGGCAGAGCCTGAAGCTGCACCATGAGAGGGTTAGTTTGGATGTTAGGAAGCCCTTCCTCACAGAAAGGGTGCTCAGAGCCTGGACTGGACTGCCCAGGGCAGTGGAGGAGTCTCCATCCCTGGAGATGTTGAAGGACAGCCTGGCTGTGGCCCTTAGTGCCCTGATCTGGCTGCTGTGGCGATGTCAGGTCCTGGGTTGGGCTGGATGAGCTCAGAGGGCTTTTCCAGCCTCAGTCATTCTGTGATTCTGTGCTTCATAATCCTGGCTTCATGTTTCCCTGAAAAATCCATCAGTTTATTATTTCATGAGGAAATATTTTCTAGGCAAAAGTGTTTATATAATAAGGCCCATTAATTTACCAGTGATATAGAGAAAGACATTTAGTTTGCTTCTGGAAACATGAAAACTTGATCATACATCCCCATAAGAGACATATGGAAGGAGTGGACCAACACAGCCTTAGAGAAGCCCTCCCTGACATCTATCATCTTCATGGAACAGAGGCCCCATGTCTCAGGTTTTGTATATTCCTTCATCAAACACCATGCTTGTCCTTTGTCCAGAGGTCTGTAGTTAATTAGATAATCACAGAACAATCACAGAATCACAGAGAAATCCTGATTGGAAAGGACCTTACTGATACCCAAGTCCAACCATCCCCACACCAACAAAAACCCTCAATCCCTGAGAGACTGACAAACACAACCTGACCTCCTCCCTGCTGCCACTCGAGCAGGGTGTGAAGCACCATGGCTACACGGTTCTTCAACACCTCCAGGGATGGGGACTCCCCCCACTTCCCTGGGAAGGCCCTGCCAGTGCCTCCCTACTCTTTCTGCTAAGAATCTCTTCCTCAGATCCAATCATACCCTCCCCTGCCTCAACATCAGACTATTGCTCCTGGCTCTGTCAGCAGTCACCAAGGAGAAGAGGCCAACACCCACTTCTCTACAACTCCCTTCAGGTAGCTGTAGAGGGCAAGGAGGTCCCCCCTCAGCCTCCTCTTCTCCAAACTAATCCTGCCCAGCTCCCTCAGCCTCTCCTCATACAACTGGTTCTCTAAACCCCTCTCAAGCTTGGTAGCTCTGCTCTGGACCCGTTCCAGCATCTCCTTGTCTTTCTTTCAGAGCCATTTTCTCCTAGTAGAACAATAGATAGTGACCTTTAATTTGTGATATAAACCCTACTTTCAAGTAGGAAAAGATTACTTATGTTTTTCTGACAAATGCTAAAAGGGAATCAGATTAAGAGCATTTATTCAATAAATTAAAAGTAAGATTTCATCCAAGCATCTGTCATCAAACTAAATGTTTCTACAGCCCAAATCCATTTGTTAATTGTCTTCTTTCTGCCTGGAATGCAGCTGTTTAAGTAATTTCTGAAGCAGTACCTCTGCCATTGACAGACATCTGTGCAGGATCAGTGAAGTACAGAAAATTTTCTATTTATAGAGGCAATCATCCCTTTCTCTTCTTCCCTCCTCCCACCCACAGCTCTTGCAGTGATATCAAGGGAAACCCAAACCTGGTATTAATTTCTTTTCAGCTCAAATACACCAATAAACTCTAGTGAGGAGCAAGGGAGAGAAGAAGAGTGAAGATTTGCTGGTTTTTCTTATGAAGGGTGCCAGCCATCAAGATTTCCTGATGGTAGAGAAGAGCAGAATTTGCTGAAAGAGAAAGACCCAGCATTTAACAAATAGAATAGTGCCTGTTATTTATCGTAGCAGTCTGTGGGCAGAGGCCCAAAGGAAAATAAGTGGTTTTGAAGATGAAAGAAAAAGAGGTGGTGTTTACTACAAGACTCATATTTTCTTTGAGAAGACATTTTATTGAAGTATAACCTTAACCTATAGAGCTGGCTGCTCTTTCCAAATGCTCAGCTGTTAAAAGGAAAGAAACCCGGGTAATGTTTCATAGATTAGAAGCTGTTTGTGAAGAAGTTGGTTCTACTTAATTATCTATGGCTTTCTACCAGGCTAGGATGCTCCCATTCCACCATAAGCACAGAGCATCATAATCTTATCACACAGCAGTGCTTGTGTTTCAGCCCCAGAAGAGCTGGATTTGATTGAGTACTCCTTGGGAAAAGGAATAGTAAAGCTCTTGAGAGCCTTTGTAATGAAACATGTACTAATTTTAGCATTATTTAAGAGAAAACGTTTCCAAGTGTACTCTGTTTTATATTTTCAGAGACTATTTAAATATTAAAGATCATATATTATTCACTTATGAAGAGATGA
The DNA here is from genome assembly GCA_013397515.1 of Upupa epops. Taxonomy (NCBI): domain Eukaryota; kingdom Metazoa; phylum Chordata; class Aves; order Bucerotiformes; family Upupidae; genus Upupa; species Upupa epops. The sequence goes on along the minus strand of VZRI01010852.1, from coordinate 44,534 downwards.
GTTATTACTCTAAAATGGAACATACACAGCAGGGTAGACAACTCAGTCATGACATATTTCTTTATCATCCGCTCTCACCCACAGAACTTTGAAGTCATTGTTCTGTTTCCAAGAAACCAGTGCTTAACAGCAAGTTTTTCACAAGGAAGTTTTAGGTGAAAAATAAAGCTCCTAAGAAAAGTCTTTAACACCAAGTAACTGCAGAATTCAAATGTGAAGGCAAGTTAATTGGGTTTCTGTTTACCGTTGTCTTTAGAATAATGGTTTTGCTCAACTCTCTGCACTTCCTGTAACAAAACCATCCTCCACACAACTTTCACCTCTCTGGTCAGAACAACAAATGACCTTAGGGTGACTGCAGAAATTAGAGTAACTGGTAGCACAGGGGTTATCGTGGTTTTCCTGCACCTCAGCAAAGGACACTGCACAAAATTAGTCAGTCACTTCCAGATTCAACAATTTCATTTATATCTGCTTTACTACGTGCAGGGTGTTTGTGTGCACAATCGAGTCTAACAGTCACAACTTCCATTAGTCCTATTTCTAAATAATAGAAGAAAGTTGCAAACAATCCTGAGATATAATTGCTGTTTGTAAACAGCTATTCCACAGAGTACCTTAGTCCAGCTCCTGTCAAGGTTGGTGTTAGCAGCCTGTGTAATAGAGCCTGCTTACTGAAGCGAGTATCTTCTACAATTAGCTGTATCTTCTACAATTAGCTGAAGACCTTTCTGCAGCATGGGTGGGGTGATCTGCTGGACTTTCCTTGCCTAAGGATATCACACTTGAAAGTATTCTCCAGAGAAGCAGCTTGCAATTCAAGCTACACTAAAGCACAGTAGTGCAGCTGACTAGACTCCTGTCTACAAGTCAAATGTCTCTGCATTTGCTGATCAGCGAAATATTCAAGCTATACTTGCACTACTAACTCCACAAGGACCCACACATATTCACACAAGCTTTTTGCAGTCCTGAGAAGCCATCAGCAGACTCATCTGCTTTCCCTCAGACTAAAATGTACTAAAGCCCAATGTAAACAGGTTCAAGCACAGCCTTGCAGCTCTAAGGAGGTACCCTGACAAGTGCACTGTTCGCACCTACAAGTGCTCATGGGAGAGACAGTTGCAGAGTTTGACCACAGATGTACTAATTATAAAACCCACAGTGCAGAGAGCTCCTTACAGAGACAGTCCTGGATTCCCAAGTAGTGCTATCCCAGCAGAAGGAATGCCAGGAAAGCAACTAGCAGAGAACAGCTCGAGGCTAAACCTTGTTGATTTGTTTCTCTTCCTCAATCTTTTCCTTTTACTGAAGGCTTTTCCAATCACTGTACTCACTGATGGCCAATACAGATAAAATGCAAGGTAGTCAGGCCACAGATTAATGGAAAACTGGCCAAGGTTGCTCCCTAAATTCAGTCAAGCCCTTGGAGCACAGCAACTCACATTTTTACAAGCAGTTATATAAACCCGAGGCTGCATTCATGTCTTTTGCAGCAGTGGGTGACTCTGCCCTCTGCCCCCCTCAGGAAGGTTCATCTTTCTAGCAGGGAGTGAAGAGAACATCATATAAATGAGCTCCTTGGCTGTGAAGATCTGCTCCACAGCAGATGAGGAAAGGGCCATACTTCTTCTGAAGACAGCCCCACCTGCTCACGATGAAGGATGAAAAGTTCCATTTAATGCTTTGCCCATGTGTGTGGTGCTGTCTGGGCTCCTTTCTCCCTGAACGACGGAGCCATGGGAGATAATAAATGGGAGTAGAAAAATTAATCTGCTGAGGTTTTCTTCTGTTTGTGCCAAGTTTATTTTGCCAACAACCCCAAGCAGGTGCTGACTAGCTGACCTCTCTCACCAGTGTTGTTACACGTCTGGAAATAACATTGCTAGAGCTATCTATCTTTTTCCTTTTTACTCCCACACTTTGAAATGTGGAAGCTGGACAGAGATAAGTGATACAGGCTTGCTGGACTGTCACAGAGGTAACAGGGTCACTACTGATGACTCAGCTCACTCATGGTAGATTGTAGATTCTCGAGAACCGTGAAAATTTATAGCTGATGCAAATTGTGATGCTTACTGTGCCATTAGCAAAGCCATTATCTCTGTTGTGAGAACCTAGGATCAATACGTGTCAGCAGAGACAGAAATAGTATCGTGAGCTTGACTGTACAAATAGGTTTGTGGTGGAGTGTTCTTGATTGCCATCTGACAGCCCTTTGAGAGTTCGGATAGCAGTGATATTAATGATGAAAATCCTTAAGGCAAGTGGTGATAAATGTCCCAGTTTTGGAACAAATTTGGGAGGCAGAGAGACCAAGTTAGGATTCTCCTTCCCCCCTATCTATGTGATAAAAAGGTTCAACCCCCAGGATGCAAGTAAAAAATAAATGGCTTTATAAAGAAGGCTGAGTAAATAACAATGCTAGCAAAACAGAGGTAATTCCCCTCCCTGAATAAATTAATTTGATTTCTCAATTAAATAAAATGCATCGTGTGGTGAAATGCACTAATAGTTAGAGCCTCATACCAAAGAGGAAGACCCCTAGCTTCAGATTACTGACTACAGACTGATTGTCTCTTCGAGCCCAAGCTATGGTAAACAAGCCACTGACTACAGTCAGCCACACAAACTATTAGAATCCCTTTAAAGATCACTGTACTTCAACCAGCACCTCTGAAGATCAACTTGACCAAATAAACCATCTTTTAAAGTTGCTCAGTCTGCTCTATTTTCAGGAAGGACTATTCATTTGTACAGACCACAGCCAAAAGAACCACCTGTCTTAGGTCTGGAGTTGAACTTCTGGCAAGCTCTGGAGTGGCTGATCTGGCCAGGTCACTCCAAAACCAGTTACCAGCTGATTTCTCTAACAAAGGGTGCACAGATTGCTCCTGCATGATTGTCCATGCACAGCATTCACAAGCAAGTAATTATGCAGGATTCTTCCTAAGGCTCTTAATAGCATCCCTTTGCACTAGGTGGCTCCCCTGTCTCTTGCAAGGGTGGCTCACCTCATCAAACCAACCCCAAAGTGCTCTTGCATCTACCCCTAGCAACTAAAAGGTTGTTAGTGTACCCATACCTACACTCACTAACCAAGCCTGTTGCTCAGGTGGTGTCTAATCTACCATCTGTCAGTTTTATGCAGTTTTCCTGTTGTATGACTGACAGTGTAAGAGAACCTCAGAGTCATTCAGCATGGAATAGACTTCTGGTGGTCTCCAGTCCACTTGACACACAAAGCAGGAGCAACTAGAGCGGGTTGTCTCCAGTTAAGCTTTGAGGATGGAGACTCCTCCATTGTGAGTCATCTATCTCATCACAGAAGGTGATTTGCTGTGTCACGCACACTATAACAATGGTAGCTCCTTGATGGCTGTATCTAACCCTTTTTTTGACATTCAAACATCTGGAAAGGACAGCCACTTGGTGATATTGACTTGTACCCCTGCTGCTCTTAGAGACAACCCAACTGTCTCATATATGTAAAACTTGCTTGAATGCTCCCTTACCCTGCCCTCGACTCCTCCAGCTGTTGCTGCACTCCAGACTCTGCAACCTGATTCAAGGGTGAGAGGGGTCTGAAGGCAGTGTTCAGTAGGGAAAAAGTCAAGAAGGCACCAAGTATTTTAGCCTTTTCCCTGCCCTTTGTACCTCGATCTCCAGCGGTACTTGGCAGCAGGCTGGTTTCTTCAGTTCTCCTTTTGCAATGCTGTTAGAGAAGCCCTTCTTGATGTCCTTCACATCCCCTGCTAATTTAAACTCCATCTGCTCTTCTGGTATCTATATGTTTTTTTATATTACAGTAAATTAGTTGAAATCACCCCATTGGTAGGAAGAAAATCTCTAAGGAAGATCTCACTGCAGCCATTTACACGAGGGAATTAGCGAAATGCATCTAAATCTTTCAAGACTTGGAAGCAGCACCCAGATGGAAAAGGATAATTGCAAGATGTCAGCTGGAAATCTCTGTGGAAGGTTTCAAATCCTCAAAGAAAACATCTCATAGAAAATTAATCTTATAAGAGACATCAGAGAGAGAGAATTCATTATTCTGTTTCGTTACAGGGCATCTCGAACTTCTTCCCCAAACTCTGATTCTTGCTCTGTAATTTATATCTCACAATGCACATTAACATTCTGACAGCACATTATATCTATTTTCACTTGGAAAACTTAGAGGTTTTCCCCAAGGGGCATTAAGATAAGCACTTTATTAATTAAGCTGCCTGGAATTGGATTCAGATGATTGGGAGTGCTACCACTTCTGTCAAGAGACATCGTTGTTTGGAAAGATGAAAGACAACTCTGGAACAAAAATCATTTAAAACCTCATAGGCAAGCACACCCTCAGGAGAAAAAACACTGTGTCCTTCAAATCCGTGCTCCCTAAGGTGTTCCTAGGAGAATCTTGGAGCAAATCCATCTTTTTAAAACAGCAAAGGTTATATTCCCATTTCTTTTCACAATGAAAGAGGGCAGTGTTTCTAACATGGAAATATAAAGAAGTTAAAATGAGTTCTAATCCTCCCTTTACAGATCCTAGCTTGCTGAACAGGCGTTACTCTTCGTATTTGATGTGAACTACACTGGAGTTGGTAGAAGGTCTAATACATTCACTGTCCTCACTGCCAGAAACGTGTGACTTACGAAATGCATCAGGTGTGAAAATGGTGAGAAAACAGGGACTATCAAAGGATATGAATTCCTGACCTTTTTTCAAGGGACTTCCCACTCTGAGGTAGCCATTATACAGCTAAGAGATGCTATCACTGATATTGCCACAATTATCTCCTCTTGGTTTTGATGCTGGATAGTCTCTATTTGACTTTACAAATTTTGTAATGATGAGTAAGGGAAGAGATCTGGCTTCACTTCCAGAATGTACCTGTCTGGTCACACATTTATATCTGCTACTTGTTGGCTTAACACCCAAAGCCAGCTTGGCTCCTCTTTTCCTCCATGCCTTCAGGGACACTGCTTTTACCATGGTAGGGAATTGATGAGACAGCAGGTCGCCAGTTGTCTTCCCATTTTAAAAGACAAAGCGTTATACTGCTTTGAAATCATGCCTTTAACCATCATCTCTTGCACTCTGACATAGTGTCCTGAGATGATATGACTGTTGTTATCCTGACTGCCTAGACCATGTATGGTTTGGAGGACCTTGCAGGTTTTTCCCACATCAGCTTGAGAATCACCCTTTGGTTTCTGATTTTACCTGGTGTTTCGGCTGATACCCCCCGGTTAAGGACTGTCTGACCATTGCATAGATTCATAGGTTCACAGAATGCTTCAGGAAGGAAGAGACCTTAAAGATTATCCAGTTCCAATCCCTGCCATGAGCAGGGACACCCCCCACTAGACCAGGGTGCTCAAGGCTCCGTCCTTGAACACTTCCAGGGAAGGGACAGCCACAACCTCCCTGGGTTGCCAGTTCCCTCACGACTTGTGGGTGGATTTCATCAGGTCCCATGGACTTGTGCACATTTAGTTTCTTCAGATGGTGTCAAACTTGATCTTCACTGAAAGTGGTTGGATCATCCTTCACCCTGTCTCCATCTTTGCCTACTGGGACTGAGGGGCAGTGAGTAGAGACTTTGCCACTGAAGACTGAGACAAAGAAGTCATCAAGCACCTCAGCCTTCTCCGTATCACTTGTGACCAGGTCTCCATTTTCAGTCAAGACTTGTGAGCTTTGTCTGGAAACAGACTTCTATCAGGAACTCTATCATGAGCTCTATCAAGGATTCACATTGCTCTAGTACCACACTTGTGTATCATCTCGACATGCAGAGGGGGGATCTTCCAGTTCCTGTGCTACCTAACCATAGCTAGTTAATTCCTGACAAAAGACTTTTTAAAATCACATATATTAACCACAACCATTTCCAAGACTAAAATAGGCTTTCTAAATACTTGTATTTCTTGGTGAAATCTCCCCTCTGCACAAGCAGAACCAGGGAGGTATTCAGGTGCCTCTGAGCTCCTGCATGCGGCTACTGAAGAGAAGCATCACCAGCCCCATCTGCCTGCACTGCTAGCCTGAACGTGGCTGGCAGTGCTCCACTTGAGCAGTGCTGGGTGCAGAGCCACTGCCACTGCTGCTGCCACTCTGTGTGGCTTCTTCAGGAGCAATAGCATTTCCTCTCAGCAACAGCCACATAGCTCCAGACACACCAAGATGGAGAAGAGCAAAGAAGGCAGAAGTCACCAATAGAAAAGAAGGGGGGGGATTTGGGGAAAGACACTTAAGACACTTTCTTTTTCAACTTTTAAAACCTAAACTTCAAACTTTACTGTGGAAAACACACAAACTGAACTTACTGATTCAGCTCAGCTGTTAAAGTAGAGTAGACACCCCATGCTTTTGGCGATGTAAACCCCATTGCAAACACCGGTCCTCTAACATTTGGACTCTGAGAAGTTTTTACATTGCAGAGGGCTGTAAAAAAAACCACCTAATTCTTTAAAAATATCTGACTCCAGGCCATGTTGTCAGAAATGTTATATTCTGTAGAGAAAAGAAAATGTGATTTCTTCAGAGGCATGGAATTTCCTGAGCAGAAATATTGCCCAAAGGGACAAGAAAAAGCACATCAGGTATTACTCCGTGGTTCTTTTAAGGGACCATTACCAATATTAAGCTTGATGATCTGACTAAGGCAGCCCACAGAACTTTCCACACTGTTTTCACCATGAAGGCCATATTTCGTAGTTGAACAATGAACAGGTTTTGGAGCGGCGTTCAATCAGATCCAAGAGCAAATGGCTCTCCTCTCTTTCTCTTAATAGACACACTTGAGGTAATGGGAAATCTTTTAAAACCAGTGCTTGACTTCCCATCACAGCTGGGCCGTTTACACCTGCTAGAAGACACTATTTGCTATGAAAAGCAAAATGTTCAGGCTTGCAGCTAAGAGAGAGATGAGTCCTGCTGAGAACAAACCTCCTCGCTTCTACCTAAACATAAAGTAATGTAGGAAAGTGGGGAATAAATTAGGGAACTATTATTATTGGAAGAAAAGCCAATGTCACTCTTTGCCCTAGAGTTCTGCATCTAACACGAAGGAGAGCCAAAATGCTACGTACAGGGGCAGCTCTTGATTCCCAGCAGAAGGCAACACACTCAAAACAGCGGGCAGAAAGTAAGGTTGGGCTTGGGCAGCTCTAGACAGCAAGCGCAGTGCCACATATCTAAAGATTCTGTGTCCCTTTATGCAGGGGGTTGTGTCTGAAGGCTGTTTACTCCTCTGGTGCACAACAGGGAGGTCACACTGTGTTTGCATCACTGTGAAAAGTCCTGCTTGCAGAGCGGTCTGCAGGAGGTGTTGTGCAAGCATTGGGGTAATGGGTGAAGCAGGGCTAGAGGATAGGAGAGGAGCCTCAGAACTCCAGGTGGGATATGTAGAAGCTGGTAGCCAAGGCAGGGAAGTGCAGCTGGTGCTCTGCTTTCAGGCCTTGGAACGCACACCATTGAGGTCAAGGAAGGGTAGAAGCAGGATGTTGGACAAATCCATCTAAAAGCCTTTAGGGGTGACAAGCAACAAATTCCCCCCACACATACACAATTATACGGACTGCTGTAGGGTCACTCCCAGGTTTAATCAGCTATGACTTGGTCCTGATGATGGGTAGAGGTGGGCTTTCATACCAGAGCAGGTCCACATTCCTTCCTTCCCTTTGCAATGCCAGTTCAACCCAACTCAAAAGACGGGCACTGGAGAGTTGACTTGCAGCTGTGAAAGTACACGAGGAGCAATTTCAGATGCTAAAATTTAGGGAAAGACAGCAGCACAGCTGCTAATCCCACTTGAAAGGATGGGCTCATGTCCAATTACAGGGCTTTTTCCAATCCACTGGGAAAGCCATTACACTGATGGCTATCAGATTGGTGCCGCCATGGCAATCTTGAAAGCAGTTAGGATATCTTTGATTAAATTATATAGTAAGCAAGGAATTAAATTGCTTCTTTAGCAAAAACCCATCGTGGGTAGATTTTTAATTAAAATAAGCTAATATGGCACTTTCATTTGTCAAATCACATGAAAGGGAGAAAATAAAAATGAGGAACATAAAAGAGGGAAAACACCCCTTTGTTTTCTTTTCTGGCTGATTATCACCACTCCGTCTTAAAAATCCCTTTGCTTCTCTGTGTAATCAGGTTGATTAAAATCCTCCAAAGAAATAAATCAGCTGCAGAGACCTCCAAAATCACACTCTTTTCTGCTGCGAGTGTGAGTATTCTCTTTTACAGCTTTGTTTTCAAATTAGTCTTTCCCCTTCATTGCCTCTGACAGTCGGTTACTGGATATATTAAAACAAAGCCGAATAAGCACGCAGAATACAGACACAGTGATTGCCTCAACACATGTTTTCCTTGAGAAGAGCACTGTGCTAGCAGGTCTGTGCTGATGGAGGTTGCACTGACTGCAGAACAAAGGAAAACCCAGAGGAAATAATGACTGTTCACTAAAGGAGAGCTGCATGTTTTGTCCTTCAATCACTTGTGGAAGAGCTAAAATAATAACTATTAAGCTCAAGGCAGAGCATTACACTTCACTGCAACCCAGGGTAGGAGGAGATTTGTTCTTATATTGACCTATATATGACCTCACAGAATTACTGAGGCTGGAAAAGACCTCTAAGGTCACCCAGACCAACCTATGACCTGACACTGCCGCATCAGCTAGACCATGGCCCTAAGTGCCACATCCAGTCTGTCCTTAAACACCTCCTCAAACCTTTCCACTGACTCAGGCTGGGACCAGGTATTGCTGCTACATGCTGTGGCTGCAAGCTGTGCCTTCCAGGGGCTTAACCAGGCTGGGATGGTTGGGAAGGGGCCATTCTGCTGCCTTTTTCACTTCTGTTTGCTCTTGTTTGGTGTAGCTGCAGCAGAGGGGATGAGCCACCATCCCCTCTGCATTCTGTGGGCAGCTGCCACTTTTGCAAACAGCAGCAGGTCAGTGGGTCCCTGGCAGCTGGCTACAGGCAGGGAGGAGAAACTCATGAACCCTGGCAGCTGGGTGAGTGACATACCTGTGCTTGCACCAGTCCTTACACAAGCACTCATGTGAACCCAGCTCAAGTGCTGGGACAGATGTCTCTGGGCCAAGTCATTTCCTCCACCCCATTTCATTTGTTTTTTCACACACGGGGTTCTCTGAGGAAGCACGAGGCTAATCAGGCTTGAACCTGGCTCTTTGAGATGGTGCATTGCACCTGCAACTCAAGCAGGAACTGATGCTGGAAATGCTGGTCACTCCAGTCCAGACAACAAGGGGGTATCCTGCTTGTTACGGGGTTCTGTGCAGCTCTCCTTGTGGTTTTGATCTTCACTCAGTCCATCCAGCCTTTTGTATCACCTCAAAAAGAAGGGAAACAGATCTGCAGGTGGAGGTGGCCCTGCAGATGCCTGTGGCTGTAGCACTGCTGGGGCACAAGCAAGATGCAGGTGCCTTTATTTCTGGGCTCAGTCAGTGTGACGGCTTTGTTTTTCCCATCCTTTCAAATTTCACAAGAAATTTAATTCCTTGGTCAGGGCAAGAGGTGTCTTTGTCTGGCTCAGCAGGACCATCTGAAATGTATTGGATGTAGTGCAAGGTTCACAGAGCAAGCACTAGCTGCCTTCCTGCTGAGCAGCTTTTCCTGCCTGTGGTGGACCAACTCCACACCCATCCCAGCCACCCTGCAGCCAGGGAGCACTGTCCCTGCCTCAGGCACCAACATATTTCTCTGTCATTCGAGTAAAATGGGATTTTTCTGCCTTATAGAATAGTTGAAATAAATCACAGAACAGTTTCAGCTGGAAGAGATCTTCAGGATCATAGAGTGCAATATCTTCCTAGTCCTATCAGCACCACTAAACCCCGTCCCCCAGCACAACAGCTAACCTTCTCTTGAATATCTTGAGGGGTGAGTCCTCAACCCCCTCCCTGGGCAGCTGTTCCAGTGCCTGACAACCCTTTCAAGAGAGAAATCCCTCCTGACATCCGACCTGAGCCTCCCCTGGGACATTTCCCCTCATCCTGTCACTGGCCACTAGGGAGAACAGACCAACCTCCACCTCTCTGCAACCTCCTTTCAAGCAGTTGTGTAAGAAGGTCTCCCTTCCATCTCCTCTTCTCCAGACTAAACAGTCCCAGACCCCTTAGTTGTTCCTCGTATAACACCTGTTCCAAATCCTTTACTAGCTCAGCATGGAGACAAAAAAGCCTTAGTGGCATCCATAAGCCTGGTTTGGTGGGCACACTGTGTTTGATGGTTAATAGACCCTTGTCAGGGAAACTCAAGTTGAAAAAACTATTTGCAGTTCTGAAACAGTGATAAAGTAACTGCTGAATTGTTTAATGAGGTGAAAACACAACAGAGAGGAGGAGATTCAGTCCTATGCCAATGACTGAGGACAGGACAGCTTTTGAGAGTATAAAGGCCAGACAATCCTTTGGGCTAGAAGAAAACGTGTGTCCCCAATAGTTTTAAGTAAGTAAGGTCTATGTGCAGCTATAGAGATGGAATAAAATCCTAGCCACACAGATGCTAATCATCCAATAAAGTCAGTGAGATCAGAGTTTTACCCTGAGACACCTATTTGTTTAAAAATCATTCATAATTCTGACATTATTATATATACTTACCCAGGATGGGCTCACAGACCTCCTGCAGCAGCACCTGTATGGATATATGTATATACGAGTCTGATTAAGAGCAGCTCTAGTCCACAAAACATGCAGGTGTTTTTAGGATGAAGTGATGCAGCATCTTTTTGCTGCTTGAACTTCTAAAGGCACCATTTTTTCCTTTAGAGATGTGGAGGTTGGTTGATTCACACAACCGTGAGGTGTGTTTGGGGGGAAAGAACAGAAAGAGATGTGTAAAACTAGAGGCCAGTGCCAGAACTGGGGGCTCTGGGCAATCTAGAAAAGGCAGATAGCCCCCTCAGACCCCAGACTGATGAGGTGAGCTCTGAGCAAGCACACTGCTGAAAGGAGATTGCAGAGAGATGGGGGTCAGACTCTTCTCACAAGTAAGAATTAGAAGGACAAGAGGGAATGTCCTCAAGTTGCACCAGAGGAAGTTTAGGTTAGACATTAGGAGAAACTTCTTTAGTGAAAGGGTCATAAACTGGCTGCCCAGGGAAGTGGTTGAACCATCCCTGGATGCAATTCCAAGTTGTGCAGATACAGAGGACATGGTTTAGCAGTGGGCTTGGTACAGCTAGGTTGATGGTCCTTTCCAACCTCAACAAGTGTATGATTTGATGACCATATACTGATGTATTTATGTATCCTCTATTGTTGTATTAAGAATACTTTAAAATCTTTTCTTTCTTTTACTCAAACACTTCCCTAGTGTTGAAGTAAGAGGATATGGCATCATAGCTTTCCAGATTCCCATACTGAAATCCCCGCTACTCACCCTTCAGAAGGGAGTATGTAGCATCCGTTCAAACGCTGTCTCTGCTCACAGTGGCGCTGCTATGTTAAATAAACCTTCTGAAACCTTTCCCCAAACTTTAGTAGACAGTCACTTTGAACAGCAGATATGGATGTGATAAAGGTTTAAGAGAGATTTTCTTTAATCTTCATCCAGGTTCACAGCCACAGCTAATATATGCACCTGTGTATGTGCTTAACCTTGTAACGTAAAGCCGTTCCAGCTGTGCTGCTTAGGGATGATTAAAATTATATCATTATATCTCTTCCTTTAATCACAAATTAGTGCAGCACATTCTCTTGATTCTCAGCATCTTCCAACTTGGATGTTACATTTAATAAAACATAACGCTGTGTTGGAGAATCCCTCATGAATCTTTAATTTCTTTTCTTTTTCTTAATATATATTACATTTTAGAAGGGATAGCATCGTCTGATTAGTGAGGCAGGCTCTCTCTGTAGCACCCTGAACTCCTCAGGGTGATCTCTTGTCATTGCAAATGCTTCTTTAAAAGATCTAGACAAGCTTGTCTTGCTCATGAGAAAAAAACTTAAGCAAAACTTTTTCCACACGCTGAGTGAAGTTTCCACAAACTTCACTTTATTCACTCCTCTTCCTCCTTTGCTTTTGCCCATAAAATGTTGGCCAGGCTGTGCTGTAAAGTAGGTGGCAGAACTGATGAAGACTTTCAAAGACAGAATCTTCCTGCCACCTCAAATCCCGAAGCTGTGTGGAGAATTGCCTGCACAAAGCTATGGACTCTGAGAGGCTCTGTCACCACAGAGCATCATGCGAAAGATGTGACAAGGCCAGCTTCAGCCATCATCCTCACCAGGAACAATTGCTCCTTGCTGCTCATGTGCTTCATGCTGCCTTAAGTTGGGCCAGCACCACTGTTTATGGGCATCCAACATGTGTCAGGAAACTGGTCCAAGCCCAAGAAATAGAGCACTTAGCTGAGAAGAGCCAAATCAGTCAGGCCTTGGCACAGTCCCTCTTCCTGAACAGCCCCTGAACAAATGTGTTTGTCACTAGGTACCCAGTGGCTCAGCTTATGTTCACTTTAATTGCTTCCAGGAGGTTGGTGGGGGCAAGTGGACCTTAATAAACTCTAGATGAAGACAGCTACACAACTCTGTGAGAGGTCCTTCTTATCCTGTCAAGTAGTAATTGCAAACTCAAGACCTTGGGGCCATGTAATTATGCTCTTTATTACATTTCATAAGGGCTATATATCGCACAGGCAACATCGTGGAGTTAGACAGTGACAGGCCAAGAAACTTCGCCATCCTGCCAGCACAGGGAAATTTGTCACAATTTTGGCTTCTGTTGGCTAACACAGTTGTCTTTAAAGTAGTCAATCCTCACAGTACATGAGAAGGAAAGTTAAAAAGCACAACAGATCGATTAACAAGAAATACACATCCAGATTAAAAAGGCATAAAAGCAAAAGACCTTCTAACTCACTACAGTCCTGTCTCTTGACTTGTCAGGCTTTTAGTATTACTTTGGAGACACAAATATATCTCACACTGCTGTGACACCTACTTCTGAGCCTGCCAGTCTGGCATTCGTTGAACAATACTTAATGAAAAGCTATACATAAACCCACCTGATCGTGTCGTAAATAATTCGGACATCTAGTGTTGTGCTAGCATTCCTACCTCAAGAATGCTCAAGTCCCCTGTACAGCATGTGAGGCAGAGCTTTATAATGCAGCTGTGTTTCTTGATCCTCCAGCATCCAGACCCAGCCTGGACGTCGTTTGTGTAAGCAGTCAGAAGCTCTACATACTTTCAAGACCCAAAGAATGGGATGGGGGACAGGACTGGAGGTTGTTTCTTTATGTCTACACAGTAGAAAAGGATCATTCATAGGTGATCCTTCCCCTCCTGATTGCTAAAAGAGGAGGTTACCAAGCCAACAGGAAGAAACATTCCACAGATTTAGTGGCAATTTTAAAAGAGGAATGAATGTAAAAGCTCTGGGAGAAGAATATATACAGTGAGCTCTGCATAGATGTAATAAGTGAGCCTGATCGCCACAAAACAAGGCTTGGCTAGCATAGAACCAGGAGGCACCCTGTGAACCAAAGCAGGGCTAAGGTGTCTGATAAAACGGAGGCAATACAAAAAGCCTTCACAAACCATGACCAGGCTTCAGCTGGCTTTGGTGATCAAGTTTTAAGGATGGATTTAATGACCCTCTGTTTTGCTTTCCAGCTGGTACCTAAATAGCTGACTCCAAAGTGAACAGAAAATTGCATCACCAGCTCTTTGGTTCGAGATGAAAAGCAGGCACGTAAGATAGGTCAGGTCCTTGCACAAATACATGCGAGGTCTAAACCCGAGGCACTAAAAATCCGAGTCAACAGCAACGGTTCCCCAAACTGGGGTACTACCAGTGAATGCACCAGTGAGCCCCAAGGACTTCTGGCTTTCCTGGCAGCATGTAGGTCCTCTCTCAACTGCTGAAGTCAGGATATAAAAACCTGGTCACATCCTCTCTTTACTGCCTCCTTGCATATTGCACCCCAACACTCAACCACCTGCTATCCCCCAGGACATGGTGACCCCTGATGATCTAGCAAGGGCAAAAGAGTTTTGCAGTGGTTCTATAGTTCAAAGAGCTCTTATTATTGGACATGGAAGACATGGGCTAGGAGGAGCCACGCTGACATTTAAGGCAGCTAACATCAGGCATTTTAGAAGAAATTGCTATCAAGTACAGAGAAACAACCCCATGAAGCACAGAAAACAACCATGAGAGAGGAGCTCTTGCAAACATAGATCTGATCGGAGAGATCAAACAGAAAAACTTCAAGCCAACTGTTGTGAAACTGCCTTTGCACAGACCAGTAATTCGGAAAGTTGACACAGGTGATGTCAAGACTTTTCTGAGGACAACAACCGCTTGGGTTCTACCTTCAATGGGGACGCTCCTGAATTTGGTGCTGTTGATCCAAAGAAGTCTAGTGCTCATATGAACACAGGAGTGAATTCAGTACAGCACTCAATTTGCTAAGAAACTTTCCCGTTAGCAGTATCACTTTGCTCAAGACACCTACTGTTTCTTTGAGAAAAGAAGGGAAACAAGGGAAGTTGTTGTCAGGGTAGGGTCAGGCTCTTCTCCCAGGCAACTAGTGACAGGACAAGACAGTAGAGCTTGAAGATGCACCAGGGGAGGATTAGGTTGGATGTTAGGAAGCCCTTCCTCATGGAAAGGGTGATCAGAGCGTGGACTGGACTGCCCAGGGCAGTGGTAGAGTCCATGCGTCTGGAGGTGGTTAAGGACAGCCTGGCTGTGGCCCTTAGTGCCCTGGTCTGGCTGATGCGGTGATGTCAGGTCCTGGGCTGGGCTGGGCTGGATGAGCTCAGAGGGCTTTTCCAGCCACAGTGATTCTGTGAAAATACTGCCATCATGGTTAATGTGAAATGCATCTCCAGGAAAAAAAAATAGAGGTGAATAGCTTTAGCAACCACTTGAAGAAAGAATGTGCTCTTCTCTCTTCATAAAGCTTTGACTTTTCTGGGGAAAAATACAAAAATGAAAGTCCAGATCCCAAAACATAATATTTTGTCTCTAAGAAGTAGCAACAGTGCTTTGAGTTCAGGGCTCTGTGCTTCCTTCTATCTGGAAGCTAGATGAGGGCCTGTCTCCTTCCCTAATTATGTTTCCATTAGGTCCCCCTTGCTTATAAAGAACAGCTGCCTAGGGAGGGGGCTGAGTCCCCATCCCTGGAGGAGTTGAAGAGAAGGGTAGATGTTGCTTTGGGGGACAGGGTTTGGTGGTGCTGATAGGGCTGGGAAAAGGTTGGACTTGATGATCTTGATGGTCTCTTCCAGCTGAAACTGTTCTATGATTCTATGATAGGAAGTCAATTCCATTTGCTAAAACCTAGCTTCAGTTGAACCTTCCTCCACCTTGACTGTTGGACACTATTTGACCAATCCTTCTGAAAGTTTATCTCACTAACATTTCTATACTGATAAAACTTAAGCAAATAGAAGAATTTATATTTTTATATGTATATATATGAAGTATAAACACACAGACATACAGAGACCGCAGTGATTAAATCAGTCTACAAAAACTCTCTCCATTCGCAATGATTTTACCAATGAATTACTGCACAAGGTATAAATACCAGTTAAATATGCATGTATGCTGTGTTTAAAACTCCTCCTGACCTGCTCTTTTTTTCTTTTTCTCTAGACGAGTCAGATGCAGCTGGCACTGGTTTTCAGTCACGTATTCTTCTTTCTTTAAAATCACTAGTCACCCTGCCTTGTCCAGAGCACGAGCACAAATACGCACGCTATGTACATTCCACTGTGAAACACAGACCCTAAGAAAACCCACGATTAAAATGGTGTGGCACTTCAGGCTTCAAATTCATGTAGGTGGAAGCTACCTTGGACACAAGGTACAAATCACTCCGCACACTGTAAACAGGAAGAAATGATGTCATATTTCTGAGTATCATGGCACTGGGAATTCCCTCTACAAGCCTCTGGTTTTCACCAAACATGAGCTGTTCTAAAATTAGAAGAGGCCATGATCTGAAGAGAACCCTTTCTGTTTATTCCTAGCAGATGGAAACCACAAGGTGCTTTATCTGCTTGAACCCCTTCCAAAGTCTGAGGCACTGACTTTAAAACAAATCTATAGAAAGTCTTGTGTCTCTGTATCAGGCAACGTCATTCATGGCACGCTGGGCAACGACAGCTTCCCTTATGAAAAAGCTGGATCTCCGAGCTGCCTTTATAGCAGTTTTTATGAATTTCTCCATCCAGAAAGAATAAATCGTGTGTGGGAGCATTCTGCATAGCACCCCTGCGGTGCGATAGATTAAAACTAGATTTTAGCTTTTACCTCTCACTCAATTATAAATCAGGAATTCGAATTGATAATGGCAGCTATCCATCATCCAAAATGCTACTGCAGAGGAGCAGAAGTAGTTTTATGGATAAAAGCAGTTCCCTTTTTTATTGTTATTATTAAAGAATGCCTATTCACTTCTATTTCAACCATTTCAATGCTCTGAATAGAGAGTGATTAGATTCATGCAAGTCATCAGCACGGATAAGGAAGAGGTGTTTGAAGTAACAGCTCTCCAGGCTGCAGCACATTATTCTGACACTCTAGCAGTGGGCTTGAACTCAGGTGCAGCATTTGCAGAACCCTCTGAAAGAAGACCTGGAAGGGACATCTACCACAGCCGGCAGGATTCTGACCCTCGGTTCATCGTCGTATTTGCTGGGCAGTTGAAAGCTTTACGGAATTCTTCGAAGTTGCTCATGGCACCGATAACTCTGCGAAGAGAAAAATCAATGTGTTAAACACTGCAGGGCCTGTAAGGCTCCCAGTGTGATCACTTCCCTGGGAATCTTCAGGCTTTCTGAGCCATTATTCAACAAATGAAACAGAAATGTTTCGGAGAAGACAGCTAAAATTAATGGGAAAATAATCTAGTTTAATTGGGTGCTTCGAGAAGCATCTTTGCTAGAACCTCAGCAGAAACGCTGGCATTTGATGGGCACTGTGTTATCCGAACGATTTGCTAACACACTTGGCAGCAAAGGTGTTGGATCAGCAATAGCCTTGCATGATGGGGTCTATCCAGCACCTGCCAAGCCACTGCAGTCCCGCAGGCAGGAGTGTGTGAACACACATTGTGGCTGTGCTGGAAGTGATTTAGCTTGTGATTGACAGATCCATGTAATAATGCACTATACCTACCAAAACACACACGCACACGTGCCTGAAGCTAGAGGGACAGGTAGGGCCTCTCTTATCAGCCAGCTAAACCTTACAGCTGTGAGCATCTCAACTCCCCTGATATTCTGGAAACACCTTTCCTGAGGCTTCTGCCCTGACCAGCTCCAGGCTCTCTTGCTGCCACCACAGGTGGTTCAACAGTGAAAGGCTGTGACACAGCCCTGCCTTAGGGCTAGACAAAGTGTCTGCATCCCAGACTGGCACCTTCAGGCAGAGGCAGAGAGCTTGCTCTTTGTACGCAGTCACCCTTGGCTCCTGTTTCCATGTGTCTACTAGTTCATGCTGTCAGAAATTACTGTTTTCCCATCGCTGAATGCGGATTGTGCTGTTTGCTGATTTTCCTGTGCTTTTAAGCATCTTAGAATCCACCACTCTGAAATTTGCTGTGGCATTAAATGAAACAGCATCCTGAGTTAGAAGCAGAAAGGTATCTGCTGAGATAATAATCGTATGCCTTTCCACCTTCTTTATTATGCAGTGGGAAGACGTTTTTCTCCATTGCAGACAATGAGCTGCTCAGCATAACTCAGCGTGGAGGAAAACATTCTTATTACATTGATTAGGCCTTCCGTGGGGAAGAAAACCTGCAGTCGGCTGGCACAACAATGTCTAAAAGGTCAGTTTCGTAGGGAGGATTACAGAATTAGCTTAGGCTTCAAAGAGGAGACACGGCTTTGTGGTAAAAACATTGCAGAGAGATATTCAGTGACTGGAACAGCGAGAGCTGGTCGTGCAGAACTGCTGCTGGAGTGGAAGGGAGTTGTGTCTGCCATGCCATGGATTTCATTCTGAAACCAGAGCTCAGAAATGGTGAAGACACGTACAAATAAATGAAACCAGAATCTAGCAATCAAGAGGTATTTATATGTCCAGGCATGTGACCTGGTTTGATATTGCCACACAAAAACTGTGGAAGCAGAGTGGGCTGTCTGGATTTCAATCCTTTTGAAGGGAGCGACACCTTCTTTTGAACAGGTCACAGAATCACAGACTCTTAGGGACTAGAAGGGACCTTGAAAACTCATCCAGTCCAGTCCCCCTGCCACAGCAGGATCCCCTAGATCTAGTCGCACGCAATAGTCCAGGCAGGTTTTAAACGTCTTCAGAGAAGGAGACTCCACACCCGCCCTGAGCAGCTCCTTCCAGTGCTCTGGCACCCTCACTAGGAAGAAGTTTCTTCTCCTATTTATGTGGAACCTCCTCTGTTCCAGCTGGCAGCTGTTGCCCCTTGTTGTCACCTGTGTTCTTTTGACAGTCAATAGAAAGATGTGTTTGCCAAGCCTAGGTATGGAAGGATGAGGTAGATAGGTAAGATAGATAAATAAGATAGATAAGATAGGTAGGTAGGTAGCAGGGTAGGTAGGTAGATAGAGATAGACAGACACACAGATAGATAGACAGATAGCTAAGAGATAGCTGAGAGAGAGATACAGATAAATAGATAAGATAGATAGATGGATAGATGGATAGATAGATAGATAGATAGATAGATAGATAGATAGATAGATAGATAGATAGATAGATAGATAGATAGATTCTTTCAACATACTTATGCTTTTTTAACTGTGAAGAGAACCTGGGGTGACTATCTGAGGTGAACACACCTGTGCTCAGGATATCTTCTATCATCTTTTACAGTTATTTTTTACAATCATGTTAAAAAGGGCCTTGGAGGGGTTTTGATAGCAAGAGCTGTTGATGTTGAAGCTAGCTGTACTGCTGTTATAATGATCTAAGGACAGAAGAGAACCAAAGTTGGGGCAAATAGACATTAGCCCAGTTGATGTGATTCACAAAAAGAGACAAACCCCACTGTTTCTCTCCGGGTCTGTTCTGAGTATCTAACATAAAAACTAAGAAAAAGGTTTGCCTGTATTTTCCAGACCCCAAATTCACCTAATCTTCTCTGGAATTTTCTTTCTTAGCCTGATTACTTCATGGATTTTCCTCATGAATGCTCTAAACCCAGGCTTCCCTGTGGGAATTTTACCGTGTCATGGAATGTAGCTATGTAATGAGTCAGAATATATACATAAATACATTAGAGGACTGGAAAAGGCAAGACAATGTTGTTAAAAGGCAGGTTTGCATCTGCAGCTGGTGTAATAGGTATTGCAAAGGTACAGAGGTACAGGTTTCAGTGCAGAGTACTCTTAAGACCATGCACACACAAGCACAATTCTGCATGGAATTTCTGTCATCACCTTTCTACCTCCATTTTTGCTTAACTCACTGAGGTTGCATGTAGCCCAAGGTTATGTATGCCATGCTTGTACCTTAAGCTTTGATGTGGCTGTGTTCCAGAAATGGATCTAAATACCTGTGAAGCAACCTCACCACTCCCTTGTCAAAGCAGGGGTTCCTATTTTCACTTGAATGAGGAAGAACTGAGACAAAGGGGGCTCGTATCACCTACATTTAGCCATGAAGAAGGTGGGATCCCATAGTCAACAGAAAGCAGAATTTCCAGAAGTCAACTAGTCCAGTGCATTGGAGACACCTCCATTACCAATGTCCTTCAGCTGGCAGCTGGATTTAAACTATGACTGCTCTTACAATTTGCCCCCTTTTCTAGCCTCTCCTTCTTAGGGTTCATGGGTACCTGTGGTGAGAGGAGCCTGTGGGAAGTATTTTGGGCAAAGACACAGATATTGTTTGCTTCTTCAAGCCAAGCATCTCCTGAAGACTTGCTGAAGAGTTTAATCTTGACCTGAACTTAGAAGGCATGGGGTTTGTTTGCATTAGTAATGTAATTCAAGGCACTCAATTTAAAGCTTTTCATAAACCTGGCCAGATTAAATCAAAGGCCTTCCTAATAGTCACTGTTTTCTAAACTAGAATTGCATAGGGGAAAATAGTGACAGATGAGACATTTTAGATACTCAGTCCATGATTACAGGACATCACAGGGATCAGAGTCTGTTCTGGTTCAACTGCTTTTGAAGGGAGATGCAAGCCCCTCATTTTTACAGAAGAGCATTTGTAACAGTAAACGATTGGCTAATAAATCCAGTGCAATTTTAATCTAATCTAATGCAATGTTGTGTTTGCTCTTAAACCCCTCTCAATGTGCTAAACTTTTGTGCTTGTGTGCTGCAGGGATTGCTTCTCTATGTATCCCAAGTAAATACATTATGCGCACTACCTGAACTGAGGAGGGCTGTGAGCGCCAACGTATATTTGCTCTCTCGCAGATTCTGGTCTGAAGGAGTTGCATCTTACCTAATAAAAGATAAAAAACAGATACAGACACATTAGCTGGGGTGATTTGGGAAGAAAAGCAGACTGTAATGTCACTGATCTTAAGATGCTCATTACTTGCAGGAGGCACAAAATGGAAAGACACCACAAACTCCTATTTTGCTTCACATTTGCTAACTTCTGTACCTCGTCTTTCAAATCCCTTAATGGATCCAGTCTCCACCCACTGTTATTTTCTGTCCCCGCATTCCCATCATCTAATCATAGCCATTTTACCAGTTCATTTTTGAAATTCTCTATAATGGTAGCTTGCTATTCAGTTTGTGCTGCATCTCACATCTTTATAATTACCAAGCATGCTTTTTCTTCTCGGAACTATGTAATGTCTATAAAAGGGACATGTAATGGTGCTTATCATCTCCAGAATTGCAGCTATACTACCTGGCATATTTGTTCCATGTTGGAATGTCAGGTTCTTTTGAAATTACACCTTTCGAGCTTCCATCGGTAGTTCCCAATTCACTGTTCCTGGTATGATACTTGACCCATTGTAACTGACCACAAGCCAGGGTAGAGAGAATATCTGCACAGTTGAATAATCCCTTTTATGCTGTATCCATCGCACATAAGATCTCATTGAAGCAGCCCCTGCTTTACCCAAGGCTCTGTGTTGAATGCTTCCTACCAACAAAATCCTTTAAGCCAGACTGCCCAGAGGATATGTGGACTTCAAAGCAATTTTGGCTGAAGACAGTCTCCACAGTTTGAATGAATTTTTCAAGCATCTTCATTTATCTTTATGAAAATAGTCTGAGCTCAAGGGTACATGGCACACAGTACTCTCACTGTGCTCCCTTCAGAGTCCACTGGACATACAATTCCTGCATCAGTTGTGTAAGACCCCCAGATACTCCTTATGGCTTCAAGGTTTTCCTGGAGAAAAACTGAAGCAGTGTGAAACTCAGCTCAGGATACACGAGTGGAGTCTTTCCATGTCAAAACTATCAAACTGAAACAACCATAGGCCCATGCACTGCTCCACTGACTCTCAGCAGAGAAACTTGTTTCAGTGAGGGTTGGTTGCCTTAAATCATAGAATCATAGAAAAATTTCACCTGGACAAGATCTTCAAGATCATGAAGCCAAATTTTTCCAGCTCTGTCAGCACCACTAAAACAGGGCTCCCAATGCAACATCCACCTTTCTCTTCAACACCTCCAGGGATGGGGACTCAAACCCCTCCCTGGGCAGCTGTTCCAGTGCTTGACAACCCTTTCAGCAAAGAAATCCCACCTGACATCCAACCTGAATGCAGCAACCCCTGGTGCAGCTTAAGGCCATTTCCCCTTATCCTATCTCTGGCCACTAGGGAGACCAGACCAACACCCACCTCTCTACAACCTTCTTTCAAGTAGTTGTAGAGAGCAATGAGGTCTCCCCTCCATCTCCTCTTCTCCAGGCTACAATTACATTGCATCCTCTTTCTCCCACTTTACATTACGTATTCCTTCAACTTGTGGGCACAACCCAGCTTTTACTTCTCATATAGAGGTTGTCCCAACTCTTTTAAGCAAATGATTTCTAATTCTCTCCCTTACCTTACTTGTTTTATTATTTTTTTCCCTGAAACCTCACATCCACTCTCAAAGTTTTGCTCCTACATTCAGTGCAGAGCAAAGATGTGAAAAAATAAACTGAAGGTTTTCTTCATGCTGCTTAAGCTCCTTGAACACCACGCTCAGTAACAAAGGGCAGTAGTGCATTCACAACAGGAGCCTGTAGTGGAAGGTGTCAGAAATCACTGCATACTGCAAGCACCAGAAATTTGGGAAGAGGCTAAGGAATCAATGCATCTGAAAAGATCCATGCAGTGGAGGTGAACAGCAACAGGAAAGAAAGCTGCTGTGACAACACTGCACCAAGCCAAGAATAATTGCAGCCTCAATTCTGGCATCGTGGACAGATGAGGATAAAGGAAAAAAGAGAGATGAAATAATAGTCCTGGGAGAAGTCTGTGTTTGGCTGGAGTAGACTGTGGAAATGAAGTGGTCTCATCTCTGCACTGCACGTGTGTGAGTTAGCAGACAGGGAGTTCTGTGCTACTCTACAGGTTTACTACTCACATGAGCGTAACTCAGAAAGAAAAGCTGGTTGTGTGTGAACTCAAGGCCTGGCAGTAAGGGCTCTTCTTCTCCTCCCCTCTTCTCTGTAATCCATCTCCTGTATGCCTGATAACAAAAAGATAGTGAGTGCCTTTCAACAACATGTACCTCAACCACAGCTTTTCCTTCCTTTTTATGTTCTGTTAATAATTCTGTTTGGATATTTTCATCCACTTACCCTGAAAGCCTCTCGCAAACCTCCATTATCTGCGATGTTTTCAGCCAAAGTCCTCTTGCCTTTCACCTGGCAGAACGAAAGAACATCAGTCACTTGACTCATTTCTGCTCTTCTTTCTTCATCAACTTGAAGAAACAGAGGGAAAAGTAAAACAAGACTAGAATGACCGCAGCCAATTTCAACAATTATATCTCTGGTTAAGAAAACTCAGTTTCAACGTGAAGACTGTCAGTAAACAACCCTCTGAGATGAGTTATCCTGGCTCTGGTCCTAGATCTCTGTAGCACCAAATGTAGTAAATAAAATGCTCTCAAAATTCCAGTTCCCAATCTTTGGCCTGAGCATCACTAAATTTCCCCTGAAGACTTCTTATCTGGTTACATGCGAGATTCAGTAGCCCCTTGCTTAAGCTCTTTCTGAAAGGTTATGTTTGTTTCCCTACAGAACTCTTAATATATTACTGGGATACTAGAATAACTAAGTCATAACAAACCAGCAAAACTAAAAATAAGTCAGAGGCAGATTTTAAATTTACAGTATATTCAGTGTTCTAAAAATATCTGCAATAACTGCATCGCTTCTCCCCAGGATCAATTCCAAGAGCAACAGCCGTCAGGATTTATTGTGAAAAGAAGCCCTAGCTAAACTTTGGGGAAAAGTCAGTGTCCTGGAATTACCAAGAGCACAATAATTATGAAGAGATCTCCATTTCTTCACGTGCAGCATCGCCTCCGATCACCCGGCCTGCTAAGGTCGTAGTGTTACCAAACAGTTGTAGTAATTAAGCAGCTTTACTCTCGACTATGCCTTGAATAAGCAAGGTATCTGAGCATCTCTGAGCAGAGCTCTGAAAGTCAGTGCAGGTCTACAGATGTGATGACAGGCTCTCCTGTGCTACAGGGATGAGTAGAGAGTTACTGGCATTAGACTTTAGTTTCAGGATGGTAAAAGTGGGGGATGTGGGGCACGAGAGGAAAATGAACTTAGGAGATACCCAGCTTTACCATGCACATGGTAAACATGCACAGCTTTACCACTCAGCACCTAGTTTAGCCTCAAGGCATTTTGCTTAGTGCCTATGGGTGCAGTAAAGAGGAAAACAGGGCAGTAGAGAAAAGCACACTCCTTTCCTGCTAGCCCTTCCTCCACTCAGAAGGATGGAGGCAAGAAAAAGGCGTGAGGCTGAAAAGGTGCTGGGACACCAGAGAACACACACACACACACACACACATCCCAGCACCCTTTCTTCCTGGCCTACCAACACTTTTCCTGCAGTGGGCTTGGGAAGTAGACTGATTTAGAGCATAAGATAAGAGTAACCTAGCAGTGACACTTGGGCCATGGGTCGTTTTAATAAGTGGAGGAAGACTTTCTGCTGATCTCAAGCAGCTTCGGGTCAGGTATCTGAAGCTGCTCTGTGCAGACAGTTTGTCACAGAGCTCAGGGACCATGATAAGCCCTTTATTTGATCAGATGACTTTTTGTGATTACTGCACTCTGAGGCTCTTTCGATAGCCACTTTTTCTTTCATTACACTTCTTTTCTAGAGACATTTTTATTGTAAGCTAGATGAGAAAGAAGAAGAGTAAATAGGTTTCTTGATCCATGAAAAATATTCATACAGGAGTAAAAAACCTGCTGATTATTGAAGTAAATGACAGACAAAAAAGAAAAGCTCTTTGTGTGCGCAGCTCTTCACACAGACACTGTGAAATACAGCCAAAAACTGAAGATTCTACAAGCTGAAAAGAGCTTTAGGTACTCCTATGGAATTGAGGAATGTAGGGAGAAAAAGCCTTGCAGGTGACTAGTTTCTGGGGTAACAGTAAGCCCATCCATGGACTTCTAAGGCAGTAGCTACACTGGAGGAGAAATTCAGATTTACCCCATCTCAAGAGACAACAGAGGATGGTTAAGCCAACAGCAGGAGCACAAGAAGCGCTCAGTCACATCCTTGGAGGATGTTTCAATGACCTTCTCTATGACCGCGTGTTTGTTTTGGCAGGTTGGACCCTACAGGTATTTGGGTACAAGCTTGAGAATTCTGTTTATATGAAGTCCTTCAAGTCTGAGTTGTTGGACTTCAGAATGGACTACACTGTGGCTTTGTTACCTCTGAGATAAATGCAAACAGCCTGTGAAAACTGTCGACATTATTGCTAGGCATTCCATGTGAGCTCGCTATTCTAATAAGGCAGAGATATCATTCTATTTCTGATTCTAAAATGTAGAGGTGGTAGAATCGAGTAGGGAGTGTGGTATGTGTTTTCTTCCGAAAATTAAGATTAAAATCATGTCCCAGCCAAAGTTACTGTCATTTTAGCTATGGATTTCAGGAAGGGTGGGTTTTATTCTGTTTATCCTTCTCTTTGGACACTTGTATAAAGTGCACCTTTTCAGGGAAGACCTTAGTTCTGATAGACCAAGAAACAAAACATTCCCTTACACCCTCCTTTTCTGTGAGCTACTGCTACCTTACTCTCTTCCTCTGAGATACAAATTGGATCCGTGTGCACACATGGAAGAGATAGCAAGACCTGAATCTGAAATACTCTGAGCTTTATGTGTTATACATCCATTTTATGGCTGTAATAAATAACAGGTGGAATTGCTAATGGAATCCATAAAACTTGCTATTATATTCTTCTTTTTAAAAAGAAGGACTGCTCGGTTTTCATTACAGACCTCATCTTCAGAAGACATTTAACACGCTTACGAGCCCTGCTGAGTGGATTCATTCTTTTCCTCTGACTCCAAGATGCTGTGATGGGGAGAAGTGGTGTCTAACCCTGTCACCAAGGGGTGGGTAGTGGTGTTTGACTGGACTAATGAGATCTGACAGACAATTTTTATCACAATCATTACATTCACAAAAATGATTTGTTGTGAGAAAGTAATTTGGTAGCCTAATAGCCTAATATATTGGGATTTATAAAAGGATTTCTCAAAAGCAAACAAACCCTCCTCATTTCAACCACCCGTGTTTTACATACGTGCAAGCCAGCTCTCTTCCAGTAGTAATTGCTGTATTGATTAATCATGCACTTTGTTTTCTCTTTAAATTTTTCTTCAGAGTTAGTTGTCCACCAAGGGTCTAGATTTCCATTTTTGTCGTATTTCCGACCTTAAAAAAGAAAGGAAACAAATTTGTAGGGGAGAACTTTTCCACTCTTGGAATGTGTCACCTAGACAGAAGTGAGAGGCAAAAATGGACACGTAAGGGTGTGTGCAAAATCAATAAAATTAGTGAGCAAAGTCTTGATCCCAGTCAAGCGGTGGTGGAAATCTGTCGGTCTAGTGTGACCTAAGTTCTATTTTCAGGAAAAACAGCACAATTCCTAATGAAATCTTCAGTACATTTCCCCATCACGTAGTATAAGAGGCGTATGAGCTTCCTTGTGAGTATAATTATGGGTGTCTTTCATCCTCAGCCCATGTGTCATCGCTTCTGCAAACTTGGTGATAACTAGTTTATTAATAATTAATTATATAGTAGTTTATTATTAATTAATTATATACTGGACCAGATACAAAACCTCTTTTCATGAAGTCTTCTGAAGTTTCTGTTTCTTCCTTGAAGCAAAACTAGAACATTTGAATGCTGTTCATTGAATCAAGGAGAACACTGACATCCCATTGCCCTGGCTGATGATTACAGCAATGACTCATAGAAGATTCAGCTTCAGGTACCTGCTCCGTATCATTTGTAGGAGAGTATCTCATTTCCGACATCCCTTCAGCTACTCAAACACAAGACACAAGATAATTTGGGACATTTTTGAGAGTAGCTTTAGCTGACCATGTGGATGCAGCCTTGCTCTGTGAATGGATTCATTTGTTATGGTTGCAGGTAAGAGAGAGAGAAAGCAACCATCACAGACAGTAGAAAGCAACCATCACAGACAGTAGAAAGCACAGAAGGTGTTTTCTTTCATCTTTTCTTTCATCTTTTTATTTATTTGGGTTTTTTCTGTGTCGTCTTTTTCAAGAACTGATTCCCTGCAGATGTATTTATTTCTATACTCAGGGGGGAATGAGCCTGGGCAAGAGACAGTAGTCCGCTTAGGAAATCAAACAGATTCCTCTGGCTGGTTGGAGATGAGACGCTCCTGCAAATGACATGGGAGTTTGTGAAGAAACACTTCTCCTTTGTGGAGCATTTGCTGACACAAAATGCTGCTGATCACTACCAACAGCACTCCAGTTTTCCTTCTACTTTTGAAAGATATTCAAAGTAAAGCAACATCAGCAGCCAACCTTCAGGGAGGCAGTGAGCTAGAAGCACCTTTTTCCTTAAGCTCCCTAGATTTTCAGTGGAAAGAGGTGTTTTTTTCTCTAGACAGTGAGTCAGAGCTGGATGTCAGTCAGACACTCAGAATTGCTCCCTGGAGAATCATGTTAATGTTTCTTCCTCTCTCAGGAGCCCAGTTTTAAAAAGCACTTGACTGAGATAGCTGAAGTCAGGTGGTGGCAATGCCCCACTCCACCAAGTATTTCAGTGTTTGATGTTTTCACACAACTTCTTTCTCTACCCCTCTTATATTTTTAGTATTTTGCAATAAGCTTTCTGTTCCACTTTCATTCCAATGCTGATTGCTAGTATTTGCACGTAAATGTGTCTTCTGAAAAAAACCTCAAAACAGAAATGAAAAGGAACTCATTTCTATCAATCAGAAGTTATCCCTTTGCCCTTCCTCCTTCCCCAACCTTCCAGAACTTCCTGAACCTGTTACTGATTTACTTGGCATTCAACATATAAACAAACCATCAAACTTGTGGCATTTCTCATCGTGCAAAATCTGGTTCAGATGAACATGATGCTACATAAAATATTTAAATAAATACAACTTCAGAATGTTTTCACACAATGTATTATTTATAGAATCACAGAGCAGTTTTGGCTGGAGGTGACCTTCAAGATCACCAAGTACAAGCCCTATCAGCGCCACTACACCCTGTACCCCAATGCAACAAATTACCCTTCTCTTCAACACCTCCAGGGATGGGGACTCAACACCCTCCCTGGGCAGCTGTTCCAGTGCCTGACAGCCCTTTTAGCAATGAAATCCCTCCTGACACCCAACCTGAATCTCTCCTGGTGCAGCTTCAGGCCATTTCCCCTCATCCTATCACTGGCTACTGGTGAGAACAGACCACCCTCCACCTCTCCACAACCTTCTTTCAGGTAGTTGTAGAGAGCAATGAGGCCTCCCCTCCATCTCCCCCAAGCTAAAAAAAGCCAAATAATAATAAAGCCAAAGCACATACAGATCAAATTTCTAATCTGCCAACTCTGTAAAGAAAAAACCAAACCAGAACATGAATGTTATCAACAGATTGACAAACACTCACCATTGCTATCAAATCCATGAGTAAACTCGTGGCCAACAATTACTCCTATGGCACCATAGCTCAACGACCTATGACACAAAGAAGAGTTTCCTCAGAAAGCATCTACACCCATGAATAAATCAGATAACCTCAGGAAATATCATCATTTAATTTAACTGCAGGGGAGGGAATGGGCCTAAAATTCATAGCTGCGTAATTTTGACTTGAATTTGTGGAATGTCTGGATGTTAAACTCTTCACTGCTTAAAACCAACTTTTAATATAAAACTAAAAAGCATTGTGATTCACCCTTCTAATCAAATCCCTTATTAGCATGGAATGAGCTCCAAAATGCCTCCTTCAGCTGATTGCACTGTGTATGTTCTGAGAACAAATTTATAGCTAAAACTCATCTCTTAGCATCATCATTAGAAAGGAACAGAGCAAAGGCTGCAATAGGCTTCCATGACGCCAGCTCAAATCATTCTTCATTGGCAGGCAACAAACAGAGCTGCAAATCACTGAATACCTGACTGTTACAGATTGGAAGGGACTTCGAAATATCATCCAGTCCAACCCCTCTGCCACAGCAGGATCCCCTAGATCCAGTCACACAGGAACAGTACACGTGGGTTTGAAACATCTCCAGAGAGGAGACTCCACAACCTCCCTGGGCAGCCCCTTCCAGGGCTCTGACACCCTCACTGGGAAGAAGTTCCCTCTCATCTTTACGTGGAACCTCCTCTCTTCCAGCTGACACCCGGTGCCCCTTGTCCTAGCATTGGGTGCCACTGAGCAGAGCCTGGCTCCTTCCTCCTGACACCCACCCTTTCTATATTGATCAACAGTCATGGGGTTACCCTCAGCTCCTTTTTACCAAGCTCAAGAGTCCCAGCTCCCTCAGCCTTTCCCCCTTTCGTCCAGCCCCCCCCCCCCCATCATCTTTGTGACTCTGCGCTG
>VZRI01010852.1:0-15330 GCA_013397515.1 Upupa epops | reverse complement strand
TTGCTGGCTCCTGGTCATCCTGCTGTCCAGTCTGTAAAAATTCAACAGACCCCCTTTCATGATTTTTTAAGAGAGAGGTCTTCCAGTTTCCTTGCCCTGTCCAGGAACAAGGCATGATCTCCACTCATATCTAATGGACTGGAGAAACAGCACAGAAAGAAATATGTTGCTTTGCTGACTGACAGTTAATTCTATTTTCCTCTTTGCAGCAAATAAACACAGGAGTGAGAGAAACGGGGATGAAAGAGGGAAAGGTTCAGCGATGGTTTTATATCAAAAGCAGTGAATATCACGGGCTGGGAATGATCTGCAAAATGCATCTTCCATTTGTTAGGTTATTCTTTATGATTGTAACGATTTCATTTATTGAGTTCTCATCTTCAAAGTGGTATCTCTAACGCATTGTTTTTAAAGAGGAGAAAGGAAGAGGGCTCTGAAGTAACGTGCTATTACTGGACCTAATGATCCGTGCCACACTAATTGCTCATCTCAGTCACGCTCAAAAATCATTATATCCTTTCATTCTCCCCTCTTCCATGACAATTCTGCATTTTCCCATTTTTTTCTTTCCTGAAATGTAATTTGCATGTCATCAAATCTTCCCCAGAGTTCTGGGTTTTGCACCCCGAGTACTGTTGAGAACTTTCACTAAAAACCAGCTGGTTAGGATTGTACATTTTGGCAACGAAAACATCATCCTCTTGTTGGACAAATTCGCAGTCCTACATCACACACAGTGATAATCACCCATACTAAGTGTCCTAGAGTAGAGGCTGCTTTCCACATCGGAAGGAAAGAGGTTCTGCAGGACCTCTTCCAGCCAGAGAAGTGTACTAAGAATGGTACAAAACATGTGGAGAGCTTAAGAAGAATCAGTAAGCCCTGGTATTAAATACAACTCATTTTTCCTCTGAGGTTCTCTGTCACCACAAGACGCAGGGACAAAGAACAGGCTGGTGCCAGGACACCTCTCGGGCTTTCCCCAACTCCAAAAGATGGGGTGAATTCAGGCCTTCACTTCTATGAATGTTCTTCATCATTTTGTCCAGCTGAAGAACAGTTCTGCTAGAAATACTCCAGCTCTGTCTGTTCACTCTCTTCACTTCTCGGACACAGTTGTACAAAGATGGAGGAGACTGAGTGCAGCCCAACAGGGAATTAAAGGGAATTTTCTGGGACTGGAAAGGACCATGTGAGCGTAAGGAAATTACCAGCACAGGTAGTTTAAAGTCTCTCTTTCAATCTATTGGATACTGAAGACTAGTGAGTGATGGCATTTGAATGGCATTTTATTTCATTCACGAGATGTAGAGTGATAACTTAGCTTCCCTTCTTGCAAATAGATGCCACTGTTTTGGAGTGGCTGTGCTAGAACCAGACACTAAACCCCAGTAAATGTTAAATATTTGCTAAATCAGTGTTGCAGCGAGTGCTGATGACTTTTTGATAATTTTTCTCTTCCAGTGCCATGTACCGTTTCTTTTGAGCAGACAGAAAACAGATCCAGAACGTTTCAAGGACAAAAGCAATCTGTTGTCTGATATGAAGCAGCTACATTTGTTTACTAAATTTCATTTCGATATGTACTCAAGCAAAACCCATTTAAGCTGAGGTAACCTTTAAAGCAGAGAAATGAGCAAAGTCTTTGAAAGAACCACAGTTTTATCGCTATGGCAGAAGGTCAAGGTACAAAGAGATCTCTTCAGAAAAAGCCAGAACAGACCTGCAATAACCACAGCAGAAAATAAGTTCACCTTAACAAGAAAAGACTTCCTTCTATCCCAAATTACCACTTAGAAAGTGGCTCATAAGAATTCTCTTTGATTGCAAATCCATTTGTTTCTAAATTGAGTATGTGTCTCTGCATGTATTGCCGAGTTTTCCGATTACGAGAACACATCCAGATTGGAAGATGGCAAACTTGAAAAGTTTAAGGAGTTAGACTATTTCTTAACAAAGATTTATTAAGGATGAGTTTCAGCAGTAACTGGCTTTAACATAACTGCAAAATAACTTTCAGAAACTTTCCGTGGTCTTATCCTACCTTGAAATAGAAAGGTATTGAACTACGCAGCAGCGGTGCATTTTTCAACATTAAATGTGTGTGATCTATAATTACTCTTCCTAAGCGACAGAGGCACACGGGCCTGCTCAGGCAATCGCTTATACACAGGTAGATACCCTCACGCACTTCAAGAGGCACAGGCGAAGGGCCGCGGTTAATCACAGATATTAGCAGAAAGTGAACAGTAAACTGATAATAAATGGCTTCTCAGAGTTTTAACCTCTGTTGAGGAAGTGTTAGCTATGTGATTTACAGTTCCTTTTCATACCTGCCACGCGCACACTGCTGCAGCACTGAAACGCTTCCACTCAGGAACACTTAATTAGCAAATCCTGTGAGAAATCAGGCACGAATTGAAGGCAACAGCAACACATCCAGCTCCCAAGGGCAACAAAAGCTATTGCACAAGGCAGCAATTTTCAAAGAGTGGTATTTCAATATTAAAAGCAGGATGCAGCAGAGTAGAACACCTAACAAGAAGGGCCGAGCTCTCCCTACAAAGGACAACACTATTCCTGTGCACTGCCTGTGGATAGTTTTCAGCAGCATAGCCTCCTTCTCCATGCCTTCTTCTTTGTCTGAATGTGTTTCCAATAGCTTTCCCTGTTATTCCTGGGTGGATGAAGTTCCCCGGAGCAGTACTTACCTTGGATACTCTGTTCCCCAGAAGAAAGGCTTCTGCAGTTCTCCTGCTGGGAATCCTGCAATAGCAAAACTAATGGTGAGGTCCTTAGTTCAGTGCAGCTGCATGCAGTCACGAGGCTCAAAAGTTTGGATGTTATGACCCTTTTTGTCTAGTTTCAGAGTATCTTCCTCTGGAGTTTTCCCTCAAGTTTCAGTACAGAGGATCTTTGAGAAGAATGACAAACTATCTTTGGTAGAAAAAGACCTTTGAGGTCATCAAGTCCAACCTTCAACCCAGCATTGCCAGGTAACCCCGAGGCCATTTCCCTAAGCACTACATCTCTCTGCCTTTCAAATACCTCCAGGGGTGGTGATTCCACCACTGCTGTAGGCAGCCTGTTCCAATGTTTGACGACACATTTGTTGAAGAAATTCTTCATAATATCCAGCCTAAACCTCCCCTTGTGCAGCTTGCAACCGTTTTCTCTGCTCCTATCTCTTGCCAGCAGAGGGTAACCCACATGTCTAGATCTTGAACACTGACTCTTAGGTGAATTTTCCTCCTACTTACTTACTGCTCTGGAATGCAGGGACATTTCAAGGAGGAGAGCACACTATGAATTTAGGCTGATCTTGAAGCTCTGACAGGACTCTTTACCTGCACACAGCTACTTTTAATTTATTTGAAGTATTCTAGCTTCATTTTATCCCTTATATCCTTTCCAGCCTCTCTGCAGAGCTAGGTGCTCTAAGGCTTGCTAGAATACATTCATAACTTCCAAATATTAATAATATGGGGTTGATTGGTGTGGTGTTGTTTTCAGTGTTACAGGGGCTTTACTACCACTAATGAATTCATTCACCAGCCAATATCTTCATGCTCCTGTTCACGTTTTGCTGATGAATGCCTGAGACTCAGCGTAACGTTGAGACTTCGCTGAGGCGACACAAGCAATCACATTTCATCTGGCAGTTTACTAAAACATTCAGGCTAATCATTGCTGAAGTCAACTAAACCCAGAGGAGATGGATCACCAAATCCTGTGAAATTTGGCGTTCAAACCTAAATGGAAATGCAAATTCTGTGGTGTACTCCGTGATGTTTTTAACTGAGCGAGGCATGATCTAGTAAAGCTTTATCGCAAGTCAGCACATTTAACACTCTGCCAGTAATTAGTTGGAGAATTTAAAGCAACGTCTGACAGGCTAGTGAATCCAGCACACCAATAATGGACACGGGAGGCAGCTGTGCCAAACTGTGTGACACACAGGGTGCTCTGTCAGTTGGCGCGCTGGCAATTCTCAACTGTGTTTGTTTCAGAGCTCTAACTTGGTTTTCAGCTATCACTGAATGGTACCTCTTCCAAGAGATAAGATGTAAGACAACGACTAATGATTGGTAGACAAAGAATATCAAACGCACATAAGGAATTAAACATGAAAGTAAATATGGTGTTGGTTGTTATCCCAAAACAGCACAAAAAGATGGGATACATCTGTTTAAAATGGTTCCATGGATTTCTGTTTGGACAACTAAATGCCATCTGACTTGTATTCTTGATTTGGCTCTAGCTGCCAGGCTCAATGGGCAAGGGTCTCCTGCAAGTTCTCTCTCAGAAATGCTAAACATGTGGAAACATATCAGACCCTGTGGAGAATCCCAGACAACTCTGAGCACCTACAGTGACCTTGAACACTTCCAGGGAGGGGGGTAGCCACAACTTCCCTGGGCAATCTGGTCCAGGGTCTCAGCACCCTCAGCATGAAGAACTTCCTCCTGACGTCCAGTCTAAACCTCCCCTCTTGCAGCTGGAAACCATTCCCCCTGCTCCTAGCACTCCAAGCCCTTGGAAACAGCCTCTCCCCATCTGTCCTGTAGCCTCCTTCAGGTACTGGAAGGACGCTCTGAGATCTCTCTGGAGTCTCCTCTTCTCCAGGCTGAACAGCACTAACTCTCTCAGCCTGTCCCTATAGGATGGGTGCTCCTGNCTGCTGGTCTCGGTTCTCTTCATGCAGCCCAAGATGCAGTTGGTTTTCTGGGCTGCAAGTGAACACTGCCTGCACATATTGTGTTCTTCATCGTCCAACACCTCCAAGCCCTCTTCCTTAATTCTTCTCTCTCTATCTGTTCCCCACCCAGCCTAAATCTGTGCCTCGTATTGCCTCCATCTTCATTTTCTAATGGAAAGAACTCACTAGATCTGTCAAGAATCAAAACCAAACCAACTAAAAATGTAAAGTATAAATTATTTTATACATCCATAGATAAGAATTTAAGAAGAAGTGAAGACTGCGTGTAAGGATCATGCATCATCTCACCTGCAGCCATAATTAACTAAAAGAAAAAGCTGGTCATTAGTAAATAAAGAAAATGAGGGCTCACTTAAGAACACTTCAAACTTACTTAATAATAGGGCTCAGAAAGTGTTGAGTCCAAATCTGCTACATTCATTAACCTCCTGCAAACTAATGGTGCACTTGAAAGTACTTCATCAATAACCTTCCAATTAGCCTAGTTCTTAAGGGAAGAAAGAGTACCCCTATACACAGCCCCCTCAGCCTCCCCCGTCACAGCACCGCTTGCTGTTTGACACCACTTCCCTGGCTCCTGGCAAGATAAGAGTTCTCCCTTCAACTCCCAGCACCAGCAAGCTGCCAGAATCAATATCTGCGTGCAGCTTTCTATAAAGATGATTCTTGTTGGCTCATATGAGCTCTCATCTGTGGTTTTTGTCTATGGTTGCTAATTCAAAGGTAATTTTACAACTCAGGTTTAGATGGTATCTTCTTCCTGTAACGTGTAATGAAGCTGCTTTCTGAAGAGGCCTCTTGACTTTCACTAGAGAACTGCAGTTCAAGCACAAATGGGTACAAACCTACAGAGATAATATCAATGGGAAATAATTATCTAATACATCTAGTCCAGCTTACACCTCCTAAGCGTGTAGCTTCTATTTGCTTCAGTAAATCTCCTTTTCATGACTGCTCAAAACCCACGGACGATCCTTTTTTACGGTAGCTGCAGACATAGGTATTCTCACTTGGAAAGAAAATGAACTGCAGCAAACATCTAATAAGCGATTCCCTTCTATCCTTGATGTATTCAAGGACTAATGTTTTGGTGCTGCGATGGGATAAAGCCTTTTCTTCAACTCAAGTGTACTAGCTTCCTTTGATCATCACTTGTGTCTATTTTCAGCACATATTTGCTGTCTGCTCGAGAGCTCATTAAAATAAACACAGCCTGTCAGAAAGGCTTTTTGAGATTCAAAGATGATAATTAAAAGGATAGGCTTTATTCTTAGATGCTGTGAAGAGCACTTAGACAATGGCATGTACCTGTTGTCCTTATGAAGTACCTAGAATTGAGGGGAAATTGATGAGCAAATGCACCTAACATTGAAACATTACCCAAACGAAGATGGAAAAATTACTGAAGTAAAAAAAAAAAGGGGGGGAGAAACAGTAAATAGAACTAATAGAAGTAAAAAGTAAAGTAAATAAACAAGGAGATTGAATTAATCTAAAGAGAACATCAGGGATAAACTTGTAAATTAAGATTAATCTGGAGTACTGCATCCATTTCTGGAGCCCTCAGCACAGGAAGGAGATTGAGCTGTTGGAAGGTGTCCAGAGGAGGGCCATGAGGATGAGTGGAGGGCTGGAGCACCTCTCCTATGGGGACTGAGAGAGTTGAGGCCGTTCAGCCTGGAGAAGAGGAAACTGCAGGGAGATCTTAGAGCAGCCTTCCAGTCCCTGAAGGGGGCTACAGGAAAGCTGGGGAGGGGCTGTTTCCAAGGGCTTGGAATTACTTGGAATTACTTATTATGCAGATCCCTCTGGATCTTCTTTTGCAAAAGGAAAAAAGAAGGAGGAGCGGATCTGCCACCTGCCACCTCTATTCTTGCTGTGCTAGGGCCACTATAAGTGATCAGCTCTACATCGAAGCTAGCTGTTTGGCAATTACTTGATCACATTTGTGCATGTTTCTCAGGTAGAAGAGAAAACCCTAAATCCTTTTCCTCCTAGGAAGAGTCCTAAAAGGACACTGAAGAGCACTCTTCAAACTTCAAGGTCAGACACCAGCAGAACAAGAAGGTCAGCAGCTGCGATAGAAAATACAATTGGCTTTACACCCATGACTGATTGATTTTGTTTGGCAGCTCTCCACCTCGTAACACCGACATAAACAGTGAAATTTAGCTTCAGCCACTCCAGCCTCTCATTACAGCTATTTTAATGTGCCATGGCAGAGAGGCTGAGAGGGCTGAATGCTGCTGAATCTTGAAAGGACTCGGTATTAAAGGAAACACAACAGCAGCGGTTGCACTGATCAGGCTTCCTCTCCATTCACACAAGACACTGACGCAGCAGCGGTGGTAGGTGCTTACTTCATCAGGACTAGCAGCTGTCATGCTTCACAGGTACTGTCAGAGCTCAAAGTCTGTCTCAAGTGCTCCCTCATACGATCAACAAAACCATGGCTGTTTAATTATGGCAACCCTTTAATTAAGGTAAAACAATCTAAGCCTAGAACTAGTTTGAATCAAAAGAACTGCCTAATCATCACACACCCTTTACAAATGAGCTGACTTAGACACAAAAGAGGTTAAGTGAGTGGTTTGCAGGGAAAAAGTATTTCCAGAGCAGGTACCAGCAGACCCAGTTTGCCAGCCCTCTGTGGTAACCCCTTCGGTGTCATACATCCATTTCCTGCCTTTCAAAACCTATTTCCATCTGTAAACAAAACAAATTCAGGAGAAAAAGGGGGAGTCAGAAACTTTTGAAACTCCTGTCCTTGAGGATGAGACCACAAAGGTTATGGCAGCTGCCTTCCAGACACTGAAGGCACAGAACAAGTAGTCTGATTCCACTTGCTTGAAAGAGTGAAGTATCAGGTCACAGTATCACAGTCTCACAGTACTGATGAGGCTGGAAAAGACCTTAAAGATCATCCAGTCCAACCTAAAACCAACCAAGTAAACTTAAACATGGTCCTGGCAATAGACTGGTATAGACTTGTAAATCCAGTTGGAAATGTTCTCTGCAGTCCCACTGAACCAAAGAAAATCCATCCAAATCCAGACAAATGCTTGAAAAACTCAACCCTTTCACCTCATATGCTTCCAAATCAGGATTTATGCTCTCTAATTAGCAACCAGTAACTAGAATCACAATAAGACAGGCTGCACTGTACACTCTAGTACTGTACCTAAGAATTTTAAGCTAACTACAGACAGCACTCCTTGCCCTTGAAGGTATTAAATGGGTCTGCCAGGCACCACTTGTTAAGTTTTACAGTCTATATTAGTCTCCAGCCCCATTTATTGCTACACATCTATTAGTACCAGAGGAGTGAGTTACTCCCACTTAAAGAGTTACCATAAATTTGTAGAAGTATGCACGCACACACTTTTGCTACAGAAAACAAAAATAGAGCTTTAATAAAAGTGTTTTACTTGCAATGGGCAGGGTACACACACTCCCATCACCACAAGTCGGTGGGTATGGGGTAACTCATTAAGCATTGTAACTCAAATTTGTGGGAGCACCTGGTTTTTAAGAACCATCCTCTCACTAAAGATGGCTCAGGGCTGAATTACCAGCTTTCAGCTTTTGATTTTCAGCTACAAATGAGCAAGCCATACAGATATTACCCAGAGCTTAACAGGCACATAAAAGAGCCAAACAGGCACTTTATAAGGAGAATCAGAATTCAGATACTCACTGATCTGGTTGGTAGATGCACTATAAAAAGCATTTACAGTAGTTGGGCTTGTAAACCACCTGTAGTAAGAGCAAAAGAAACCTGCTGTCAGTACACTTATGAGCCTTTATGAGTAGAATGAACAAAGATTAATAAGTAAACTCACTGGAAGGAAGTAAAACGTTAGAGCCTTAGGATACAGAGAAGTTTTCTCCATTTCAACACACAATACCCACACTTAGAACATTGAAAACTGTCATTTAATGGCATTAAGGGCACAGTCAAAAAATGTTCAACAGGAGCAATTGCTAAACTTTCTGTTATTTAACATCTTTCGTGGAGTCCCTGACCTTGGATTCTTTTGAGATTCAGCTGGACAGGATGTTATGTAGAGTGTGACTTTCTCAAGAATCATTGAATCACAGTATCACAGAATAATCCTGGTTGGAAAGAACCTCCTTGAGCCTCATGTCCAACCATCCCCACACCAACAAAATACCTGAGGGACTGACAAACACAACCTGACCCCCTCCCTGCTGCCACTCGAGCAGGGCATGAAGCACCATGGCTACATGGTTCTTCAACACCTCCAGGCAGGGGGACTCCACCACCTCCAGGTCCTTTTCTGCTGGACAGCTTTTGAACCACACAGAGGTTGGACCAGGTGATTACTGAAATCCCCCTGAACCTGGGGATTCTGTGATTCTACCGTCTAAGTGACCACTATGTTTGCCAGGTCAGTCACACTGATGAACTGAATTTCACCCAACAGAAGCTGCCACGCTGACAGCAGCTGTGAAAACTCTTTTAGGTATCCTTCTACCATGTGTGGAGAAGGTCTTGAAATTAGAGACAAGCATTTTGAAACAAGTAAAGCAGCTCAGCCAGTTACTTGAATGATTACTTGAACAATTAGGATGCCACCAGCAACAAGGGCAGGGTGCTTTCTGAGAATCTGAGTTTGAGACAAACAGCCTCACGTTCTGTACCCTACGTAACACACATGGCTACCAGCAGGCTTATAAACCTCTTGCAAGGCAAAATAAAATTACAAAGGAGTTTTAACATCTCCTCTCACAGTTAGATTTCCCATAGGTGCTGTAGGGAAACCTAGACGTGAATAGTAAATAAGACTTACAAATCTCCTTAGCCTAAGCTCATCTGTATTGGCAGTGGTTTCACCCATAGGAGTGGAAAATCCTCAGCTAGTTTCAGCAAGATTCAAATCCCCTCAGATGAAACTCTCAGTTCCAGGAGCCCAAGATTTCACTTTATGATTTCATAAGGAAGAACTGAGATAAAATCAATTAAGATTAGGATAATTCAGTTAATTCTTCATAAGCTGGAAAAGATTTCTATAGTAAATGTCCAAAGAGGAACATCCTGACGCTGTTAGCGATGCTGTAGCCAGAAGTTTTGTGCAGCCAAAGGAATGCAAGGTAACTGCTTTGGAAAAACCTGTCAGGGATAAGAGATGGGAGCTGCAAAACAAAGAACAAAACCAAGGAAGATCTATCAGAACATGGAAACTCTGTGCTGTCAGTGACAGGCACACAGGTGAGCTGTGCTTTAAAACAGCACCAGCAAGTGAACGAGTTGTCTGAGGATTGTGGTTGTCTTTCTGTCAGCCGATGTCCTCACGTAAACCACACAACAAAGGGGAGTGTTTTAGAATGGCAGCATTCTGTCTTTTATCAATAAATTCATCTGCTTCTCTCATCTTCAAAGCGGAGAAAGGTATTTTACAATGCAGCAACTAGAAAAATCAACCAATGAAAGCAAAGGTTGGTGCCAAATAAATATCTTAACTATTACTCTAATTATCACAGATAACTCCCTGGTTTTTTCACAAGGAGATTCTGAAGGGGAGGAGCGTGGTGCCTTTTCTGTTTCCTCTATAATAAGAGATTAAATATTGGAGGGAATGTAGTGAGATCATGGCAAATTGAAGAAAGAATGCATATGGTGAGGGATAAAGACGTAATCAAGGGGCTTAATTAACTACATTTCAATGGTACTTTTGTTCACAGAAGCACTTGGCTTAACTGTTTAGAAGGGTGAAAGCCAGCCACCTATGATGTGACCAGCTCTTCAGGCTTAGCAGTAGCTCTGCAGGACTCCGTGCCTTTTCTGTAAAGCAAAGAACTCATCTGAAAGGGACCCACCTGAAACACTCAACAGTTGAATTTAGATTTTACTGCGTGCTTAAACAAAGACATGCAGCACAGTGAGTTCTATCCCACCCTGTTGGCCTGTCCCTCTCAGAAAAGCCTTGGTGTTCTCTCACACAGTAACTTTTCAGCATGAAAAAACCTTCTGGGACAACAAATCCTCCCTTTTTGCAAATTGTTTTTGGAATAAGTGTTTTAGAGGGCTCCTCATTTTCATTCACAGGATCAAGGGCCTTAGACAGATAACATACTTTAAAACAAATTAATGCTCTCTTCTCTCCATCCTTGTTGCTGCTACAGCCCCAGGTCTCACTACAATTAGCGGTTAAAGAGCTCTTCGTGGACAAGAACACCTCTCTAATTTTGCACTTATTTTTTATTGGGTGAAGAGCTAAGCAGAGATGTTAGAGCACCTGTCACCACAGCAGCACCTTGCTCTGAGGGCAACTACCTGCAAACACAGTTGCCATTTGTTCTGCAGCTAACGAGAGAGGACATCGCAGCACTGCTGGCCATGCTTTCATACCTATGAACTCATAGACTTGTCCCTCACAGACTAAGCTGCTAAGACTCATCACAGCATTCCCATCCTGGTGGTGCTTGCTTCTTTCCACCACAGTAACAGCTTTTCCTGTTTCCTGAGCTCAGAAAGAGTCAAAGACAACCAGCAGACTTGATCTTCTCACTGTAAAAACTCAACTAAGTTATTTCTAAGTTGCTCTTCCTTAACAATGCTTCAGGAGTCACCCCATATGCTCTTTGTTATGCTTTTGAGCAGATAGGAAGCAGCAGCTGTACCAAGGAGTCAGGATGAACATGAGTTCTCTAATGACAAGTGGAGTACACTGTGGAATTTCATATTTGACATTTAGACACTCGGCAAGGAGCATATTTACACTCCAGTGTTCTGTTGTACCATTCTGAGACACTAGGAGAAAGATTTAGGAAGTATTTTCTACAAAAGAGCAGAAATAACCACAACTGTTTCCATTCAGACTAGCAGAACATCTTCATCTCTCACCTGCCATCATCTTTCAATGAGCTCTCTAGAATGACTGAACCTTCGGTGACAGACCTTAGCTAAGAACACATCAAATTCCTATGTGAAGATCTGTAATAAATAGCTGGCACTCATATGGTTTAGGGTGAAAACTTTAGAAATAGCTTGCTCATTCCTGGTTGAAGTCAGGTTGCCAGGGCATTTGGTTTAGGTCTGGTTACAATTCCAGTGCATTGGATCTGTCAGCAGAAGGGCAGAAAAAAGAGGTAGGCACAACAAACTCTAAGCTCTTATTAATAATAAAATAGCTAAATAACAATGATCTAGCACAGTCCACACTGATTCCATT
The DNA here is from genome assembly GCA_013397515.1 of Upupa epops. Lineage (NCBI taxonomy): Eukaryota > Metazoa > Chordata > Aves > Bucerotiformes > Upupidae > Upupa > Upupa epops. The sequence goes on along the minus strand of VZRI01010852.1, from coordinate 3,414 downwards.
TGATATCAGCACATGGAAAGGGGCAGCTTGTAAGGTTTTGGGTAACATCGTCAACCACTTCAGCAGTCAAAACCTAATGCTGCAGACTTGACAATAGTAGATTTGAGATTTGTCTTACAGAAGTAAAATTACATGGAGATAGCGAGTGGGACAGATATGCACTTAGTCCTGTGTTTCTCTAGGCTAGTTTTGTCTGCCCTTTTAAGATTATACTGTGCTAAGTTGCCAGACATGAAGTGGGGAGGCTGGGAACATTTAGAACACAAGGAAAAGCTAATTAATCTATAGAATTCTCTATAAAGCTGTAACTAAAGTTGCAAATCTTTTTCCTCAACTTTTTGAGTTTGAAGAAATTATTCAGGTGGGACAGAGTTTGGTTTCCAATGTTCCAAGTAAAAACTGCTAACTTCTTCCTCCTGGATTGTGGGAAGTGTATCCTACTCTCCATCCCTGCCTTTCAGCCCAGGAGGATAAAAACCCTGAGGATAATTGGACTGAACATTACAAACTGAGGCAAAAATCAGCGATCCTTCAGGCCAAGATATGCCTGGTGGTGGGACTGCTGTTAAGTGGTCCTTTAAATAAGATGGTAAAGCCAACCCTGTAGTGGACAGCTGGGTAAAACAGTCATTTTTAAGCACACCCACACAACAGTTCTCACATTGTAGCCCTTGAGGTGTACAGACAAGGATTAGCTGCTAATTAGTTTCCTTACAGGGGAGGTTTCCCATCGTGGCAAGAATCCACAGCCTACATTAGCGCTGCCCCAGGGCACTCTTGATGAGGAGGACATTGCTTATCTCCAGTGCCACAGAGCGGCAAGTGATTTCACTGTGTTCAGAGGAACCGTTGGTCTGAAGAGAATATACTGCCATGAACTAGCTCCAGCATCCAGAGCTGCAGGAAAGCCTGTACAACCATCTCTTGGGATGCAGTATCTTAGAAAGGGGTGATGAGAAAGGAAAATAAGCAATTAAAATTAAGCTATAAACAATCTCTTGAAAATACGGGGCCAAACAGCCCTCCAACTAGGAGGACCTGTGCCTGACCTGCTGATATCCTCTACCTGTCTCACAGACAACACACAGACACACCCGGAAAATGCAGGGCTCAGTCAGAGTAGGAAATTATGCAGCCCTGAGGAAATACCACTCCAGGAGCTAAGCAGCACCAATTTCAAAGTCTCTGTGTAGAAGGAGTAATTTTTAAGTAGCATGATTAGACTAATTAAGTTCTGTTTAGGTTCTAATTTGCATTTTAAGGATTTGATTACCCATCACTAAGAAAAGAGAGCGATTCTCTCCTGTATTCCGTGTCAGTATGTCACACAATTTGCACTGTCATGTTTACAAATAAATAATGACATTTGTAAATTCAATTATGTTTTATTCCAGATCATCGCTATCGACAGCAGGTAACTAACCATACTGATTGCTAATATTAATAATCACAGGATCTCTTGTTAATGCTTCCATTCTTCAAAAATCTACTTCAGAAATCCCTGCTGTATCATTCCAAATTCTAACTGTGACCAAGAGATATAATCCATTTTTAATTGAGACTCAATTATCCCTTTTTTCCGTTCAATTAAGTTTAAGCTGCAAGCTAATGTGCGTCAGAACTGGGATACCTAGAATTTCCCAAAATAAAATATCCACAGGACTTTCTGAATAGCTGGGGGGAGTTGCCTACAGGCTTTTAGCATGATCATACCTTGCTGTATATCTAATTCTATTAAAACATTAATTGTTGTTGCAGTTTGAAAATTATCTAATTAATTTTGGTTAATTTTGGTGCTTTTATGCCGAAAGAGCATTTTATTTTGAAGCTAGATATAGCTTTCCCAGCAGACCCCTGGGTCAGTGTCCTGACTCTACAGGTGAATGGTAGACAGTCTATAAAAGGGGATTGTTATGGTTTTACAGGAAGCAGATATGGTGTTTTTTTCCATGCACATCCCTTTCTGCCCGACTGGACAAGATGAGGAGAGGGTCCAGCGGAGGGCTACGAGGATGATTAGGGGACAGGAGGGCATGGCTTATGAAGAGAGGCTGAGGGACTTGGGGCTTTTTAGTCTGGAGAAGAGAAGACTTAGGGGAGATTTGATAAATGTTTATAAGTANGGCAGGGGGGTTGGACTCGATGATCTCTTGGGTCCCTTCCAACCCCTAACATCCTATGATCCTATGATGATCCTATGTATGTCTCTCAAGGTGGGGTGACAATTCTACAATCCTGGATTGGGAAGATTTATTGACACCCATTCTGACCTTTTACCAATTAGAGAGATTGTTGATCATAAATGATTGGATAAGCTGGCAGAAGGGTGGACTTTCTGCAAGATTATAAAAACACCATGCTTCTACTGTTCCGGGACAGTTGCCTCATTGCGGAAGACAAGACACTTCTGCCAGTTCCCCAGACAACTTGTGAGGCCTGGAGGAGAAAATCCACTGTCTCGCAGGCCAGCATCCCACCACTGCCTTATGAGGGAGATAACAGCCACTTCAAGGGAGACAGCAAGAAATCAAGCCATTAATCACAGACTTATGAGCCATAAAGACCTTCTCCCCTTGCTCTTTAATCCCTCTCCTCAAATTCTCTTTGCTAGGACACCTCGCCAAGCTGTGAGGTCAAAAGAGAATTGTGGAGTTTCTGGGGTAAATTGAAGAGCTCTTGCTGTCTTTCTTCTCTCTCTCTCTGTCTCCCCCAGCATTTCTGTGAGGTAGAGTTATTTTCTGCTGTACAGGACTCGGGTCTGGCAGAGGTTTATCTCTGCAGTGGGACTTCTCTCCTTTTACACACCCTGTACTGGGTGCATGTGGTGCCCTGTTGATCTCTCTGTCTCTCTCTCTGCATTTCTGGGGACTAGATTTCAATCACTTCTTGCTCTGCAGGGACTTGGCCTTTGGCAGAAGCTTTCTCCACAGTGGGGATTAGCTCCTTGCCTCTTGTACTCTCCTGTGCAACCTTTCACAAGGACTGGTCAGGAAGAAACCCAGTTCTTACTAGACCCCTAACTCCCACCTCCTCCCCAACCCTACCTCCCCCAGAGATAACTCAGGAGCTTGGAATAGTGCCAAAGAGTGTGGATTGGGGCAGTCTATAGTGGCCTCTGATTTGCCAGGAGACATCAGGAATCCACCCATCCACTTTCGTCACTTCCACTGGGGGTGGAAGCCTGGTGCCATTTACTATTTCCTGCAGGTACAAGTCCAAGCTGGGGCCCTCCGGTGGTAGATGGCTAGGGCAACAGCTTCCAGAGAAAGAACTTCATTTCCAATGCTACGTTGCCATCCAGTGAACGAGTGGCTGTATTGCAACTCCTTGAAGACATCCACTTGTGGCGAGTGGCTAAAATAGCAACTCCCAGAGAGAAGATTCTTTTGTCATCCTGTAGCACCATCGAGCAAG
>VZRI01010832.1:6616-17514 GCA_013397515.1 Upupa epops | reverse complement strand
CCCCCAGCTCCCTCAGCCTCTCCCCATCAGCCTCTCCCTCCAGTCCCTTCCCCAGCCTCGTTGCTCCTCTGCACCCCCTCCAGCCCCTCCATCTCTCTCTTGAACCGAGGGCACCCCCCCAGTCAATCCATAGCAGCAGCCAGGAAGCACCCTGCACACCCCAACCCGTGGCATCAGGGTTTGACCAGGGTGTCAGCATCACCCTGTAACCCAGGAGCCACTGCTGCTCTCTGAAGTGCTGCTGCTGGCTCAGAGTGCTCCTAGAACCTTCCTGCTGGTGGCCTCTGTAGAAGGAGAAGAGAGTGAGTTGACTGCAGGGTGCATCAGCCTTCCCTGCTCTGTTCCATAGGGCTGATGCAGGTCTGGTGTCACCTCCTTCCTGAGGTCTAAAACCGTGGAGACCACGATGCAGAGCTGGAGAAACAACTGAGCCAGCGCTGCTCTCCTGCTGGTTTCACGTTGCTCCTGATCTTTGAGGAACCTCTGCCCCAGCCCTGCCAGACTGTGCAGGGTCTGTGGTCTCTGAGGAGGTTCTTCAGGCCTCCCTTTCACTTCTGTGTTCTCAGAGCTCAGGGAGGAGGCTGGCAGTGGAATCCAGCACTCAGCAACGCTTCCTGGGTGGGGAGAGCTTGTCCCTGCACTTCTGCTTTCATTACTAGTCCCTAGGCTGTGTATTTTTGGCTACCAGGTGGCTTCTTCATCTCCTACCAGCAGTTACGAGGGGCTGGGGTCTGCAGATACCCCTCGTGGTGTCGCTCAGCATCTCTGTGGGAGGTCAGCACTGCGTGACCTCTCGGGGTCCCCTCTGTCCCTCTTCAGGCTTTCCCAGTCCGTCCTGCAAGGCTTCACCTGTGCAGCTGCCAGTGAGGTGGGAGCAGGAAGGTTTCGGGAGCTGGCCCAGGCCATGAGGAAGAAGAAGGTCAAACTAGGAGAAGACGAGGTCAGTGCCCAGGTTTCTCAATGCTGGGTTTGACATGGTCGTGAGGGAGCGAGGGCTGTTCAGCCCGAACAGGAACTCTTTCAGCTTGAGGGACTAGAACAAACATTACAGCACCTTCCCCTGGGGCAGCTCGTCCTGCACCCTCTGCCCCACAGTCCTGCCTTTTCATCTCATTCCCACGTGCTTCATCGTGCATCCTGACCCCTTCATTGCACAGTCCTGGCTCTCTGCCCCACAGTCCTGCACCCTCCCCCCAACTCCTGATCCCTTGGTCCTGCAGTCCTGTACCCTCCACCCAGCAGTCCTGCACCCTCAGCCTCACAGTCCTGGCTCTCCATCCTGCAGTCCTGGCTCTCCATCCTACTCCCAATCCCTTGGTCCTGCAGTCCTAGCTCTCCATCCCAGTTCTGACCCCTTCATCCAGCAGTCCTGCACCCTCAGCCCCACAGTCCTGGCTCTCCATCCCAGCCCTGCACCCTCAGCCTCACAGTCCTGGCTCTCCATCTCAGTCCTGCATCCTCAGCCCCACAGTCCTGGCTCTCCATCCCAGCCCTGCACCCTCAGCCTCACAGTCCTGGCTCTCCATCCCGCAGTCCTGGCTCTCCATCCTACTCCCAATCCCTTGGTCCTGCAGTCCTAACTCTCCATCCCAGTTCTGACCTCTTCACCCAGCAGTCCTGCACCCTCAGCCTCACAGTCCTGGCTCTCCATCCCACAGTCCTGCTCCCTCAGCCCTGCAGTCCTGGCTCTCCATCCCGCAGTCCTGGCTCTCCATCCCAGTCCTGCACCCTCAGCCCTGCAGCCACACAGTCCTGACTCCTTTGTCCTGCAGTCCTGACCCCTTCATCCTGCAGTTCTGAACCCTCCATCCTACTCCCGATCCCTTGGTCCCTCAGTCCTGCACCCTCCACCCTGCAGTCTCCATCCCACAGTCCTGAACTCTCCATCCCACAGTCCTGAGCTTCCCTGGACGGGATGACAATTCAAACCCCAGTTGGTTGGCTACTCCTGACCCACCCCTCCAACTTGTGTCCTCTGTTGCTTCCTGACTTTGCAGCAGAGCAAGACCCGTGTAGGGCTGGTCCCTTCCCTGGTGTGATCTGTGCTCTCCTTGCAGCTACGCTGCTTGGCGAGGATGCTGACCCTGCAGGGGACCCCCGAGGACCTGGATGAGTACCCTAAGGAGCTCCTGCTCTTTCTGAGGTAGCTGCCCTCTGGTTCTCACGGTGCTGCCTCGGCGCTCGGTGGGATAGAGTTAACTTGTAGGGTGGTTTTTAGCTCACAGCCAGTTCTTAGGGTTGAAGGGTCTCCCCTGGTTCAAGCTCGATCGCATTCAGATCGACACTCAGAGCTCTGGGAACCTGGGGCTTTAGGGCTGCTCCCTCACAGCCTCCAAGGGCGCAGCTGGCACTGGGGAACCAGCTCCCCATGGGGCTCTGTACCCAGGTTGTGAAGAGTTTGGAGCTGATCCCATGGGAGATTCCTGCAGGTGAACACCAGGGTTGGAAAGCATGGAAAGAGCAGCTCCCTGGCTGTGGTGGGGAGAGGCCTTGGTGAGGCTGTGCCTCGAGGACTGGGGGCAGCTTGGGCACTGCAGGAGAGGAAGGACAGGGAGGGACTAGAGAGGGGCAAATGCGCTGGGGTCTGGAGAGCAGGGCTGATGGGGAGAGGCTGGGAGAGCTGGGGCTGTGCAGCCTGGAGAGGAGGAGGCTGAGGGGAGACCTCCCTNCTCGATGATCTGGAAGGGCTTTTCCAGCTGGGATGGTTCAGTGCTGTGTAGAGTTGGCTCTGGCTGCGGAGGTGCTGCACAGGACGCAGCACGCTGCCCGTGCTGGAACCCGGCCATGGGGTGGGTTTCATTCGGAGGAATTCACAGCTGATTTCTCTTGCAGCCCCTCTGCCTACGCAGCCACAGGCAGCTGTGTGCAGTACTTTGCGAACCTGGGGCAAGCAGATCTCAGTGCTCTGCACAGGGAGACGACTGAGCGGAAGGAGCTGCTCCTGGAGGCTCTGTCCTGTTTGGTAGGTGGGGACGGGTCAGTTCTGCCTGAGACTGGGGAGACCTTGGCCTTGAAGGCTGCTCTGCAGTTGTGTTTCATTAGAATCCTTAGGGATGGGAAGGGACCTGGAAAGATCCTCCAGTCCAACCCCCCTGCCACAGCAGGGTCACCCAGACCCAGTGGCACAGGAACACAGCCAGGCGGGGCTGGAACGTCTGCAGAGAAGGAGACTCCACAGCCCCCCTGGGCAGCCCCTTCCAGGGCTCCGGGACCCTCCCTGGGAAGAAGGTCCTGCTGAGATTGAGAGGGAACCTCCTCTGCTCCAGCTGGCACCCAGTGCCCCTTGTCCTGTCCCCAGCTGCCCTTGAGCAGAGCCTGGCTCCATCCCCCTGACCCCCACCCCTCATGTTTGATGCCTCTGTCTTTCAGAAAATCCCCAGCACAGAAATAAGTGAGGAAAACGCGGAGATCCTGGGCGCTCTGCTCTGTGACCTGGGTGGCCAGTACATCCGAAGCTCTGCTGGCCCCTTGCTGAAGCACTTGCGCCACTGTGACTCTTTCCTGCCCGATCAAGAAGAGGCCATCAGGAGCATCCTCAGCGGTGGAAACACAACCTTTGGGTATGAGCTTTGCGTCTGGGCGGGCAGTTCCCTTCCTGTGAAACCTGAGGGAGCTCTGGCCAAGCAGCTCCGTCCGGAGCTCGAGGTCTTCACTGGGGTTTGAATTCCACTTTGCATCTCCACCCTTTGTTCCTGAGACTTCTTCCAGCTGCCAGGTTTGTCTGGAACCCACTGCCACCCACGTTAGCCCTCTGGGTCTCATCCGCTCTGCTTAAAAGCCCTTTCTCTGCTCTGTTTGCCAAGAGCTGAGCTCTGAGCCCCTCCTGCTGAACACAGGCAAATCCTGTGCTTCCCTAAGCTCAGATGATCCAGAACCCAGTCCTGGCAGCTCTGTTGTCTCGCTGAGCTGCCCCCTGCTCCGTTTCTGTCTGCAGACCCCCTGAAGCGTGGTCAGCTTTTACCCTGAGCGAGCTGGGCGGGCTGATTCCTCTGCTTGATCCCAGCATCCTGCAGAAGATCCCCAAGGTGGGTCACGCCGGGAGGCATCTGGCACGGTCTCACACAGCGTCCTCACGGCCAGACTGAGGCAGTGTGGGCTGGATGAGAGGGGAGTGAGGTGGATGGTGGACTGGATGAGTGGGCAGTGAGGTGGATCCTGAACTGGCTGCAGGATGGAAGCCGGAGAGTAGTGGTCAGTGGGGTAGAGTCTACTTGGAGGCCTGGATCTAGTGGAGTCCCCCAAGGATTGGTACTGGGACCAGTCCTCTTCACTCTGTTCATTAGTGACTGGGATGGGGGGGCACTGTCAGCAAGTTTGCTGGTGACACAGAGCTGGGTGGTGGCACTGACCCTCCCAGCAGACTGGGCTGGTATTCAGTGAGAGCTGGGCACAGAGAGATGGAGGGAGGGACAGCAAGGGGCAGGGGAGAGGCTGGGCAAGAACAACCCCAGGGACCAGGAGAGGGTGGGCACTGACCTGGTGGAGAGCAGCGGAGGAGAGAGGGACCTGGGGGNNCTGGAGGGTGTCCAGCACAGAGCAACGGAGAGGATGAAGGAAGGAGAGCAGCTCCCTGCTGAGGAGAGGCTGAGGGAGCTGGGGCTCTGGAGCTGGGAGAAGTGGAGGCTGAGGGGGGACCATCCCCTCTGGCCCCAGACTTTTCAATGCCTGAAACCACATCAGCTGAGCAACCCCCATGGCACCTCTTCCACCCCGCAGGACCTAGAGGTGCTCTCTGAATCATAGGTTAGGAGGGAGTGAAAGGGATAAGAAGCTTCCCCCCAAGGAAAGGCCTGGATGCTGCTGTAGCAGCAGCTCTGCTGGAACAGGAGGGTTTCTTGTGATGCTGCTGCTGCAGCATCCCCCTGGTGAAAGGTTTCCTCTGCAGAAAGCTGTGACTGTTTGGCTGAAAAACTTGGCTCAGGACTGGTCCCTGTCCAGGGAGCAGCTGGCCACTGTGATCCAAGCACTCCTGCCACCGAGGCGTAAACGTGCTGCGGGTACGAGACCTCTCCCTCTGCCTTAACAGCAGCTTCCCCCTCCCTCGCTGTCAGGGTTGGGGGGTGGTGGCTGTGTCAAGGTGTCTCCTCAGTTGACCTCGATGAGGGGGTCACCAGGAGGAGGGTGGCATCGTGTCCCCTGGCAGCCAGGGAGCAGCCAGAGCTGGAAGCAAAGGGTTTAACAGCAGTTGCTTCACAGGTTGCCCCCCTGGCAAGGAGATAACAAACGAGGTCCTTGAGGATGACTTGATGCCTATTTACTACACCCCCGAGGAGTTACGTGCCTGCCTGAGGAACGTGTCTCTGGAGAACCACCTCTCTCAGATGCTCACCTACCCCTTCAGCGTTGAGCAACTGGCTGTGCTCAAGTCCTATCTGGATGAGGTAAGGCCAGGCTGGGAGCCTCACGCTGCCTCCTGAGGGCATCGTCCCGGTGAGGGGAGGTATCCCCGAGGATGGAGGCACCACTGGGCTCTCTGGGCTCCTTTTCCAGCTGTGCAAATACTGCTTCCTAAGCAAAGTGTCCCTCGCCTGTTGGCCCTCATCCTGGAATCACAGAGTGTGGTGGGTTGGAAGAGCCCCCTCGAAGGTCATCTGGTCCTTCAGCGGGCACCTCTGAGAGGAGCATGGCTTCCTCCTCCCGTCAGAGAGATGAAGAGAGTAATAACATCCTCACCTGGTCTTCTTCAGGCTTCAAAGCCAGCTCCCCCAGTTCCATGGCTCCAGTTTGAATGCTGTGAAGCCCTTTGCTTCTACTCCCAGCCAGCCTGGCCCTCTGCCAGGGTCACTGCTCTGCTAGGGTCACTAGACTGCTAGACTCAGTCTTGGTGGTGCTAGCCAGCCTAGACTGGTCATCATATCCTGAGGGGTCCCTCAAGGGGTATCACCACTTCCCTTGCCTGCTTGAGCACCCTTCTCCACCCCGAGCTGCTGCTCAGGTCCCTCTGAGTGACTTCATGATGCTTCAGGTCCTCCTCCTTCTCCAGGGGGCTGCAGAAGAGGAGCAGCTGTGCTCAAGGCACCTGACTCTCACGGGTTTCTTCTTCCTCGCAGCCCTCTGGGGGGTTTCCACCTCCCTTCAGCAGAATCAGAAGCAAAAGAAGACTTGGGTTTGATACTCAGGGGTTGCTCTTCCCACAGATGTATCCCAGCGGGTACCCCCCTAGCCTGCTCGCCAGACTGGGGCCACTGGTGTCTGTCTTCACCCCTGAGGACATCTCCAGGTGGAGGATCACTTCAGCGGACGTGCTGGCTGGACTGCTGCAGCAGGAGGTCCCTGATGATCAGGTAGGGCTTTGGTTCACTCTCCTGCTGTGGGAGCTGCTGCTTCAGGTCCAGCTTAGGGGGGTTTGAAGCCCGATTGCCCCTACGGAGAGATCAGAGCAGATGCCTTGTGCTTTTGTTTGCCTTTAGGTGGGGGGGTCGAGGGAGAAGTTGGGGTTGGGGTGAACTTGAGGTAAAGCCCAGTGTCTTTGCAGGCCTCAGCAATCATCAGGCGGTACCTCGACCTGGGCAACGGGCTGAACGCCACCGCCCTCAACGCCATCGGGACCAGACACATCTGCCTCCTGAACGCCACCCAGCTGGGCACCATCGACCCCCAAACCCTGAAGTGAGTCCCACGCCGAGAGGCCCTTGGCTCTGTCTCGCCATGCGTGGCCAGCAGAGCACCAGAGGGGATGCTCCTTCTACTTACTCTGCTCTTCTGACACCCCCACCTCAAATCCTGCGGCCGGTTCTGGTGTCCCCAGCATCAGGAGACTTGGAGGGAGGGGGTCCAGGGGAGGCCACAAGGATGATCCAAGGGCTGGAGAGGCTGAGGGAGCTGGGGTTGGTCAACCCCAGGGAAGAGAAGACTCTGAGGGGACCTTGCAGCTGCCTTCGAGTACCTGAAGGGAACCTCCAGGAAGGCTGCAGAGGGTTCTGGCGATAGGACAAGGGGAGAGGAGGTTCAGACTGCATCTGAGGGAGAAGCTCTTCAGTGCCAGGGTGCAGAGACTCTGCAATCGACAGCCCAGAGAGGCTGTGGCTGCCCCCTCCCTGGAGGTGCTCAAGGCCAGGTTGGATGGGGCCCTGAGCCCTGAGAGGTGCTGCTGCCCCTTGTCCTGGCATTGGGTGCCCCTGAGCAGAGCCTGGCTCCTTCCTCCTGACCCCCACCCTTTCCATCTTGATCAGCAGCCATGGGGTCCCCCCTCAGGCTCCTTCTTCCCCAGCTCCCTCAGCCTCTCCTCAGCAGGGAGCTGCTCCCCTCCCTCCATCCCCCCTGGGGCTCTGTGCTGGGCTCTCTCCAGCAGCTCTGTGTCCTCCTGGCACTGAGGGGCCCAGATGTGGACAGAGGATTCCAGATGGAGTCTCCCTAAGGCAGAGCAGAGGGGAAAGAGAGTGCATGAGGAGGTTTTGTCCTCTTGGCTTCTCCCCACTCCTTCTCTCTCTACCTGGGTCACCTGCCCTACGTAGAGAGCCCCAGACAGGTACTTCCAGTGCTTCAGAATGTGTTGGGCTTGAGGATGGCAACAACCTCTCTTCCTTTTCCTGCAGGCTGGTTTCTCTGGACATCTCTGAGTGCTCCCAGGACACGAAGGACATCTTGTACGAGAAGGCCAAGCGTGCTTTCTCAGGCCAGCCCTTCCCTGCCTACTACGAGCTGATTGTCCCCTACCTGGGTAGGTCAGGGGGCTGGGTGCTCTGGGGGGAAGAGGAGCTAAGATCTCAGCCCCGCTCAGGTGGTGGGACCACAGAGCACCGAAGAGTTGGGGATTCTTAAAGCCCTGCTGCTCAGAAGTCTCCTGAGAAGCCTTTCCAGCCCGGACTGGGTGCCTTTCGGGGTGATCTGCCCTAGTTTGGGTCCTGCTCTGGCAACGGGGGGGTTGGACTGGACTGGATGGGCACTGGAGGTCCCTCCCATCCCCTGACACTCTGGGGGTGGCAGGAAAGAGGCTGGAAGGGTCCTCTGCCTGAGCTCAGTCAGCAAAGTCCTGGCTTCTGGGCAACGGGAAGATCTCCTGGATCCGTGCGGAGTGGAGCTGCTCGTCCTCGCTGCTGATGGGGCAGCCCTTCTCCACAGACTTCCCTGTTAATCCCAGAGCTTATTCACAGCCTGAGCAGACCCTGCTGACCCCTCTGCGTCCCAGATCCATCCTCCCAGCAAAACAAAGCAGCCTCCCTGTACTTTTGCAGAGGGACCTCACTCACTCTGGCAGCAGAAAATCCTTGGAGACCCGGCTCGAGCTCTGGTTTGTACAGAGAGGCAGCAGGGCTGTCCCCTGGGCTCTGAGACACCTTGGCTTTTGGCTTCCAGGGGGTGCTCCGAGCACGGATCTGAAGGCTCTCAGCAAGGACAGGGTGAACATGAAGATGAGTACTTTCCTGCAGTTAGGAAGAGACTCCTTGATGGTGGGCGGGGTGCTGGGCTGGGGCTGGGGGACTCTGTCTGCTGGGGGAAATCAAGGGTCACCCTTCAGGGTGGTGCTGGACCAGCAGAGAGTGGAGGGCCAGCCCCAAACTCCCTGCCACCTGCTCTTTGGGGGGGCACAGGGGTGCTGAGCCAGTCCTCCCGGGGAGGCTCTTTGGAGCAGGCACCTGCAGCAGTAGTGGCAGGGGACTCGGCTCTTGGCTCTGAGGGTGGGGGAGCCCTGGACCAGGCTGCCCAGAGGGGTGGGAGAGACCCCATCCCTGGAGCCATTCAAGCTCAGGCTGGCTGGGGCTCTGGGCAACCTGGGCTGGGGAGTGCTGGCCCTGCTGGGTGCAGGGGGGTTGGACTGGGTGCCCTTTTGGGGGGGTCCCTTCCAGCTCTGTGACTCTCTGAGTGGGTTCCACTGGGCTCAGTCCCCAGCTCCGTGACAGTCACTGCTGCCACTGATGTGAGAGGGAAGCCCGGTGCTTGGGGCAGGGTTTGGGACCCTCTTGTTCATGTGGGACTCTCCCCAAGAGGAGAGGAGCCGAGGAGAGGAGCCTTTGAGGAGCCATCCTGGTGCTTCCTCTCACCTGAGGGAAGACTGTCCCGGCTGAAGCCCCTCACCAGACATCTGTCACCATCTGTCACTGCTGCTGCTGATCCAACCCTTGTGGGTTCCTGCCTCAGAGGCAGAATTTCCACTCACAGAGCCATGCAGGTTGAGAAAGACCCTCTGGATCATCGAGTCCGAGCATCACCCCTGCTCTGCACCCCCTAACTCTGTCCCCTGACAGCACAGCTCAGTGACTCTGGAGCACAGCCAGGGTTGGGGACTCAGCCCCCTCCCTGGGCAGCCTGGTCCAGTGCTCGACCATGAAGAGCTCTCTCCTGATGCCCAGTCTCNGGAGCCGAGGAGAGGAGCCTTTGAGGAGCCATCCTGGTGCTTCCTCTCACCTGAGGGAAGACTGTCCCGGCTGAAGCCCCTCACCAGACATCTGTCACCATCTGTCACTGCTGCTGCTGATCCAACCCTTGTGGGTTCCTGCCTCAGAGGCAGAATTTCCACTCACAGAGCCATGCAGGTTGAGAAAGACCCTCTGGATCATCGAGTCCAAGCATCACCCCTGCTCTGCACCCCCTAACTCTGCCCCCTGACACCACAGCTCAGTGACTCTGGAGCACAGCCAGGGTTGGGGACTCAGCCCCCTCCCTGGGCAGCCTGGTCCAGTGCTCGACCATGAAGAGCTCTCTCCTGATGCCCAGTCTCACCCTCCCCTGCTGCAGCCTGAAGCCCTTCCCTCTGGGTCTGTCCTGATGACTGAGAAGAGACCAGCAGCAGCCTCTCCCCAGTGCCCTTCCAGGGAGCTGTAGAGGGTGATGGGGTCTCCCTCAGCCTCCTCTTCCTCAAGCCAAACAGCCCCAGCTCCCTCAGTCGCTCCTGATCAGATCTGCAGACCCTTCAGCAGCTTCACTGCCTCCCTCGATGCCCCTCTTGTCCTGAGGTGACCCCAGCACTCCAGACGTGGCCTCCCTCGTGCTGAGCACAGGGGGACAGTCACCTCCCTGCTCCTGCTGGTCACACAGTCTCTACCCCAGACCAAGTTGCCTCTGGCCTGCGTTTCCACCCCTCCCTCAGGGCTGCTCTCTGCTTTCTCCTAGAGCCTGACGCCGGCTGAGGTGAAGGGTTTGCTGGGGGTGAATCTCCCCGACCTGAGGAGGTGGCAGAACAAGCCCCCCGTCCAGGACTGGATCCGAACGCAGAAGCAGTCGGAACTGGATGAACTCCACATTGGGCTGGTGGGGGGCACTCAGGAGGGCTACATCAACATCATCAGGCCCAAGGAGCAGGGTACGTGTGGGCTCGGGGCCTCTGCTGCGCTCCGAGGTTGATGGTGGGGTCTCAGCAGCGAGGAGAGAGCTGCCTGGTGGATGCTGTCTGGGAGGGGGGGGCACCAAGCTGGAGCAAGTGGTGGCCTCTGGCTGAGCTGCTCTGGTCCTGCTCTCAGCTGCTCTGGTCCTGCTCTCAGCTGCTCTGATGCTGAGGAAGCAGAGGCAGTCTGGAGCTCTCTGGTGCCCGTGAGCACATGCTGGGCAGCACTCAGCTCATCCTTCGCCTCCCAGCGCTGAGGGGACAGCAGGTTCTGTCAGAGAGAGACCCTAACCCTTGCAGTATGAGGGGCAGCCCCCCTGAGAGCACCCTCACAGGCTGAGCATCTCACCTGCTCCTCCTCTGTGGGTCTCTCCTCGATGGGACCCATCCCCTAGGGCTCTCTGCTGTAGTTAGAAAGCCCTGCCCGGCTGTGGAGCGAGGAGATGCTCTCCTCTCTGAGGAGATTCCCCTGCACTGATGCCTGCTCTCTGTCTTCTAGAACCATCCGCAGCCTCTCTGGGTCCTGTGGCCGTGACTCTGCACCTCCTGCCTCCTCTGCTGCTCACGCTCCTGCTGACATCCATCTCGGCTTGAGAGCCTTCCCTGCAGGGAAAGCAGGGTGGGGGGAGCAGCCTGG
>VZRI01010825.1:77058-145657 GCA_013397515.1 Upupa epops | reverse complement strand
CCTCCCTGGAAGAGTTCAAAGCTAGATTGGCTGGGGCCTTGAGCACTCTGGTCTAGTGGAGGTGTCCCTGCTCATGGCAGAGGAGTTGAAACTAGATGATCTTTGAGGTCTCTTCCAACCTGAACCATTCTATGAATTCTGTGAAAGCCCCTCTACAATGATCAGGGACTAACTACAGCAGGTTGCTCAGAGCCTCATCAAGGCTGACCTTGAATGCCTCCAGGAATGAGGCCTCCACTCTATCTGTAGGCAGCCTGTTCCAGTGATCCACCACCCTCATATTCAACAGCTCTTTACCTGATGTCCAGCCTAAATCTACTCTTATCTTGCTTAAAACCATTTTATCATTGTATGATATCGAGAACAATTCTTCCCTGACCTTCTTATAGGTGCTTTTCAGGTATTGGAAGGTTGCTATGAGGTCCCCCCACAGTCTTAGCCTCTTCACCGTGCTGAAGAACCCCGATTCTCCCAGCATGTTACCTTGGTAGAGGTGCTGTGATGATTTTTTCAGCCCTCTATTTAATCTGAAGAACTGGTTATAGTTACAGATTTTCTTTCTTTCACCTGTTTTTCAGTTAATGGGGAGTTGCCAGGAGTACCAGCCGCACCCCTCATATTGTGAGCTGGCCTGTGCTTGAGGCTCTGACCAGAAATAGACTCTTAAAACCGTGTGTAATAGCTGTGCAGTGCTGACATCAAAGGAACGCTCAGTTTTTATATTCAGGAACAACTTCAGATCATGACAAAGGGAAAAAAAACACCCCTTCAGAACACGATAGACACGTAGAGCTTCTTGTGCCTAGCACTTCACTGCCAAAAGGATAGGAATAAGTAATCAGCTTTGCTGGAAGCAATGAGTTTGAAAATCTCAGTATACAACCCGAGTTTGGTTTTTCTGGGGTGTAGTTATTAATTTGGGTGAAAGAATGCGTATCTTGCTCAGCTGCCACTTGCAGTTGATGTGGAGGGTGGGTTTGGTGGGTTGTTTTTTGGGGGTTGTTCTGGTTTCTTCTGCGTACTTGCTGAGTCAGCATTGTGAGGTTTGGTAAGTTGTCACTAATTTGTGCTGTGAGGTCTTTTCACGCAGGAGAAACTAAATTGTTGAGAGACCTATAGTTATATTCAGCACAAGGTATTGTAATCTGTTTTTAGCAGCTTTCTAAGTAAATCAGTCTCTTATAACTGCGTGTGTCTACCCTCAAAAGGCTTCTCACAACAGCAGAAGCACCACTTTGTATTAAAACCAGGTTTGCTTCTGGAACCTGTGAAGACTGGAACACATCTGTAGTCATCACTGTCAGCTTCTAATTTTAGCTCTGCTTCCTATGCAAGGCAGTTTCTTAACTCCTGAAGCCAACTGACCTACCTAGTGATGATTTGGGCGTGAGAATCGCTGATTCTAAGTCTGCCAGGTCTAACACAGAATTAGTGGGAAAATAGTGATTATAAACCAACTAATAAATTACAAATTATCTAATTAATATAGATTTCTGTGCCTTTTGGAAAAGTTGATTGTCTCCAAATTGTTTGGGCTGAAGGAAGATTTTCAGTGGGGTTTTTTTTGTCAGTTTGAGGGTTTTTTAGGTTACATTAGCATTTTAACAGTTGGCCATTGATCATTTTATAGTTGTGTTAACCTTTGGGCTATGAATGGGATTGTAGTTGCTATGCAACACTTTACTCTAGTTGTCTGGGGACTCTGTCAGCCTTTTATAAGAGAAAGATGGTTTTAGTGCATTTTTAGTCACATTACTCAGGGGGTGAAATCATGGATCCCAGTAATATTTTAGGCCCAAAAACTTTCTGCAGGGATTTCTTAGATGATGCTGTACATTTCTAGCTACAATATATTATGAATGAAATAACTTTAAAAAACACTGTCATTTCATTGGACTAAAATTCAGGTTATGCTCAAATCTATACGTTTTCACAGAATCACAGGATGTTAGGAATTGGAAGGGACCTCAAAAGATCATCCAGTCCAATCCCCCTGCCAGAGCAGCAGTATCCCCTAGATCCAGTCATGCAGAAACGTGGCCCAGGCAGGTTTGAAACATCTCCAGAGAAGGAGACTCCACACATACCGGTGGGCAGCCCCTTCCAGTGCTCTGTTACACTTACCTGGAAGAAGTTTCTTCACATCTTGATGTGGAACCTCTGTTCCAGCTGACACCCATTGCCCCTTGTCCTATCATTGGGTGCCACTGAGCAGAGCCTGGCTCCTTCCTCCTGACACCTGCCCTTCCCATATTGATCAACATTAATGAGGTCACCCCTCAGTCTCCAAGCTAAGGAGACCCAGCTCCCTTCAGTCTTTCCTCATCAGTGGGATGCTCCACTCCTTTCATCATCTTCGTGGTGCTGCACTGGACTCTCTCTCAAGCAGTTCCTACAGAACATACCAAAATGTTGTTTGCTTCACAAATAAACACAAAATCAGGTTTAACTTACTGAAATAACATAAATCCAAGATAAACTGCATGATAACAGGAATTATCCTCAGATTACTCTTATGGTCATAGTTTAGTCACTTATTTACCGATCAAGTGAAAAACGAGTAGCTAGAGCACTTGAGGCCATGGTCTAGAATTTGGGGAGATGTTGGGATGAGGTTTGCACTTGATGATCGTGGAGGTCCTTTCCAGTCCTGATGATTCCATGATTCCAAGTGTTCGGCTTCCATGCATTGCTTCAAATGGATGGAAGTTGTATTTCTCTTTTTCTGGTAAAGAAAACCTGCACTATTTCTACATTCTTGTATGAAGATTTGATTTTTTTTAATCTCTATCCTAAGTCCCTGTTCCACTCTGCTGCACACACTCAGGTACTTCCATCCACCTTGGCAACCGCTGTCATAGAGGAAAGCTGCCAAGCTCATGAGAGGTTCAGAGAACCGGTTGTATAAGGAGAGGGAGCTGGGCAGGTTTAGTTTGAAGAAGAGGAGGCTGAGGGGGGACCTCCTTGCCCTCTGCAACTACCTGAATGTAGGTTATAGATAGGTGGGTGTTGGCCTCTTCTCCTTGGTGACTGATGACAGAAGCAGGGGCGCAATGGTCTGAAGTTGAAGCAGGGGAGATTAAGATTTGATTTTAGGAAGAAATTCTTTAAAGACAGAGTAATGAAGCACTGGAACAACCTTCCCAGGGAAATGGTTGAGTCCCCATCCCTGTAGGTATTTAAGAAGGGTGTAGCCATGGTGTTTCATACCCTGCTAGAGTGGCAGCATGGAGAGGGTTAGTTTGTGTTTTTCAGTCTTGCAGGTATTGAGGTCTTTGTTGGTGTGGGGATGGTTGGATCTAGGAGGTCCTTTCCAACCAGGATTATTCTGTGATTCTTACAAATCCTGTTGTGTCTTTCACCAGGCACCGTGCTTTCAAGCTAGCAAACTGAGTCTTAGGTTGCATGCACAGGTAGCCCCATTTTGTTTTCACCATGATCTTCCATAAAAATGTTCGTATTTCCTGTTTTATCAGAATGAGATTTAAAGAAGGTTTTTGATTCCTGGAATAGCTTCAAAGCTTGCCCTTTTGTTAAGCAGAAGAGTCAGTCTGGTGTGCGCCTGTCTCAGGTTACTGAAACCAGGCTGTTAATTGCAGTTGAAAACATTAGGCATAAAAAGAAGAGACAGTGTTCCAACAGCATGCATCTAGTCCTGTGAAGGGAAAAGCCTAAGAGAAGGAAAGTGAACATTGTAGAGTGATTTCCTCATGTTGGATGATGAATTGTTGGGTGTGCTTTCGTTTCAGGGTTCAATATGCCCTTTGAATTGGGAGAGTTTTGAACTCAAGTGTTTTACAATCTATGGTCTTTGTTTAAAGCATTAACAGAACGAATATTCTGCTTTGTAGTCTCAGCGGAAAACCTGGAGAAGAGCCTGAAGCATATGGAGAAGCAACTCCAACAGCTTGAGAAGGATTTGCAGACTTTTCCAGCTCCTGAAGATAAGCATGATAAATTTGTAGCAAAAATGTCAATATCCTTTGGAGTATTGTATGTCAAAATCCACAAGACACTACTAATTTAACCGCATTACCTTAGAGTTGACATTTGTTTTCATAACTGCTATCTAGGCTGTAGCACTCATTCTTCAAAAATACATTTTTCTCCTCAGAACCTAAAAAATAGAAACAGTCAAAGTAAAGGATTGGTCTGCAGTGGATAGAGCAATGTGAAACATGTGTGAGATCATTAACTTAAAGTAGTTAACAATGGGAATGTGAAGCCCTTTACTATGAAATGAGTCTTTTGCATGAAAATATCATTGAAGAAGATGTCACCCTCTATGTGTTTTCTAGTTTCTCAGTTACTGCTGTGAACATTTTTGTACCTGCAACCACAATGCTTATTTTAGCAATTTGATTGCTAGCATCTGAAAACTGGTTTCTAGACTTATTTTTGCCTAAACTCCTTTTCTCTCCATTTATTTCAAATCCTGTAGTCAGTGTTGCTGTCTGTCTCTCTCAGAAGTTAGCCTTGTTACGTGAGTGGACACTAAGTTTTCCATGGGAAAACTGTATGCAGCCAGTCTAGGGAGTTTATCCTTCCCCCTCTACTCTGAGTCCGCACCTGGAATAGAGTATCCAGTTTTGGGCTTCTGAATGCAAGAGAGACAAGGATCTACTGAAGAGAGTCTAACCGAGAGCTACAAGGAAGATTAAGGGAATTGAGCATCTCCTTTATGAAGAAAGACTAAGAGAACTGGGGCTGTTTAGTCTTGAGAAGACAAAGAGGATCTTACTAATGTCAGGTGGAAGGGGCCGATCTCTTTTCTGTGGTGCACAGCAAAATGAATAATTGGTATAAATAGTGCATAGTAATAGGAATAATGGGTATAAACTTGAACACAGAAGGTTCCATCTCAACATAAGGAGAAACGTCTTTACTGTGAGGGCAACAGAGCACTGGAACAGGCTGCCCAGAGAGGTTGTGGAGTCTCCTTCTCTGAAGGCTTCCATAACCTGCCTGGATGCATTCCTGTGTGGCCTGCCCCAGATGATTTGGTTTTGGCAGCAGAGTTGGACTAGATGATCTCTAGAGGTCCCTTCTAACCTCTAACATTTTGTGATTCTGTGATTCTATGCTTTAATTCTAAGATAATTAAAGCAGAAAAACCTAGTATTTTACTTGACTGTCCCTGTCAGATGATGGTCATACGGCACTGAGACTAATCTGGGGGTAGAAATAGCATCAGATACAGAGACAGGCTGCAGTTTCTTCTGCAGGCATGTTTAGGTTATTACCTATGTAGAAGATCACATTGTTATGTACAAAAGCAGGGGGTCTCTGGAGATTAATCTCATACTGTTAAATAAAAGATGACAAGGGACCCTGAGGGCAAGCAGCTATGCTGGTTCTTGCTGCAGCTATGCTGGTTCTTGCTGCATTAGGGACAGTTTCCTTTTCAGCAGACTAGCTGAAACCACAGCGTTTAGAGCATAGTTTTATGGTTTCTCTGGACTTTTGCAATTATCTATCACCTTTTAGTGTTGCTGCTAATTGTTTGTAAGGTTGGGTATTTTGTTGGTGAGGTTGTTCTGTTTGTTGTTGCTGACTCAGTGTGGTTTTGAGAGGCATGTTTGAGCCTACCAGCATTGTGTCTTTATAGTACAATGCATGAGTTCTGTTCCTGAAGAAGCCAGTAGCATAATAGAACAACGAAAAGGGTTCTGAATGCAATTCCTATTATCTAGGAAAACCTATCTATGGTAGCATACTGAGAAATATTTCTAGGTCTATAGAAAGTCTGTGCTTGGTTAAGAAAATGATATGTACTTCAGGAAGCTTGGAGTAGAAAGCACTTACTAAGAACTCAAAGCTCTGAAAAAAGGACATATTCTTACTGATTCAACATAGTCATGGTGCTGGCAGTTAAAACACCCTATTACTTTTTGTATTTTTAAGCTGAGGAGTAGTGTTTGAAATAGCATATAATTTTGCATACACATACTTAGGAGTTGTGGTTATACAATTTCCATACCTGTAAAGCAGGTGGGAAAGAATTTAGCAGTTAGGAATGAATGGAGGATACCCTGAGCAAAACAGCTTCACTTAAGAAGTAAGTTGAGGAATACCTATGTACTTCTGTATCAATAAACATCTGAAATCAAAAGGATCATTATGTAGGATGCCTAATTTACCTTGTGTAAATAGCTTATTGGGTAGTCTTAGTCTGAAATGGACTGGCAGTGAGTGTAGTACTGCGATACAAGGTTATAAACAGTATTTGAGGCAGAATAAGTCACAGTTGTAGAGAAATACTGTGAAAAGTACAAACAAAAGTCAGATATGGTATTTATGGACAGTGTCTATCTATTTGTCCTAACTTCTGTAGGGATTGAAATTCCATCCTCGTATATGAAGAGCATTAGTGCAGTTTACTCATCATTTATAAAGGATAGTGCTCATCTTAGGAAATGCAATGGAGGATCTTACCCATGGTCTTTTTAAAGCATCTCAAAAGCTGTTAAGCTGTCAGAGAAGATGTATGTTGTCAGTGTGTCAAGACAATCCATAGCCATAAACCTAAATAGTTTTGCTTTGCATAAGTTTTTTCCTAAGACCTTTGGGTGATGTCACTATGCAGTATTTTGAATAGAAGCAATTTCTCAAATGAAGAAGGAAGTAGAAGTTCTTCTAAAAGGAAAAAAATAGGATAAATCTCCAGGGGTGACTGTCAAAAAGATTTTAAAATGATCTCAAATATCAACTTTGCTCTTACCTGAGCTAACTTAGTTCGAGAAGAATCAAAGCTGAAAGGAAGCATATGAGACTTTTAAAATGGCTGAAAGGATCTGCAAGTCTGACTTCTTTATCAACAATACTGATGAAGATTTCAATAAAAAAAAGGATCAACATGAATGATAATTTCTTTCTGTATTAATATCTAAAAAGAACCCGAACAAACAAAATGACTCCTCCTCATGTCAAACGGGAGATGCCAGAGGAATAGTTCTGGAAGCAATCCAGTACTTGAGAACAACTGGGAAGAGTTATAGTTAAGAGCAAGTAGAGACCACCAATAAGATACTAGGAAAAATCACTAATATTCTTATTTCTAGGGTGATTCCATCACCCTATCTGAGAAAGTATAATGTGTAGTTACAGATCTGTCAGGGAAAACTGACAGTGATCAGGTATAGCTTCTGCACAAAGAATGTTTTACTAGATTAACACTCTGAAGGCAGACAAATAAAACAAGTTACAAAAAACCTACAAGCGTTTTTACTACATTTTTCTATGTGAGACAGGAGGAAATCCAGGAACATATTCATTGTGTTTGATTGATAACTAGGTTTCAGTATAAAACACTGTCCAACAGGTTAAAGAATCGAATGGAAATGTTTTCATACAAAATAGCCAAAGTGTAGCATTTACACTCAGGATGCTATTGAAGCTGAAAATGAATTTCATAAAAGGCTTAGATAGTTAGGTAAAGATAGTACATCTGGAGCTGTTAAACACAGCAGTTCAGGAGTGTCTTCAGCTCGTAAAAATAACTAATGTGCAGGCTGTTAGAAACTAAATACCTAAATCATTTGCAGTATCATGCTAAACTTCTTGTGTTTCTTTCTTATTTCTCCTAATTATTTAGTAATGATTGCTGTCAGAAGCAGGTGAGATGAATATTTGGTCTTACTCAGTGTAAATCTGTAGAGGTAAAACCAGCTGTACTACATAGTTCATTGTATTAGACTATTCAAACACAATTATTCCAACACTAAATATGAGCACAAATAGTTCGCTCTCACCTACTACCTCTACCCACAGACAGGCAGTAATTTCAAAACAGTGAAGCTGCACATGGCTTCTAGTAATGTCTCTGAACACACTGATTAAAGATGATCATTTTTAGAAAAATAGGAACTTAATAAATTGCACAGCAAAAAAGGTTTGATGTAAAGGTTAGATAATCCTGGAGCACAGCGTGATGAAGCCCAGACCTGTCTTTACTTTTATTCCTGTGATGAGGAAAGCTGAATGATACTGATGTCTTGAAAAGCATGCAGCTCATAAAAAGAAACCAGCAGGAAATCTGAAAAAGGAAGGATGGTGCTTTGTTGGAAATAATTTTTCATCCTGAGTACAATTAGGCTCAATGGACAAGCAGGCTATTACATCCTGTCGCTAAATATCACAACCCAAAGGCCCCTAATGAACTGATTAGCATTCTTGTTTCTCTAGGAAGTCAGATACATGCACAGTTGGTGCACTCTTTTATTGGCAAAGTCTATAATTATGAATATTTCTCCTGTATATTAGATTGTGCTAGTTTGTCAGTCATTTAATGTATGCTAGCTGAAAAGAAATTGGAGTTAGTATTGCAGTTCTTCCGTTCTCTTTAATTGAGAAAGTAAAAGAATATTGAATCGCTATTGATCTAGGGAATTAAATCCATGAGGTGGAATGTTCAATAAAAAGCATGCTGAATGAAATGCACTTGTATGTTCAAAATAAAAGTTCAGTGGGTTTATGCAGAGTATTTAAATTGTATGTTAAAAGCTTAATTAAGCAATGTAGTCAACATGCTCTTTATCAGTCCAGCTCGCATCTCATGATATTCTAAGAGGCAGTTGAGAAACTCTTGACAAGGTTCATTCAGTCTACCGCTGAATATAGTGTGGATGGTTGTTTTCACACAAGTTTATGGGACTGATACTTGAGAAACAGTAAGGTGGTTGGTGCTGCCTCTCAGCTAGGAGCAGAATCCTTTCTGTATCAGCTCTCTGTTTCTCTTCCTTTGTCATTTATGTTGTTGTGTTGTCACTGCAAGAAGAGAAAGAAGGAACAGCACTTACCCAAGGCAGAGCCTGATTCATGTGCAGTAGAAGAAACCCATTACAACTTCAGTAAAGAGACTGCATGCTGTCGCTTCTTAAAGTCAGCTTCATACTCTGAACTTACCTTAGTGCAGCATAAACAAAACCTCTAAAAGGCTCTAACCTCCTCACATCCTGAGGAGTTTGGAATGCTACATAACGTCAGCTTGTTCAGGAAAAAAAAGGTTGTATGTTACTTTTTGGGAGAGAATCTGGCTGTTCAATTGATGATGGTGTGGACAGGTAATGAGATGGGGCTTTGGCAGACAATGTAAATGAATTTTAAGTACATCGTTCCTTTTTACAGGTCTTCAATACCCGGTCTTGACTAAAAGCATTAAAGCTAGCACTGGTTTTATTCATAATATATGGTGTATGCGGGATGTACCTGCTATGATAGCAAATGCTTGTCAATTTATTTTAATATTATGAGAAGGAGAAAAGTAGGAGTGAGTGAGTCAGGAAAATAGTACTGTTTGACAAATACCCTTCAGAAGGTAGTAATTTAAAAATCTAAACATTTCTGTGTGATCATAAACTATTCAGATAGAGCATTTTGCTATATGTATAAACAGGAAGTCTCTATATCATGTATTTTTCAGGCAGTTGCAAACATTTTCCCATGAAGTTCTAGCAGAGCCCTACAACACGCAGAGCCTTTGGCCTCAATAGAAAATAATTGGTTGAAACGTTGGTTTGAAGGGATCTTCAAGTCTTTTGGCACCAATTGATGAAAAGTTAGTTGTGTTTTTACAGTGTTTAGCTGGCTAGCGTAATGGCATTCTCAGTGCCACGATGGAGAATATATGCAGCATCTCTGTGTCTGCTAATCTTTTGTTCTTATGCACAATTATGAGTTTCAGTTGTCTACACTTCATATATAAGCCAGTTTTTGAAAAACATTACAAGGGGTGAATATGAGGTCTTTCAAGGAAATGTTTGATTATCATCATTCTGTTCTAAGGTGAGGGCTGCCTTTACTTGTTTGGATACTCTGTGCTCTATTAGTGTGTTACATACCCCAGCACATTAAAATCAGTACAAACTTCAGACAAGCATTTTACTCTAGATATGCAAGACCAAACGTGCAGCAGTTAGAAATTTTGCCACAGATCCTACTCATCTCAGCCTTGCATTACTTTCCTGTTCCATTAATGAGCAGACTGATGATCTGTTGTCCCGTGAGTCCACAAAGTCTGTAAAGTGAAGCCACTTCAGAAAAAGTTAACAAATACCTAAGTTCTTGATTTCCATTTCCTCCCACCTGTGTTGCACCCCCGCTGTACTTCTGTCTTCATTCATCCAAAGCCGATGAATTGTGTAGCTGATAATGCATATATATCAACCTGTTCATAGTAATTACAGCTGGGATTGCTGTACTCGCGACTATTCCCTGTTGCCTCCAGTTTAGCTAGTGCTGGCTAACAAAAGCCATATTTAAGGAAAAAAAGGAGGAAGACTTATTAAAAATACTGAAATTGAAACGCAGTCTCAGTAGAATGCCAAGAGCTGAGGATATCCCGTAATGCACCAGATGGAAAATGAAAATCTTAGGATTCATCGTGTCTGGCATCGTAATACTGGAGAGTCAAATATCTCTCCACAGCACTGCATTTTATGTTTAAAATTGTGCATTACATATTCCAGGGAGAGTCAGTGTTAACAGTTATCACCTGAGCAGCCTCCATGAGCCTGGCAGAGAGGGACCTGGCAGTACTGATGAGCAGCCTGCAGAGTGCCCAGGTGGTATGAAAGGCCAATAACATCCTGGCTTGGATCTGCAATCGTGTGGCCAGCAGGACTAAGGACATCATTCTCCCCCTGTACTAGGCACTGGTGAGGGCCTCCCCCTGAGTACTGGGGCAGTTCTGGGCCCCTTGCTTCAAGAAAGAGATTGGAAAGGGGTTGGAGTGGTTCCAGAGGAGACCAACGAGGCTGGTGAAGGGACTAGAGTGAAAGTTGTATGAGAAGCTGAGGGAGCTGGGGTTGTTTAGTTTGGAGGAGACTCTGTGGGGACCTTATCACGGTCTAGCTACCTAAAGGCAAGTTGTACAAAGGTGGGGGTCAGCCTCTTCTCCCAGGCAACTAGTGATAGGACGAGAGGGCAGGGCATGAAGCTGTGGCAGGGGAGGGTTAGGTTGGATGTCAGGAAGCCCTTCTTCATGGAAAGGATCAGACACTAGAATGGACTGCCCAGGTTGGTGGTGGAGTCCCCATCCCTGAAGGTGTCTTTTGACAGACTGGATGTGGCACTCAGTGCCGTGGTGTTGCTGATGTGGTGATGTTAGGTCCTGGGCTGGATGAGCATAGAGGTCTTTGGCAGCCTTGATGATTCTGTGGTTCTGAGCTCTGTTAGTAAACAATGTTTTTAAAACAACATAGTGGACAACAATCCTATTTCTCTTACATTTTCATGTGCTTCATTATAAACACTTCTTCATAAAATGAAGTGACTGTAGAGTAGTATCAAATACAAAGATACAGCAAATTCTCTTTTGCAGTAGTTGCAGTGGGCAGGTAGATGTAAAGGTCAAATTGCCAGTCTTTTGTAGTCTTTCCTGCAATTGGAAAATAAAGAAATATATTTCTTTCACTACCATTCAGTTGAAGTAAAGACCTCGGGAAGCTGTGCTATGTAAGACAGTGACTTCACAACATATTTTTTTGAGATTCTTTGACACACTGTATTATTAAAAGTCTTGAAGAGATGTAGGGGGGTTATTTCGTTTATGTGAAGCAGTATGTTTGTGCCGTTTATAAATTGTCTATCTCTTACAGAGTAGTTCTATTGTTTTCACTTCTGATTTAATTAAGCTGTATTGACATGGTAAATAGCCTCAGAAAAAGCAGAAATGCTGCCACCAGGAACAGAAATTCATGGATTGCTGTTGCTACAACAGTATTTTAAAAAAGGAAACTTGGTACCATAAGGTTTTTAATCTTTTGTGTTTTAGTTGTTTCATTCAATTTTTATCTTGCATTTTTATCTTTTTTATTTTTAATACTGCTTGTTAGGATTTCTATTTTTACTCTGAATTTAGGAACTCTGCTATTTCTTGATACATCAAATTATTCAGGTTAGTTGTTGATATTTGCACCTACTCTGTTAATTTTAATTTTTATACCTAAAGCTTTTAACTTCAGTAACGGGACAGTGGTATAAAATAACCTACATAGACACTTCAAGTTAACTGAGTGAGTTCCATGCATTTAATGTCCTACAATATTATATGCTAATTGAATAATGTTTGAAATTAAAGTGGGTGAGAAGATTTGATGAAAGCACCCTAGTTCATTCATGGTCATAATGTATACAGTAGATATTAGGGAGCATATGTGACACAGAAGGAATTCTTCTGGTATTTCATTTGATGCCAGTGAAGAATTACAGAATCACAGAGTGCTAGGGATTAGAAGCGACCTCAAAAGATAAAGATCATCCACTCCAGTTCCCCTTCTAGAGCAAGATCCAGTAGATCAAGTCGCATAGGAACAGTCCAGGCAGGTTTTTAACATCTCCGGAGAAGGAGAATCCACAGCCTCTGTGGGCAGCCTGTTCTAGTGCTCTGTGACACTCTCTGGGAAGAAGTAAGGTTCTTCTCATATTTATGTGGAACTTCGTGTATTCCAGCTGACACCTGTTGCCCCTTGTCCTATCATTGGGTGCCACTGAGCAGAGCCTGGTTCCTTCCTCCTGACACCCGCCCTTTCCACATTGATCAACATTAATGGGGTCACCCCTCAGTCTCCTTTTTTCCGAGCTAAAGAGACCCAACTCCTTCAGCCTTTCCTGGTCAGGGAGATGCTCCCCTCCCTGCAACATCTTTGTGGCTCTGTGCTGGACTCTCTCAAGCAGTAAAGTTTTAAGTAAAACCCATGTGTTTGACTGGATTCACTGAGTAATCTTGCAGCCTTAACAACAGCTCTACAGCTTCCTAGTTCACGCTAAAGAAGATTTTCAGAAACTTTCACGGATGCATGAGAACATGGAAAAGCTCTATCAGAACGTGATGCGGTATTATGCCATTGATCTGAAGAAAGTTTCGGTGGAAGAATTTTTAACAGACTTAAACAACTTCAGGACAATGTTCATGGTACAGTCGGTTTATTTTATGCCTTTTGTTTCTTAGAAATTATTTTTGCCATCTTTCAGTTACTGAACAAACTGAAATGACTTTTCTTCCTCCTGCAATCTGAAACTCATATCAGAAATTGATGTTAGAATATCCTAAGGGTAATGGAGTTTTGAATTCTTATTTGTGGATTATTTCTTTCTGAGAAAAAAAAGACAATTTCTAATGAATGTAATTTAAAACTGAGCCTCTTACATGCATGTCTAACCGGAGGGGGAAAAACCTCAAACTCGTACCTTTTTTAAATGCAACTGCATTTTCTGTTTAAATGATGCTTGTTATTTACCTAAAAATAAATACTCTAGCGATTAGTCTGTATTTATAATGCATGCTCTTTCCATACAAAATCCACAGCAAAGATTTTCTTTCACTTAATTTTTCGTTTGCCTGTAGCACTTCAATCAGCATCAAGGTTTGTGTTTGTAAACAGATTTTCTGCTATGGAAACCCAGAGCTTCTTAGCCTGGCTTAGAAAACACCATCTTTTCCTCAAACTTGGTCTGTTTCTAAGGACCTTTAGTTTTTGTGACAGTAACTTGTCTAACACTTTAGGTATTATGCATCTTAACTTTTTTCTTTCCCCTTTAGAAGGATAATGATTTTATTATTGTTTTAAATGTGTCAATAATACTTGAGAAGCAGATCCTGGGCAGATACAGGTTATTGTTGGGTAGCTCCTTTTGCAGAGAGCTCAGAACATAACCGTAGCAACAATATATTCTAGCAAAGTGTGATTGAAGAGTTTTCACCAAGTATGATTTGATGAAGTGAGGTAGAAATTTCTCACCAGGTTCTGTCCTTGTAGGTTTGAAGCTTATGACTATAAGCAGTCTTCTTGCCAAATCTCAGGATAATCAGATGTTCTCTAAAATATTACAGGATCTTTTACTGTTGTTAATGTATCTGTCTGGAGGAACGAGTATTAAATTGATGATCTACTTCTGAATCCATGCTCAAGACTGATTAATTACTCTATTTAAAATACCCAAGCAACCTAGGGAAGGTTGGTAGCTGATAGTTTAAAATACTTTTACAGAGCTCTTTTTTAGGACCTTCCCTTCACTATGAGGGTGCTGAGACACCAGAACAGGTTGCTCAGGGAAGTTGTGGATGCCCTCTCCCTGGAAGTGTTCGAGGCCAGATTGGATGGGGCCTTGAGCAACCTGGTCTAGTGGGGGGTGTCCCTGCTCATGGCAGGAGGATTGGAACTAGATGATCTTTAAAATCTCTTCCAACTTTACCCATTCTAGGAATCTATGAAGTAGTGGGGATTGCTATCTTTAGGTTGGTGTAGTTAGGGGATCACACAGAGGCAATTGATTTTGTGTGGAGCTCGTGGTTGGGATTTTTTTACAAAATCTTTTCAAAAACAGTTTTTTCTCTTGGATTCAGAACACTTGGCCGGTTAGCAACTCCTCTCAGTAGAGAAGTGGAAGAATTAAAAGGCAAGTCCCCAATTGTGTATGAGTTTAATAATTTGGAAAACTTGGAAAAGGTGATTCATGTCACATCTGGCTACCTGTGATTACATAGCTTAACTTACTGGCTGCAGTCCTGCCAGAATATTAACTGGGCATGAGCTTTATAACAAACTCTGGAGCAGTGATCCAGCGCATGCCTAGTGATCTGTAGAAAGATTCAACACCCTTATTTAAGTTGCTAGTGGCTTTCCCAGTCTTGTTTGGTTTTCCTTGCTTGGTTGTTTTTCTAATTATTTCAGACTTGTCTGAGTGTGTAGATGTAGAAAAATACTGCTTTGTGGATTTTGAGAAAGCATTTGAAATTGATGTAATTTGAAGACAGACCTTAAATTGGAACCTATATTTAGCAAACGTATCGGAAAATGTAAGGATTAGCAGGACTTGGCTACTTCAGGGTTTAGCAACTGAAAACCCAGAAGGCACAGTCTTCAATCAGAGCAATGTTTCTTGACAAGTTACCTATACCAGGTTTTTGTAACATGGACATCGATTATGTCTATCCAAGCTGATCAGTGCTTCATTTGAAACTCAGGGCTGTGATTTTGACTTTGCTAACTATTACAAAATAATTCTATTGCTTTTTTTTTCTGTCTTTAAGCCTAAAAATAGTATAGAGTGAGAATTCTAAATGTTTAGCTTCTTGAACTGGAAACTCTAAGAAGTGATTGTGCTTTACCTTAATTTCTCCATAGATTCATAGAGTGGTTCAGGTTGGGAGGGACCTTCAAGATCATCTAGTTCCAACCCCCTGCCATGAGCAGGGACACCCCCCACTAGACCAGGTTGCTCAAGGCCCCATCCAATCTGTCCTGGAACACTTCCAGGGAGGGGACATCCACAACCTCCCTGGGCAACCTGTTCCAGTGTCTCAGCACCCTCATGGTGAGGAACTTCCTTCTGACTTCCAGTCTAAACCTTCCCTCTTCCAGCTTGAAGCCATTCCCCCTTTTCTTACCACCACAAGCCCTTTATTTTCTGTGCATGTAAAATTAGAACTGATAGTAAACCTGGCTTCACAGCAGTGTTATAGAGATAGATTAATTAATGCTTCATAACATATTGATGCCTAGTATGAGACACCTGAAGGCTGACTTTCAGAATTGTTTAGCATTATTAAACAATTTGATTACTAACAGAAACTGGAGGTGGCAAATGTGCTAGAAAATGTTGCTCAAGTGACTTAAATGTAATCTGAAAGTCCTAAGCTAAAACAAGATTTGTCACAAGTAGGTGGGGGAAAGTGAAGTTCAGTCATCCTTGTTATCAAACAAAATCAGTAAGTACATACAGTGCTGACCTACTGTTGTTTGGTTGGTTCTCACTCAATGAAATGTTTACAAATAAAGCATGTTTAAATCTGGAGCTAGGGACTTAAGTTTCTTAACTAACTTTAGACTGTCCTGCTACAGTCAGGAAAGAGCTTAGCTGTTACACATTGTCTAATGGCATAGTCTTGTCAAGGGAGATGCTTATTCAATGCAATTAGTGGAATTTGGAGACCTGTTTAGCTATTGTTAACCTCCTTCAATGCTTTCACAGCATCAGAAGTGCTGCTAACAGGCTTGTTCCTTTATCGGAAGGATAGCTTGCTGAAACAAGACAAAGCATGTGTGGCATTTCCTCTTCTTTGTTATCTCATGGTTAGAACTTTCCTGCAGTTGTAGGATAGGGAGGGAAGAGGTAGTGAGTCAACAGTTCTTACATCCCAGGCAGCACACTAATCATATGACTATAGAAACTCCTGTTAATACTAGGTTGCTGTGCTGCAGCAACAGGATTTAAAGGACCAGAAGAAGAACAACCCATTTGCTCCTGGGACTGTAGAGCATTTTTTTAGTGTTACACAAACATCTGTATGGCTCTACAGCATAGACCTCAAAACACTGGTATCTGTGTGTGGGCTTGAGTGTCTAATCTCATGCTTTAGTCCGAGGAGTTGCATTCTCAACACCGTTAGTGGAATCTGTAGAGCTGTTGACCTGTTTTCTCAAAGGACACCCAAAACCAGAAGCACCTAGGATCCTGCAGAGGTGGTTTATCCATCAGCTTCAAATTTTAAGTAATGACAGAGAACTTAGAGAAAACTACGGCGAGGGTTGATACTCGGAAGCAGTTGGCACTGCATAACTATGTGTGAACTACTGAGTTAAGCACAGTGGTGATTAGCAAGGAATAGACACTTACAGTTGGGTGTCTGATGAGGTTGAGTCCTACTGGTGTATTTGGTAGGATGAGGGGAAATGGCCTCAAGTTGTTCTTTACTTGAGAGAGTGGTTGGGCACTAGAATGGGCTGCCCAAGGAGGTGGTGGAGTCGCCATCTCTGGAGGTGTTTAAAATGCAAGTAGATAGAGCAGTTGAGGCCATGGTCAAGGGGTTGGGGAGATGATGGGATGAGGGCTGGACTTGGTGATCCTGGAAGTCATTCCAGCAATGATTCTAGGCAAATTAGAAATGTCATTAGTCACTTTGTTAGAAAACGGTGTGATTTCTGCCAGAATTGTGCTCAGGTTCCATGCGAGTTTTTTCCCAGCAGTTAATTTTACAGACTAGTCAGTCTGCAAACAGATATTTAACAAATATTTAACAGAGAGTTTATGAAAATTAATTCGGTCCATAATTTCAGCATTTTGTAGTAGCCTTCTCCCCTCTTCCTGCAGTATCAGGAAAACTGACAGGGATGATTCTGGAGAAGACACTGTGCAAGTATAGTTTTGCTTTGTTTAAGAAGTCCTTTTCATTGTCATTTGTCACGATTGAAAACTTACTCTTCTTCAAAGACGGATATTTTCTCACAAGATTTAGGTGATTTATAGTTTCCCCTTCGTTGTTCACTGTCTATTGCAGTGATGCTACCAGCAGTGCCTGTGCAAATATCGTTGTCATCCACATTCATCTGTGCTTTATTATACCCTTCAGTCCTCCCTTAGCTTTTCTTTTCCCGACTGCTGGCTGGACATTTTCACGCTAAAACCAACATGAGACATTAATTATCCCTGCAAATGTGCAGCCTCTGCCTCAGACCTTGTGAAGATATTAGCCGTTTTGTGGGAGGTGACACTTTCATCTCTTGTGAAAGATGAGATTTTGTGCGTAACTGCATTCTGAAAGGAGAAACTTTCTGCAATGAAGAATGGGCGCTTCACATTTAACGCAAGCCACAGGAGAGCACGGAGAATTTACCTGGCTGCTTAGCTAACTGGAATAATGAAAAGATAATCCCAAAATGGCTTTGTTAAAAATCGCTGAACGTGGCACAGGCTTTTTAGCATAACAACTGAATATTCAAAATAAGGTTGGAAAAACCTCTGAAACTCCGAGTTATGTTTCGTTTTCATTGAAAGGTTTGCAGAACTCATTTAAAATTCAAAATAAATGATGTTGTACAGGTATTAACCAGAAGGCAAGAATTAATAAACTCTGTGAATGAATACGTATGTGGATAACTGTAAGTCAAATGCACAGCTGAGTCACCCAAGCAGCCTTGCTTTGCTTGGTATAGCATCAGTGTGAGAAATAAGTGTTTAAACTGATCAAAACCACCCGTAGTAATGACCCTGCAGCTCTGTACAACCAGGTGGTTTAGATATTTTCAGTTTCTTATATCCACGTGTGTGTTCTTAAAAGGTTCTTCTTGCCGAATGTATAATCCCCATTTGGGAGCAATTAGTGTGCTTTTCACGTATTTGTTCTGAATTTGCTTATTCGTTTGAATAAAACACTACAAGTGTGGAACATGAAATATTTATCTGATAAATAAGGTTGGTTAGGAGATGTGTTCGTAAAGCTTTTTCTTTCAGGTTCAGCTTTGTTTTGCTAAGAGTTCAGTTTTAATGCAAAACTCTGTTACTTTTTTTATAGCAAGCAATAAAGGAGAATATGAGAAGAAGGGAAGCAGAAGAAAAGCAGAGGCGTGCTAAAATAGCTAAAGAGAAAGCAGAAAAAGAAAAACAAGAGAGGCAACAAAAGAAAAAGCGCTTGCTAGAGATGAAAAGAGGTAAGCAATGTAGAAAATGCATTTTTCCCTGTGTTTTACTGCAAATAAAGATGCTGGGTTTTCGTTAGCTGAATGTGCTATGAGGTAAGAAAGGATAAATGAATGATTTTAACTGATTAAAGTTTACAAGCAAAGAGGTTCTGAAATTGTTTTGTTAATGAGCTTTTCTACTTCCCTGTTTTCCTCAAGCTATTTTTAAACACAGAATGCTGCCCTGCATTTTTCTGCTGAATGTTGTGTGACCAAATGTAAGTTCAGTTATGTTCTGGTTACCTGAGAACAGACATTTTCCAAAGCCATTTTCGTTCTTGTAACTAAGATTACATATTCATTTTTGTTCTTGTATAAGAACAAGCCTTTCCTGAAGTACTCTGGATTTTAGTGTGAACGTGTCGATTGCTATTTCAACAGGTCCCTATTAAAACACCTTGAAAGAAAAGTCAGCCGTGCGTTTTTAAAACCACTCATTTGTGCTGTGTTGTCTTTTGTACCAGAAGAGACAGCAGACACAGAGTTTTCTGTAACTAAAAATGATGTCTTATGATCCTCTGTACTGCTATTTTAGTATCCGAGTCTGAGCTTCTGGAATCCTTCAGAATGATACACGACTCACTGTGTAAATTATCATGAGCCACCCTCATTTTCTTTCTGAGCAGATCTTGTTAAACAGTTTTCCTCTCAAACCCTGCTTAGCACCTTTGGCATAAATGATTGTCTGTCTCCTCCAGGCTTCAATAATAGCCAGAGTAGGTGTGTTTAGTTTCAGTGATTCCTCACACCAAAAGTCTGTGATCTGTTTTCATAATAATGTCCACATCTTGATGTGCAGGGCTAAAGCTTTTCCCTTACGATTGGAATCCAAGTGGCTGCCCTCCACACACGGAATTGCTATTTCTTTAGAAGTAAATTCAAGACCCAAACAGCAAATTGCCATTGACAGTCTTTTTAAAATTCAATGGTGATAAAGAAGGCTGCAAAATACTAGGAAAGGGTGAAACTGGTATGCATTTTCATACGTAATAATGCATGGATAAGAGTGTTTCAGAAGAGGTCACACAGTCTTTTCTCACAGTTCCACATATTACTGATAGCGCTTTAAATGGAAAGTTGATAGTCTTTCAAGGAAATGTCAAGCTTCTCTCTTCTCCTGCTCTTCATAATATACTGTTCAGGCTGTCCGGGATACAGGTGCAGTGTTTTGGACTTGCAACTCATATACCCAACACATATATATAGACCTCTGGTCATTAACCCACTGCTTCAGTTAATGTAGTGAGGACCTATCTACAGATCACCTTGGTCATTCAGTAAACAGCTGCTTTGTCTCTTAGTAGCCTAGGTTTTTATCAAGTCATGTAAGAAAGGGGTGTCTTGTTCTTGTTAGCAGCCGCTTAAGGTTTAATGTGGATTGCCTGATGTAGATAGCAGCAGCTGCGAAATGATAGAAAGATTACTTGAAGCTGTGAATGTCTTGAATCTGACAGTTACTCAGTTGGCCACTGCTGAGTTGGTTTCTTCTCTGCAGACCTCTTTCTAAGGTTTCTGTGCTTCTTTGCAACATCATTTTAAAAGTCTGCTACAAAACCCCTAGTTCTGGCATTGGAAAGCACTGGTGGTAGATTTGTTCATCAGGAAGAGCAGCAATAACATGGAAAGTAGGAGTTACGGTTTAGTTGAGGTTTTTTTGTCATTTTAGCTGTCAGATCAAAACTTTATTAACTGAAGAGGCATAATGCTGTTTTGATTCGGATAGTGGAGTAACAAAATCATTCAAAACTAGCTTCCTTTCTTCTTCCTTTTTTCCCTTAGCCATAAAGAATTTATGGAAAGGCTGTCTTGTCACTAAAAATCTCTAAACTAGTCACAAAACGGTTACATCTGACCTGCTGACAAACACTCCTCCTGCTGCATGTGATTTCTTTCAGCAGTGACTGGATGTTGGATTTGTAGACACATTCTTTCAATTACTGCTTGAATGAAGTAGCTGAAAAGTCACTGATGGTACTTTTGGTTTCAAACAGGCACATACTTGAGGAAGAGAAGAGAATGGAGTGTATGTGTTCACTGGTTCTTCAAAATTGTTTTCTTTTTCACAGATCATAGTGCATTCTGCTTCCCTCAACCAAACAAAAACCCTAGAAAAAATGCCACCCCCACATTATCAGACTAATAATTAATACAACTGGTTGTGCTAATAACTTACTTTTTTGTGTATTATTACTATAGATCAGTTGTTATTGGCAAGCACTACCACAAAATCACAGAACTATTGAGGCTGGAAAAGACCTCTGAGCTCATCTAGCCCAGCCTAGGACGTGACATCACCACATCAGCTAGACCAGGGCACTAAATGCCACGTCCAGTCTGTCTTTAAACACCTCCAGGGATGGGGACTCCACCACCAACCTAGGAAGTCCGTTCCAGTGTCTGATCATCTTTTCCCTGAGGAAGGGCTTCCTAACATTCAACCTCACCCTTCCCTGGTAGACTTTCCCTCCAGTCCTTTCTCCAGCCTCATTGCTTCTCTGGACCTGCTCCACTACCTCAGTCTCTTTCTTGAAGTGAGTGGCTGTCTTGGTTTGGGAAGACAGGTATTAAATTCTTTCAATTTAANGCGGCAGCAAACAGCAGGACGAGCCGGGAAGGAACAGCTAAGTCCGGGCAGGAACAGGAAACAGCCAGGCAGCAGCGAGCGAAAGAGAGACGAGTCCGAGAAAACTCTCCAAAAGCTCTCTCGAGAAGCTCTCTGAAAAGCTCTCCTAAGAAGCTCTCTCCTGAGAAGCTGAGACCCCCCTCCTTTTCTATAGTTCCAGTACGTGCAGCTTGGCACGGGGAGTTCAGTGTCCTGCCACTGTTGTGAAGTCTCTCACAATGGGGCAGGAGATGGGGGTCTTCATGACTCGTTAAAGATACTTAAAGGAAAAAATATAATTCCTTTTCTCTGACTCTCGGTATGTGCCCAGCGGCACGGCCCTTTCCCGCTTCCCTCCCTGCTTCCCGATACCAGGTAAATTTTTCACAATGGGAGGAGATGGGGTCATCAGGGGGGTACTTTCTATAACCCAGGACAGTGGCCCAGAACTGCCCCCAGTACTCAGGGTGAGGCCTCACCAGTGCCCAGTACAGAGGGAGAATTACGTCCTTAGTCCAGCTGGCCACACTGTTGCTGATCCAAGCCAGGATACCAGGATGTATTCAAAGCATCTGTGTCCTTGATTCAATATAAATGCAAAATCCCATGGAGCTGATAGTGTAGAGTTGTCACTGATGGCCTTATTTGACGAGATGACATGTTCAAAGTTTCCTGCAAAGGAAGCTACGACTGATGTGGGTATTGGGTTTTTTCCTTCTCTACCATCTTCTCTTTCATTCCCCTGGCCAGTTTAGGATTTTGGCATTTTATGAAATGGTTTAATTTCTAAACAGAATCTAGAATTCTTATCCCTGGATTACAGGATGCAAAACCTTCAGGGGTTGTTAATTCTCCAGCTGGCAGCAGTGCCTTCAGCTGGACACTTTCCTCCCTTGCTTAGCTGCTGCTTCTTCCCTTAATGTAAAATCTCTCTTTTTTTCCCTGTTGCTTGAATTTATGGGTTTTTTTCAGTAGCTGTTAATTGGCTATTAGTGACTTGTTTATGGTTCTGGAGCTTCTCCTCTCATCCTGTACCCATACCTTTCAAGGCCTGCCATCCAGTGCTTAAATTACCATCAGAAGCTTGCTTTGTGAACCACTCCTCTCATTTACCACGCAGACATTTAACCTGTCCTAGATTTTCCTTTGCTCTTATAAGTTCTTGTCTTTGGATTTCTCCTGCTTTCATCTGCTTTTGGAAGTTACTTGAAGACTAGAGTACTGTTGCCTGTGGTGCCTCCTTCAGCTGCATAAGGTGGAGGAAAGAATGATTAATTTCTTCACACGAAAGTGACCTGTATAATCACTGCAAAAGCAGAGCTTGAACAGCTCACTGTCGCAAAAGGCTGAGACTCTTAAGTTTACATAATAGAAATTATTATTCTGACTTGTAAACTACATGGAGCACTAAAAATGTTGGGTGTCTAAGCAGTGAATGATATTTGGTATTTTGAGATTTATGATAATAAAATTTGTCCTCTAAATACGGTCTGGGCTACAATGTGATATTCATCATGAGGTGTTTTGTCAATAAGATTGCTTTCCTCGCTTCCATGAAACCAGTTCAAAATATAACGTGCTGTCATTGCAAAGGTAAATAGACAGCGGAAGGGGAATCTTTATGTAAATGCCACTTGTCTGCATACTGTTAACATTCACACACAGACTTCCTCAGACTCTACAGATTCTGAGCAGAATGCACACCAATCAATTATTTTGATCTTATCACAGTGTAAAGAATTCTGTAACTGTGATAACACCAGCTAAATATTTTGTAACGTAATTGAGAACTCCATCATTGTGGCATCTTCGTTGTGTCTTACTTTGAATGCTGTTTAAGTAACAAGCCACTTTAATCAGTATTTATTTAGAAGGGCTGCCCTTTCTTACACTTAAGTAGTGAAGCGATGCCAAACCCATGTCTTCATCAGTGGATTTCCAATCTACAGTACTGGTTTGGTTCCAGTTTCACTTTGATCACAACTAGCTGCTTGTATATCTATGTTTCAGTCACTTACAGGATGACAGGATAATCTTGGTTGGAAAGGACCTCCTGGATCATTGAATCCAACCATCTCCATTCCAACAAAAACCCTAAATACCTGAGAGACTGACAAACACAAACTAACCCCCCCTCCATGCTGTACTCTAGCAGGGTGTGAAGCACCATGGCTACATGGTTCTTCAATACTTCCAGGGATGAGGGCTCAACCACCAACCTGGGAAGGCTGTTCCAGTGCCTCCCCACTCTTATTTGTAGTCAATTTCACAGCCCTTATTTTTGCAGATTATTTATATTGCTTATCTGGTTTGGGAAAAACAACATTAAACAACTTTCAAAGACTATTTTAGGTTTTTGTTCTTCAAACATTTACTACTTTATTACTGCGTGATAGGAATGTTTTCATTGAATTCTGTAGGATTCTGCGAAACAAAAGGACACCATAGGTCCCAGCACTGATAGTTTAAGCAATGAAGATAGTAAACTAACTTAGGTAATTGAAATTCAGATTCCAAAAGATGAAATACTTGCCATTGAAATAAATATAAAAATCCCCAAAGCTACTTATATTAGTTAGGTATGCTCAAAAGCCTTATTTCCCCTTGTTAGATCAAGTTTGTAAGGCCTCCATTCTATTAATTTTGTCTCACTGAGAGGAAAGAATCAATACTTCTTAATAGTATTTCTTTCCTCTGAGGGGACTGGAGGACTGCAAGCGTCACAGATTATAAAAATCTTCTCAGGTTCTGTCACGACTGGGATGCCAGCAGTAGTTTCTAACAGGCGCTGGTGATTTATTGTTTTAAAATGTTTGATGGGCAACTTGCCTGAGCAGTACAAGTTTCAGACAGCTAGATTCTTGGTATGAAAGAGTAGTGGACTATAGGTCTGAGAATGCTTCATGTGAGGAATTCCTGAGGATAATGTTGACGTTAATACCCAATCTGTGTAAGGGCTCTCTTCTCTAGAATCTTTTCCCTTTTGGTATTGCAAGTGCTCTGTGCATCTTTGTCCCTCCCAACTCTTTCCAGTTGTCCAGTGAGTTGTCCACTTAGCCTCAAATTGGACCCTCTTCACCGAAAGGATTTCTAAGGTCACTTTTTGTAATTTACATTTATTCTTAAGGATCACTTTTGTCACGAGGCCAGTAGGGAATAAATTCATTCCAGAACTGTGAGGAGTATAACTTCTTCCTCTCCTGTGAGCAGAAAGGAGAGACCTCATCAGGTTGCCTACTCAATACTTGTGTTAACACTTAGTTGACAGGAAGACCACGGCAGGATTGCAGAGTAGATCTGATATTGCTTTGTGCCCATTAATAAATAAATAAAACCAATTCTATTTATGAGGAATGAGTTGTGACAGGCATTGACCACAAATTCACTGGAAAGGAGACGTCGTCTGCTATGTCACTAGGCATGGAGGTTGTTTTTCAGCCGCAATTGTATTGTTTTGACAGTAAAGTATAAATCTGGGTAAATTACTGAGAACAGATGTTCCCTCAAGAATAATTGTCACATTTGTACTTGAGAAATGATGCAGAGGATGATAAAATACAGGTATGTTCAATTAAAAAACCACGTCTGGCATGAGAAACAATGCGATAACATCTGCAGAAGTCACAGCAAAACATGAGATACAGAAATCTTTTCAAGTCTCTCACTGTGGAATGTTTAGGGAATTAGATATTATTGGAGCAGAAAAAGGAAAACTGATCTGAATGTGTATTAATTAAACACCAAGAATTAATAGTTACGAGTCATGTTCTACAAGGATCTCATAGGTGCTAACTCATTGGAGGCATGGCAGTGTAGTTCATGCACTTGTTTGCAACCTGTGAGCTCAGAATGCAGCAGCTTCTGTTTGTTTTATAGTAAATATTAGCTCCAAAAGAACAAGAGGTTTAGAAGAAGCAATTATCTTCTGTTTTGAAAATTTTACTTAGAAGTTTTGGAGATAGTAGCTGAAAGGCATTGATGAAACTGAGGTTTACACAAAGTCCCTGAAAACTTAAATAACAGCTGTACTTGGGACAAAGAAACAGTCAAAACAAACAGAACCATTGGAATCATTCAGGGACATTAATGTCATGAAACTTGTTTTGTAAGACAACTTCTGTTGCTGCAAGAACATTTCTAAACAAATGTTAAAAGAATTATGTGAACTGACGATGATGTTACCACACACACACAAAATTGCAGTCTCTGGAGCCATAATTGGGATTAAGATCTGTGACATTTATGCAGACAGTAGAATATGGTTTGAGTAAGCATTTCCTACTCCAATCTCCACATCTCTTTAAGAAAGACATTACACTAGAGTACAGTAGAGTCCTCTTTAAAATCTTACTCCTGCTGTGTGTAAATGCTTTTATGTTTTCTATTTTTTAAGAATCATTAGAAGTTTCTTTTCTCAAGATGCAGAGGAGGAATAAATATCCTTACCAAAGCATTGGAGGATATGCTTTATTTTTACTTTCTGTAGTCCGGGGTTGTAAAAGAGCCAAGAACCTCCTCTGTCATTGTTGGAAAGCTAGCAGAACAGAAGGTCACGTCTCTGACTCTTCCTTCAAACTGAGTCTGCTGCTACGTCTATTTCTATGCTGTTCACTATGACGCTTATCTTCACTCAGCAGTACCTCAGTGGTTGTACAGAAGTACAGTCTTGTTACTGCATACCAAAATATTCTCGCTCTGAAGCTTGCTGACAGAAGGCACTTGATTTCTCTGGCAGCTTCTGTCCATTGAAAGCCACTAAATGCAAATACAAAGTATTTGAATCACAAACTGCTGGAGACCGAGACCATTCTAGAAATGTCATTATGTGTTTATCCTGCCCTTTTTGTGGATGTTTGCTATGGGCTAATAGTGCATGAAGGGCTAGATAGACCTTTGATTTTATCCTCCTAGATATCCTTAGGTGTTTACAGCAACCCAACCTCTCTAGTCTTGCCCACCCAATGCTGTTTGGAAGGTTTCCTTTGATTAAGCTCAATCATCTAATTCATTCAGAACTTTCTCACTCTTATGTATGAGAATTTGTATAGCTTAAAGCTCGTGCATCACCTTGGTAGCATCAATGGTCAGTATGAGTAGTCGTTGCTTATACTCTCTGTTTTCATAGAGGTGAATGGAAATACTAATGTCTTCCCCTGTTCTCAATATAGTCCTTCAGAGGTGTAACCACAGACATGATTCTCATACACACACGTATATTCAGCCACATATATATTCTAAGAAGTTATGTAAAGAATGCTATTAGAGTGTTTCTGAATGCTTTTTAAATGAAACTGAATTGATATGTCTCGACAATAGATTACTTCATCTTTTGTCCCCTCCCCACTTTGAAACAGCACTAATGAAAATCCTTGTTCATGAGGGATGGGATTTTTTTTGCATTTCACTTGTTTTGAGGTCTGGAATTTTCAGGAAGAGCAAAGAAGACGACATGGAACCTGTTCTCTTCATCTAGAAGATTTATGAAACAGGCACACTGGTTATTAAGGGAGAGCAAACCTTGTTTACACTTGCCTGGGATTCTGAAGCACTAGCAAAAGCTCACTAGCTTGTGTTGAGCATCAGTAAGAACTGTAGCTTCTAGTTCTGGACTAGGTTGTTTATGTGAGTTCTGTAAAGATTATCTGACTGCTGTGGTAGCGGAAAAAATTCAAAGGTATAGAGCAAATTCAAGTTGAATTGAAGTCTCGATATGCTTCCCCTTTTCTGGACAAAGATCAAATTCACCTGCAATTAGGCTGCATGTGAATTTCACTGGAGTGAAGAGTTGGAGTTTAGGCAGTCACATTGATTAACATTATGAAACCTTCCCTTCTTTGGCCATTAATAGTGCTTTGTATTATAATGACTATGTGAGAGCATTCAAAAAGTCTCCTTAGTTCCCCCTCTGTTATCTGCTGTTCTGCTCCCTGGAGCTTTAGGCACTCAGCACTACAGCATTGCTAAAGCTTTCCTCTAGCGGTTTTGTTCAGGGAACAGTCCTTCAATTTTTACTCTTAAGGAGGCCTTAATTCAGCTGAGCATTGCTTTGTGGGTTGTACTGGTCAACATCAATCATTATAGGAACAAACATCAGGGACTTTCCATGATGTCCTTATAGTAAAGATAAAACATTAGCTAAGTTAAAAGGCGTAGCTTTCTTTTCGCCTTCTCTGCTTTGTGTGAATAGCCTGGCAAAATCTCTGCATCATTTGTCTCCAGCCTGATATTCACTTGCCTCAGAGATTTTTGTACATTAAGGTAGCAGATATGATGTAGTGAAGCCTGGGAGAAGGCTACGAAGGATTAAGTAGCACTTGATCACAACTCGAGTGGAGTATATTTGCCCTGAATCATACCCTGTGCTGAATAGAAAACACCAGTTTGTATTCTAGTCCAACGATGTTTTTAAAAGCATTCATTGTGGCAACTACCAGAGTGGGAAATCAGACTTAATTCCTCAAACAAGAAAAAAAAAACTCCAATAGCTTCAGCAGTCTGAGTTTGTTTTTAAATTATGTAAATGCTTGAGTGCTTCCACAGAGTTAACTTTGAAGATGATACAAAGATAATTAAGTCTTTACTAATTCAGTAGCCATCAAGATTTGAAGTTATGTATACATCTGTCCAAAATGTGCCGCTTTAATTACAGATGAGGCTTTTGTGGTCACAGGTTGGCTTTAGAAGCTTAAACTCTCCAGTGCTTTACAGGGCAGCAAAATACTGTGTGTAATTGCAGTGCCGTAAATAGATCCCAGTGGAAAAGGGCAAGGTTCCTGGAGATAAATCTCTTCACTGTACAGACTAAGTTGTCAAGATCAGCCAAAAGCACAATAAAAATAGTTCTCGGTTTGTTTTATTCTGAAGCTCTTTAGTATTTCCTCAGGAAAAAAATAACAACTGAAAAATCCATGGGGTTTTTGAGTAGCTGAATGAAACTCTCATTCCTTGAAAGAGAAAACGGACAGAGGGTTTTCTCCTGCTAAAGTAAACTGAGTGTGATGGTTTAATTTATATTGGACAGATATGTGGCACTGTAAACATGGGATGGTTTTAATGTCAAGTAGTCTTGTTGCACCACTTACTTTAAAATCGTATTGCTAATCCTATTTATGATTCTAACATGTCAGGGGAATGCTGCTGCTCTTGGAATTGCGCGATATGGAATTTGTTCTTTCATAAGCACATACATGCTGGAGTCATTACTAACTGCACTGTCTGTTGCTATCATCATTGCGGGATAGAGTCAATCTGCTGGAGGAGAGGAGGATGCTGCAGAGAGATCTGGACCGAAGGGGTCAATGGACACAGGGCAACGGGATGAAGTTTAACAGGGTCAAGTGCAGGGTCCTACATTTTGGCCACAATAACCCCCAGCAGAGCTATAGACTGGGAGATGAGTGGCTGGAGAGTGAACTGGTAGAGTGGGACCTGGGAGTACTGGTCAAAAACTGGATGAACAGTCTAGCAGGGTACCCAGGTGGCGTGAAAGGCCAGTGGCATCCTGGCTTGTATCAGCAATAGTGTGTCTGGCAGGACTAGGAACATCGTTTTCTCTCTGTACTGGGCACTGGGGAGGCTTCCCCTCAACTACTGGGGGCAGGTCTAGGCCCCTCACTTCAAGAAAGAGACTGAGATACTGGAGCAGGTCCAGAGGAGAGCAACGAGGCTGGTGAAGGGACTAGAGGGAAAGTCTGATAAGCAGAGACTAAGGGAGCTGGGGCTGTTTAGCCTGGAGGAGACTCAGGGGGGACACTCTCTAGAACTCCCTGAAGGGAAGTAGTAGACAGGTGAGGGTCAGGCTCTTCTTCCAGGCAACTAATGACAGGACGAGGAGGCAGGGCCTGAAGCTGTGCCAGGGGAGGGTTAGGTTGGATGTTAAGAAGCCCTTCCTCATGGGAAGGGTGATCAGACACTGGAATGGACTGCCCAGGGAAGAGGTGGAGCCCTCATGCCTGGTAGTGTTTTAAGTAGACAGACTGGACGTGGTCTTTAGTGCCATGGTCTGGCTGATGTGGTGCTGTTAGGTTTTAAGCTGGGCTCAATGAGCTCAGAGGGTTTTTCTGGCCTCAGTGCTTCAGTGCAATGCTAAAGTTGTACTGTGAAGT
The DNA here is from genome assembly GCA_013397515.1 of Upupa epops. Classification (NCBI taxonomy): domain Eukaryota; kingdom Metazoa; phylum Chordata; class Aves; order Bucerotiformes; family Upupidae; genus Upupa; species Upupa epops. Next base: position 116,492 of record VZRI01010825.1, on the reverse strand, counting down.
TTGTAGTAACAGCACTGAAGTAGAAGAGCCCCTAATATTCTTAGTGTTTTTAAGGATGTAATAGTGAAATTAGGTAGTTTATACCTGAAACAGCACTGAAATGTCAAGGGCAGAACTTACCAGCTAGTTTAGCAAGTTTACTTCTGCCTTAGATAGTATGTAATAGACAGGTGGATGAGGTTTTTATTGGGTGTAATATTGATCTATTTAAATCTCTTATTCTGCAAATGGAGGAAAAGAGATCATTTAGATCATAAAAGGGTCTATTTCTCAAAGGAATTATCATGGGCTATGTAGCTTTCCACAAGCCAGCTGGAATTACTAGTTGTAGAATGTCAAAAGATTGATACACTTGACTAATTAGGAAGCCAGTTGGGACTGGTGACAGCAGTCTGCAGCAGCTTGTGAAAGCCGATTTAAAGGTCCCATAGGAAGTGTTAATATTGAACAATGTTTGCGATTCTTATACTATCACTGTAGCACTGTTGTATGCGGATCTCCCAGGGCAATTTAAAAGATTTCTAAAATTCTTTGATTTCTTAAGTTTTCCATCAAATCAGCTTGAACAGGTGACTTCATAGAAGGTGTCACAATCAACTGTTGACATGGCCATCCAGGAAACAGAATCGGGAGCCTACCTGAAGCCATAGGAGCTTGGAAACAGCCTTTCTGCATGTGTTGGGTCCATAGATTACTAACAATTAATGTTTTAATTTACAGTGGTTTACTTTTTTCAGTACACAGCAAAACTAGTAGAGGAGGGGTTTTTTTATTCAAGTTTCTATGTGCTGCATTTATTTTGTGAACTGTTTTGCATGTAAATGAAAGCCCAAATCTATAATCCAGTTTATGACAACAGCATAGGTCAGATAAGTCTGAAAAACCGGTTCAAGCTATGCTACAAATAGTTGTGATTTAACACTATTTCTATTCCATTACTTATAGTCTTTGTTTAAATGTATCTGATGGATCCTTTTATAATGTAGAGGATTATACACCAGGACTTCTTTCTATTGAAAACTGTTCGATTTTTGGAATAGCTAAGAATTCCATAGTAGTTCTAGGCTCAAAAAGGAAAGAGATTATGTGCTGAAATGGGATTAAAATGTATTTTCTCTTATTCCTACTTCCTAAAACAAAGCTTATAAACATTTGTGATATCATTTTCAGGACCGTGGTACTGTTCCATCATTTTTGAGTTCCTGTTGCTCAAAATGCATATAATCATTATTCTAACATCAGTGTAACTAATTGGCCTCAGAAATTTCTTCAAGCAGTGCTTTGGCTTGAAACTGCGCACTGAAATGAAAATCTAATTTAAACTCGAGTCAATACGAGGGAACATCTGTTGTGAGCTTTACACATGTTTATGTCGAATTTTTAAATAAATAAACTCTGATGTTCGGAGGTAATTACCCTGTTGTGACTTGAAGTTATAGTTGAAGGACATTTTTCTTTAATTTATGGAGAAGGAAGCTCAACTTTTCAGACATTAATTTTATTTTTAAATAATTATTTGCATATCTCAATTCCCAAAATCTTGTGCCTCTTTTTGTTGTGCTTTCTTCTGCTGCTCTGAAATGATAGGCAGTCGTAGGGTTCTCAGAAACGAAATTAGATTCAACTCTTGACTTAGCAGTACAGTGATGAAAGTGAAAATGTCATTTCTGGAACATTATATTCTTGATTCACCCCATGGTGATTTGACAGGACTTTGCCAGACCTTCCTCTCTGCAAATTTTAACTCTTTTTTTTTTGATCGGAATTATCGTTGTTGCCCTTGAAACCACTTAATTTAGAAAGAGGCCACAATTCTCTTAAACCTTCCTGAAAAATGGAATTTATTGAAGCAAAGGAAAGAAATCGAAATAGTTGTGAAAGCAACATTTCCTTTAATAATTTCACTCTTTAATTATTTCACTCAATAATTCAGGTTGGAAAATACCCTTTGGATCATCGAGTCCAACCATTAACCCTACTCTATAAGTTCACCCCTAAACTCTATCCCTTGACACCACATCTGAGTGACTCAGAAGATAGCCAGGGATTGTGACTCAATCTCCTCCCTGGGCAGTCTGTTCCAGTGTTCAAACCACTCTTTCTGTGAAATGTTTTCCTGATGTCCAGTCTAAATCTTCCTTGTTGCAGCTTGAAGCCATTCCCTTTGGTTCTGTTGTTAATGACCTGTGAGAAGAGACCAGCACCAACCTCTCTACAATGTCCTTTCAGGTAGTTGTAGAGAGTGATGAGTCTACCTTTAGCCTCCTCTTCCTCAAACTGAACAGTCTCGGCTCCTGCAGTCACTCCTCTGAAGATCTCTTCTCCAGACTTTTCACCAGCTTCGTTGCTGTCCTTTGCACTCACTCCAGCACCTTGATGTGTCTCTTGTACTGAGATGCCCAAAACTGGACACAGTATTCAAGGTGTGGCCTTACTAGTGCTGAGTAGAGGGAGATAATCACCTCCCTCCTTCTGCTGGTCTCGCAGTATTTAGGTCTAGAATGTTTGTTTCCTTGCTTCCTTACTTGTACTCCTGTACCTTCAGAATTCTTTAAATTAGTGGTGTGGCATCTTCTTATATCCATCAGCTGTTTTCAATATTGATTTGAATATTTACTGTTAGCAGGATTGTGTCTGACTTGTATCCAAGGCGTGTGTTGACTTAGGGAGTTGTGCCGAGTGAGGGATAGTAAAATCTCTTACCCTGAAATTAGTTACTCCACAGTAGTGGGATTTTTTGTTGTATAGTGATTCTTGAAGTTGTGTTCTTTTTCCCACAAGTCATGGATGTAAGGGGTTAACAACATTCATTTGTGGAAATAAAAGTAGAGCGTTTAATGCTTGCTGTTCATTATACTTTCACAGTAGCATTCATAATTCTTCTGGGAGGATGTTACACACACGTGTGAAATACGATGGGTAGAATTCCTCTGAATGATGTCAGTGGTTTCATATTGGCCAGGTGCTATTAGATACAAAGACAAAAAGGCTTTGGTTAAAGCTTATAGCTTAAAGCTATAGATATCTCTCTGTATCCTTTCTGTTCACTCAGCCTTCTGCTGAGAAACGATTTTGCCTTTTTAAAACAATAACTACAATAATTTCTAATCTAATACAGCAGATCTTTTAAGGGATGGCTTTTGAAAGCTGACATGAAACTGGTGACAGAGCACTGGAAGGGGCTGCCCAAGGAGGTTGTGGAGACTCCTCTGGAGAGGTTTCAAACCTGCCTGGACTGTTCCTATGTGACTGGATCTAGGGAATCCTGCTCTGGTAGGGGGATTGGACTGGGAGGTCTTTTGAGGTCCCTTCCAATCCCTGACAGTCTGTGATTCTGTGTGATTATTTGCAGTTGCAAAAGAATACTGAAATGAAAATAGGAGTGAAATGATATTTCACTTAAAAACTGTGTGCTTGACTCTCCTTATAGAGAGGGGAATGTGAAATGCGTAAAATTTGTCCTAGTTCAGTGCAGACTGACCCTGTTGTGATTAATTGCAAGAAAGCAATCTATGACAGTTAAAAGCCTGGTTTGGGTTTGCAATAAAGAGGTTTAATAATGCCATTAATATATATATTTTATTGTTGTTTATTGTTATTAGTGTTACACTTTACTACTCCTGTGGTAACCTAGAGGGGCTTCTTCTCTCCCTTTTACAGAAGGTGAGGAGACTGGAGTGATGGATAGCTTGTTGGAGGCCTTGCAATCAGGTGCAGCCTTTCGGGACCGAAGAAAAAGGGCACCAAGGTCTAAAGGTAAATGTTCTATTTACATTTTATTTTCCAGAGAAAGTTACAGGGATTGCAAGTCCAGCGCAGCAGAACTTAAACCCTATTGTTTTAATTCTTTCTTGCAATGATGACTTTCAGTGATGTTCAGGCTGTTTTTGCTGATGTCAGTACCACTTTGTAGGTTAATTTACGTGGTCTGATTAGTATGACAAGAGCCATCAGTACAGGCACATGTACTTCAACTTTCTAGGTTTTATAGTTGAATGGGGGAAATAAAACTCATATTGCTGCAGAAGTGGGGAAGACATTTCTATTTCATTGTGGCTGTCACTTTATCCCTAGGAATACCTGACATCAAAATAATTCTACTTAGTAATGTTGTAGAACTCTCACTTCTGTGCATATATACACACACACAAATTCACTGCTGTTATAAACTTTGTAATAGGTGCTTTATTCCCATTGTTTCCTTGCTTTTGCAGACATACCACAAAATACCAGTCCAACCACACAGCGGCCTGTGCTGAAAGCTTGTAACCATGGTAATGAACCATATTCGTGTATTGCATGCTCTTTTAACATAGCTTGTGTAGTAGATGTGCTGTGATGTTGTCAGTTTTCTGCATTAGTGGAATACTGAAACCGTATTGGAACCTGCTTACATACTCACCTGAGTGTTTGTGTCCTGAGACTATGCTTTTTGATTACTTTGCAAAGCTCCTTTATCTTTTCTGGGGGTTTTATTTATTGAAAACTCTGTTATGTCATTAAATCAGTACTTCTATAATCTTTAAGAAAAATGATGTGTGGATTTTTTTAACGGAACTATAATAGAAGGCAGAGATTGTGGAACATTTTGAATGTTAAGAACTATTTACAATACCAAATCAGAGAACTTCTGTGTTCATTCTGGTTTTCTGTGTCTTGGTTTACTTGACGATACTGTAGCTGGAATGGTTTAAGCTCTTATTTACCAGTATAATTCAAAATCAACATTGCCTTGGCAAAGTAATATCTGTACATTTTCAGTTTAGTTTTATGCATGTAATCCTTCCTAAACTTTTGAACTATCACACTGTAATCATCAGGACTTGCTCATACATGGAATGTTCCAGTCAGAGTGTGGATGCTTTCTAGCAAGCAGCTATGTTGTTAATTTTTAAGCAGTTTGCTTTGATATTTAAATGCACTGCACAGTTTTTAAAGCATATAACATCAAGTTGATGATATTCATACCTCATGTATGTGTTTATTTCTTAAATGTATAGAGAAAAAAACCAAACAAACAAGGATTTGGCAGTATTAAACAAACATTAAAGAAAATAGAGTGGAAAGGACAGTTTAAAGAGAATTAATTTGCTTAGAAGATTTGGCTCCTTCAGATATCAACATATTGGTACCTGACTAATGACTGCAGAACATAGCTGAGTTTATCCGGTAGATGCTTCTGCTTGAAGAACAATTATGTTCAACATTGCTTCTTTTCAACCCATTCTATCTTTTATCTTCCTCACTGTCTCTCAACAGACACATGTTTGCAGTTTTAAAGCTAACTGCAATTCAGACAAACGTGTGGGCCATACTGTCTGTTCCAGGTTAAAAACAAAACACCAAGGAGCCACACATTATTAAAAACACAGCCTCAAGATTTCAATTCTGTTAAGTCTGTCTCACCCAGAAATTCATGCACATTTAATGGATATAATTTGGGGCTGGAGCATGAAGTTCTGACATTTGATTTGGAGAGAAGAGTAGAAGTAAACTCTTATTAGACTTTTTGTTGGTTTTATTGAAGTGGATTTTTTTCCATAGAGCATTTTCAGACAACCTGAGTCAAGGTATTTTACATTTAATTTAGCTTTCCTTTCGCTTGTCTTATTAGCTGAGGAACAGGGTAATGCAACTGCGAACTGGCTTTTAATGAATTCATTATAGAATCATAGAATCCTCATGTCTGGAAAGGACCTCCAGGGTCACCAAGTCCAGCCCTCATTCCAACATCTCCCCCACCCCTAGACCATGGCCTCCAAGTGCTCTAGCTACTTATTTTTTAAACACCCCCAGGGATGACAACTCCACCACCTTCCTGGGCAGCCCATTCCAGTTCCCAACCACTCTATCAGTAAAGAACTTCTAATGTTTAATCTAAACCTCCCCTGATGCAACTTGAGGTCATTTCCCCTCATCCTATCATTAGTAGTATTGAAGAAGTGACCAGCACCAGCCTCTCTACAGCCTCCTTTCAGGTAGTTATAGAGAGCTATAAGGTCTCCTTTCAGCATCCTCTCTAGACTAAACAACCCCAATTGCCTCAGTCGCTCCTTATAAGGCCTGTTTTCCAGACCTATCCCCAGCCCCATTGCCCTTCTCTGGCCCCGCTCCAGCACCTCAGTGTCCTTCTGATACTGTGGTGCCCAAAACTGAATCCAGTACTCAAGGTGTGGTCTCACGAGTGCAGAGTACAGGGGCACCGTCACTTCCTTCCTCTTGCTGGTTATGTTGTTCCTGATACAGACCAGGAGGCTTCTTTAATATGTTTTTGATTTAACCTCAACAGTGTATAGTGTCAGGGTTTTTTCCTCTGTATCATGTTTTCTTTATGTATATCTATTTATAGATACTTATGCAATGGCCCACTTTTGCTCTGTGTATGTGTGTTACAAGTGAGGAATACAGTATACAGTGGTTTAATACATAGACTCTGTCTGTGGTATCATTAGACAAACGTATCACCTTGGTCTTTCATTGGTCTACATCAGTGCATGCAGCATGGGCAATAAACAGGAGGAGCTGGAAGCCATTGTACAGCAGGAAAATCCTAGTATAGTTGCCATCATAGAAACATGGCGAGATTCCTTGATCAACTGGGGTGCTGCAGTGAATGGTTATCGACTCTTCAGAAGGGATAGGCTTGGAAGAAGAGATGCTGGGTTGGCCCTATATGTTAGGGAGTGGTTTGATAGTCTTGAGCTTAATGTTTGTGACTATAGTGTTGATTGTTTATGAGTCAAGGGGAAGGCTGGCAAGGCAGGCATCATGGTTGAAGTATGTTGTTATCGATCCTCCCCAACGTGGATCAAAGGGAAGGCAAAATATTCTAAAAGAAACTATGAGAAGTCTCATAATACTTCAGCTTGTCAGTTGTCTGCTGGAAATGCAGCAGCAAGGAGGAGACACTCCAAGAGGTTCCTGGTGTGTACGGAACAGACCTTACAGCTGGTGAGGGAGCCAACTAGGAAAGACTCCCTGCTAGACTTGCTGTTAGTGGGTTGATGGGCCGATACAAGAAGAGATGCAAGGCCAAGTGCCAGATCCTACACTTGAGTCATTACAACCCAAAGCAAATGTTACAGCCTTTCAGAAGCATCTGTAAAGATGCCTAGCAGAAAAGGACCTGTTTGTGTTGGTTGACAGCCAGCTGAATATGAGCCAGCAGCATTCTCAGGTGGCTGAAAAAGCCAAGGGCATCCTAGCTTATATTAGAAGTAGTATGGCCAGCAGCACTGTGGAAGCGATTGCCCCGTTGTACTAAGCACTGGAGTAGCTGCACCTCAAATGCATACCATGCTCAGTTTTGGACCCCTCATTACAAGAAAGATACCAAGGTGCTGTCATGCATCAAAGGACAATGAAGCTGGTGAATGATCTAGAGCAGAAATCCTATGAGGAGTAACTAAGGGAGCTGAAGTTGTTTATCCTGAAGAAATAGAAGTTTGGGAAGACAGTATTGCTCTGTACAACTACTTCAAAGGATGTTGTAGTGAGGCGGTGGTTGGTCTGTTCTATCAAGTAGCAAGCAATAGAACGAGAGGAAATGGCCTCAGGTTGCATCAGGAAGGGTTTAGATTGGATATTTTTTTGCTGAAAGTGTGGTTAAGCTTTGGGAATAGACTACCCAGGGAGGTGGTGCAGTCACCATCCCTGGAGGTATGGAGATGCTGATATGGTGCTGAGGGACTTGGCCAATATTAGGTTAACGGTTGGCCTTGATGATCTTAAAGATCTCCTTCAACCAAAAGCATTATTTGATTTGCATTTTTCCCAACCTGCAGTTTCAAATGGATGCTAGATTGGCATCATGGCAAAAAAGCTCCTGATTTACTCTATGTGGAGTGATAAACATCCTCAAGCATTTTCCTCCTTTGCTTTGGGCTGTTAGGGTTAACTGGTAAATGATTTGATTACTGCTCATTCTGCTGAGAGTAACAGATTAATGTATGGTAGAGATACTTCACTAATGCACAGCACAGCTTCATAGCTAGGATGAACTTTTTTGAATCATCATGCCGTCAGAAAGAATTACAAACCATGACTTGAAAAGTCTATCCTCAGAGTCATTCATAGTGTATAAACAATCTGTTAGGCAGATGCCATGAAATTTTACCTAATCTCTTCTGTTACAAAACAAAACAAAAATAAGCAAAGACTTGGTTTAGTCTTTAGAATTCAAAATATTTCTCAGTCTTTGCCTGTGATTCCAAGGATACTTACAGGGTCCAGTCCTCTAAAATCTGAAGATACTAGGGTGCATTCTGCACCAGTGTCTATTAAGGCTCTGCATTTCTTCACTTCAGATGTGCCAGGCCATGTTCTAGTATACTTGATTATCTCTTTCTTCTGCCTGGCTAGAGGCAGGGCCCCTCTAATGCTCAGTCATCCAGTTCCAGTCATGGTCAGAATTGTTTACATCGATTTTAAAGGACCACCTCCTTCAGCCATCAGCCCTCTGCTGAGCTAGCCAGGCAGCCTTCATCTTTAGTGGTTTAAATGCAGCATAGCCTTTCTCTCCTTAACTCCTGGATGAGTTAAGAGGGAGTTATCATGCCTGCTCTCAACCCCTACTTGGCCAGAGCATGGCAATGGCTGTTCTTCCAATCTGACTCCTTTCTCAAGGGGAACCTTGGGAAAAAATTAGTCCATTTTAAATGGGAAGAATAATCTCTTTTATAAAACCCCTCTACATCCCTGCACACATCAGCTGTGACACCCATGTGCCATGGTCCTCATGCTACACCTCAGAGTAGCCTCTTGGCTGTGTTATTCCACTCTTACTGAACAGATTTTCGTTTTCCAACGTGGCCTGTGCTTCCGTCAATTGTAGATCTACTGTACTTCCGTGATCAGAACTGCCAACTGTATTTTTCCTGTTTGTGAAAGGGCCCATCAAGTCAGACCGATTTTTCTTGAGGAGAAGTCCTGGTGCAGGGCCAATACAAAGAATGTACCATTTGGAATAGCTCGAGCTTGGGAATATTCTTACACTTTGGATATCAGTAATTCTACCTAGATCATTGTTGGCATAGTATGATTGGTAGATTTATTTCCTTTGCTTTCATTCATGGTGTTTTGTGTGAGTTTACTGAGTTACACACGTGTTCGAAGCTACCTGCTAACGGTACACTCTGCTTCAACTGCAAGTGCAGCAGATACTGTAGTGTGGATGCTTTGGCTGCAATTCCCCTTCAGAGCACTGTGTGACACAAGCGGAGTATTAGTATGGTTTTAGTGTTGTACTTCGATAAGGTTCTGGTTCAATAGCATCTAACAGGGGAGCTTTTCTATTTTGTTTAGGGAGCAGAAGAAAGCACTTAATTTTCAATGATCAGGATTTTGCACATTAGAGGATAATTTCCAGCAGCTAATAGCTATGGCTGATCTAAATTTATCAATTATTTACAACAATAGTCAAGGCGTATTTGCAGCTTGCACATTTATGTCAGGCTAGTTAAGTTCAAATACACAGAGCAGCATATCCAAGGCAGCAGAGAGCCCGCTGCAGCACAGGAATCTGCATTATTCACTAAGTTTTCGGTCAGGCTTTGCAGACTGCATCGAGTTCTCTGCTGCTATGGCTACGCATTTATTTGCAGTAACATTAGCCAAGGTAATGTTATCTGAAATGCATGAATAGAAATTGGAGATGCAGCTTTGATTGCGTGTATTTATACCTCAACTGCAGCAGAGTGGCTTTCTTTACTCACAGCATTTTTAATACAATTGCTTGTAAAGAAAAGCTGTAATAAAACGAACGTAAAAAAATACAGATTGCTTTTTGCCACCGCGAAGGTTGAAAGAAATCTTTCTGTGGCAATCAGTAATTGGTTGCGGATTGTACTAACAATAAGGTCTTATTTCTGTTATCCACGGTGAGAGGTAGGCGCAATCACTGTCATGGTTTGGTCAGTAAATCTAGAGACAACCGGAATGATTTTCATATTACATTTCATTTGAATCATTTTAAACACCCTTGTTAAATGAAATCCTTGTCGAGCACTGCCATTCTAGTCCAAATTAAGCAGAAGATGACCCTTTTTTGTCATGTTCATTGCGTTTCTTTATTCTCTTATTCATAATAGAACTGTCACCTGAGGTTCATATTATTAGTGTTTCTGCTACCTTATCTTTGACAATCATAGCTGACTATGAGCTCAGGCTCATGTGTGTTCTTGGAACTGTCAGTGCAGCCTCTTAGAGGTCACTTTTTTTTCATGATCGCTATGTAGACTGAACTATGATTGACATTGAAACCTGATTTTTACTTATGTTTTTATTAGATCTTAGTATGTTGCTGTCTCTTCCTCAAGTGTATGTAGAGGAGGCACTAACACGGTGGAAATAAGTGAAGATAGCTTTTTTACCCTGTACGTGTAAGTAGTGAATCACAGAATCACAGAGACATTGAAGACATTGAAAGATCATCCAGTCCAGTCCCCCTGCCAGAGCAGGATCACCTACATCCAGTCACACAGGAACATGTCTAGGAAGGTTTTAAACCTTCCCAGAGTAGGAGACTCCACAACCTCCCTGGGCAGCCCCTTCCAGTGCTCTGTCACCCTCACTGTGAGAAAGTTTCTTCTTATCTTGATGTGGAATCTAACACGCTGTTCCACATGACACCTGTTGCCCCTTGTCCTATCATTGGATGCCACTGAGCTGAGCCTGGCTCCTTCCTCCTGACACCCACCCTTTTCATATTGATCAACATTAATGAGGTCGGTTACCCCTCAGTCTCTTTTTCTCCAAGCTAAAGAGACCCAGCTCCTTCAGCCTTTCCTCATCAGGGAGATGCTCCACTCCATCATCTTTATGGCTCTGGATTCTCTCAAGTAGTTCTGTGTCCTTCTGGAACTGAGAGGCCCAGAACTGAACACAACATTCCTGATGTGGTTCTTGAGCACTACTAGTTCTTTATGGTAGATATTGTTACGAAGTCACTCTGCATGTTAGGGTATTCTTCTTTTTATAGGTTATCTAAAGTGTTATCTAAAGGTTATCTAAAGTGTTCATACTGCAAGTGGAGAACATTTTCATAAGGCTCTGTGAAGTTTTATTGATAGATGAGTTTCATTAGCAGAGAAGACTTGGAGTGTCTACAGACACTGTTATGAAATGAAAGCATGTATTTTATGCTTAAAAAATCCCCAAAAACTTATTTCTTAGTTGTTCCTGTTTTAAGACCAAAGCTTCACATCAATACCGACTTCATAGGTCAAGTAAAATTGCTGCTTATTCTAACAGAAATAATTCCCCTGAAACCATCTTCACCGTTCATAATAGTTTTTTCCTATAGCAGACAGCTGAGTTCAAGGAAACTGTGACCATAAAAGTCAATTTTGCATGTGTGGAAAAAAATGCCCAAACAAGGAAAGTGAAATTGCTCATTTTTATTTGTTTGTTTAGAACTATTTCTGTAGTGCCATAGTTGCATACACATAACAGCCTCCCACAGAGATGGCCTTCAAGAACTTATATTCCAAAGTATCTAGAAATAAAATTCATTTTGTTGTGAAGCTTTTAGCATCTGTTCCTGGTGATCTTCCTCTCTTGTCATTTAATTTTAGAGTGTTCGAGTCGGAAGGCATGACAGCCAGCGAGAAGATTTTGGATAAAAACTGACAAACTTTAATTTTTGTTCAGAGTGTTTTCAGTAAAATTAATTAAATCAGCCTTTGTAATGAAGACTGGCATAGAAACATAAAACATTCATTTACTTATTTATTTTAAAATGCCAAATGCTGCCGACAGATACAGGCTTTGACAATAATAATGGGAAAGGGTTCTTCAAATTAGCCGTAACTACATATAAACAGTGAGAAAATACTGGCGTGTGTCCCTTCTACAATCCAAACACACGCTGTCAACCTTAGCACTGCCTGTACTTAAGAAAGGGGAGGAGGAACTGAAAGCCAGCCAAAAAAGGCTGTGTGTTTTATTCCTCTTTATAAAATCTTGTGGGGTTTTCCCTATTGACTGCTGTAAGCAAGGTGATGGGCATATCCTCCCTTCTGTGTCTTATCACAAAGAATTATAACATAGATGAGAAAGAGAACCAAAGGTTTTTAAGAGTAAAAATCTTAGGTGCCACCTTGAGACAAGGTGGACCTTATAATAGGGCTTATTCTCCAGAGGTTTGCTAATTTTATTCCTAAAGTGAGACCCTTTGAAGATGTCAAATTAGGCACTCAGGAGAGCTAATTGCTTTTGTAAATACCTTGCCAGTGTTCATTGGTACTAGTTGAATAAGACTGCTTCTCCCAAGGGAGGCGAGGATGTTTTCTACAAGATAGGAGCTGTGGCAGAGAGGTGACATTTGAAAGCAGTGACACTGTGTGTTCCATAATAGCGCACACAGTATATTTCAGCCTCAGAATCATCTAGCAAGGTAATCAGTAATCAAAAACTATGGCAGGCAACTTACTCATTCTGAGTAGTCTTCTGAATATGCTTCAGTGGACAATCGTAACTCTGCCAAGGGCGCCGTATGTTGCCGACAGTTTATCCATATTATCTTTTCATTATTTAGTCACACAGACCTTCCCATTTGAAGACAATTACTGAGCTGAGCTGGGTAGCAAAGAGGTTCTGTCACTTCTCTAGTCACTTCCATATTTGTTGAAAGAGATTTTAGACATGAATTTACTGGAGTCTGTTGTTTCTGTTTTCTGAATGTTAAGAGCAAATAGTGTCTAAACTCCTGTCTCTTTCTTTAAAGGCTTTAAGAACTCTGATTCAAACTTGTTGCCTGAACAATAACTGTAATGCTCTTTATATTGATCTTATCTATCTGTCTGTCTGCTATCTGTCTGTCTGTCTGTCTGTCTATCTATCTATCTATCTATCTATCTTCAGCGGAGTTTCTTTCTTCAAACAATAATATTGAAATATCAAGTAGGGCAGTTTCCTCAACTAGACATTAGAGATGAGTTTTCTCTGGTTAAAAGACTACTGGAGATAAAATCTGAGATGGAAAGAGACTGTGTATCAGCCCTGACCCTGAGTCTGTTCTGTGACTGAAGGGATGCCTGGTGAATGCAGCATTGTTTATTCAGTAAAGCAAAAGATGTAGAAAAAGCACAAACCCTGACTTAGGAAAGTCTTTAAACACAATTCTTAATTCATCTTACTTCTCAGTATAAGCAATAGTGTTCCCTTAATGTTGTGCAGTTTTCATCTCCTTTGGGAGAATTTAGTTTCATTTTTTCCCTAAGTTGTTGCTGCAACAGAAGAAAGATGTAAGAAGAAATGCTGGAGTTGAGTTTCTGCCTGATTTATTTTCATTATAAGCCAGTGCTCTGCAAATGTACAAAGGACATTAAATAGATGCAGAGAAAACAAGGGTATCTTTCAGCCTCTTCCTTTTGTTGGGGTAGGAACACTTGGAAAATTGACTTTCAAGGTTTGAAATACTCTAAAGGAAACTTGGCATTTAAGCTGAACCAGAACCAGTGGTTGTGTCTGTAAGTTGCTTGATAAATGCAGTAGCATGTTTGTTTCATTCCCAAAATAGACGAGTCCTGTGTATTTCCATCATATATGCCTCAGGCTAAATTCAACATCAGTCACCCAGCAAAATAATCAGAAGCCTCGAGAGACTTTTTCTTGATGTCTCAAACATAGGGATCATGAGTGCTGAAGAGAGGCAATGTATGGTGCAAAAGCAGCTTTGACATGAACAGAGGAAGGAAAGACACTCATAGATTCATAGATTTGTTTAGGCTGGAAAAGATCTTTAAGATCGTTTTGTCCAACCATTGACCTAATTGCAATAGTCAGACTTAACACTGAATGACCTGGGGCAGAGTGAGGTAGTTGGTCTTTAACTCCTCTTTTCTTACATTGATGCAGTTTACAAATCCAAGATGAGAAGCTGCAGTTTAAGTAATGTCAGGAAATATTGGGATTTTGGATAATATTGAGCTAATCGAGAATCTATTCCTTTCAGCATAGACTGTAAAGTAGTTTGGCCATAATTCTTGGCATGGTAATGCTTGTTTCTAAAAAAAAAAACCAACCAGATTAATCAAACAGAAAATGCAATTTCTTAGCAGATTTTATTTCTTCAAGATTTGCTAAAACAAGATTGTTAATCACAGATTCACAGAATTGTTGTGGCTGGAAAAGACCTCTGAGATCATCAAGTCCAGCTGAACTTCTAATATCACCACATCAACTAGAACAAGTATCATGTCCAGTCTTTTCTTAAATGTCTCCAGGGATGGAGAGTACATCATTACACTGGGCAGTCCATTCCATGAGGAAGGGCTTCCTAGCATCCAACCTGACCCTCTCCTGATAGTTTCAGACCTTGCCATCTTGTCATATCACTAGTTGCCTGGGAGAAGAGCCTGACCCCCACCTGTCTACAACTTTCCTTCAGGTAGTTATAGAGAGGGTCTAAGGGTCCCCTTTCAAGTCTCTNGCCACTCATACCCTAGTCTGTAGCTCTGCTGGGGGTTATTGTGGCCAAAGTGTAGGACCCTGCACTTGGCCTTGTTAAACCTCATCCCTTTGGTCTCTGCCCATATAGACCCTTTTTTCCTTTGCAAGCCTACAACATGCCTCTTTTGTAGGCATGGTCTTTGTGTTACAATATTTTACCATGATATCCTTGAGAGAAGACATTGTTGTAATGGTAAGGGTTTAGAGAAAAGAAGTTTTCTCATGCTTTGTGTTCTTGTGATATTTATCAAACTCCATATAGATGAATAACTGAAAAACTCTTATCTGACCCTATAAGGTTGGCTGTATTTGCCTTAGGTTTACAAATCCATAAAATGTGAGGTTTAGAGAACCAAAAGTGAGTTTATTCTACGTTGTATTCATGTTCGCAGTCCTTGACTGTCTCCCTCTCCTCGTGGCATAGCAGAATGATAAAATAACAAATTGAAAAGATAGCAGCAAGAATACTTAGTGTCATAAACAGGGAAATAGAATGAAATCTCAGCAGATTTTCGGCAGGGACAAATAATTATTCCTGATTTTTTTTTCTTTCTATCTGTTTGGGGTTTTTTTAGGTTTTAAGCCGGTTCCTTTGTATTTGAAAAGAGATGAGTGTACGTGGCACGTTACAGTACAGTGCACACACAGACATTTGAATTAGTTTTGGACAGACTGCACTATCGATGCGAAGCGGGATAGGTTTCCAGCCAGAAACAATTTGACTATCACTACCCAGCATTGGGGTTTCAAACAAAATTGAACAACATACAGTGATAGTTATTTGGATAGGTTAGTTTTGTTTCTAAAATTAACTAATTTAATAGGTTATATAGTTTTATATCTAGAATATACTACTGTGTCCTTCCTTGCCATTTGGGAGCATCTACTGGGTAGAAAGACAGCATTTTCTGGTAATGTTTTCATAAACAGAAAGAAGGAAAACATTTTAAATGATCTGAAAACAGTACATGCCTCACGTTTTGCTCAATTTACTGTTTCATATCTGGTTCATACAAAAATAAGTTGTAATAGTGGGAAATGCAGTATTAGTATGGTATGTATTTGTCACATGGGATGGAGTGAAATCACAGCTGTTATGGAATAAACATCTTGGATCAATATTTGTTGCAAGTGCCTTCCCGATGAGACTTAAGTTGATAGGCTGGTATTTTCATAGATTTGTGGAATGGTTCAGGTTGGAAGGGACCTTAAAGATCCTCTAGCGGCAGGGGGATTGGAGTGGATGATCTTTCAAGGTCCCTTCCAATCCTGAAGGATTCTATGATTCTATAGATTTATAGAATGGTTCAGGTTGAAAGGAGCTTTAAAGCTCATCTAGTTCCAACCTCCTGCCATCAGCAGGGACATCCCCCGTCTAGACCAGGGTGCTCGAATCCCCAGCCAATCTGGACTTGAACACTTCCCGGGAGAGGACATCCACAACCTCTCTGGGCAACCTGTTCCAGTGTCTTAGCACCCTCATCATGAAGAATTTCCTCCTGACTTCCAGTCTAAACCTCCCCTCTTCGAGCTTGAAACCATTCCCTCTGCTCTTAACCACTACAAGCTCTTTTTGTGATTAGAGCTTCCAGGTCATGGCTTGAATTTTATTTCAGTCACTAGATTTTTGAGGCAAGTATCATCATCAGCTTTCCTCATTCAAATCAAATATTTGAATCACTAGACTCAATAACATTTTTTAGTTATAGCAGAGCTCTGTGACCACAGGCGCTAACGAACAGAATGGAATGTTTTAAAAATATAGAAAACATTAGATCATCTCTCCAAGGGGGTAAGGGAGTCTGAACAAACTAGCATTAGATGCATCTAGGTGAGACTATTCGTTAGCCAGCCTGACCTTTGCATGTAAATTTTACTGGTATTTTAGTTTGGTAACTGAATTTATTAACAGCAGAGGCAATGAATGTTGAATTGTATACCTTAACTGAGAGGCTCTAATTTGAGATATTACCAATGTGTTAGCTGTAGAAGCAACTCTACAATGTGCAGACTGATGGCATGCTTTGATTTTAGTTGTTCTGTCTAACCTCTGGAGAAAGGGTCAGTATATACGCTCTATTAATGTGTAAAGACCCCTGGATATTTTTTAGCCTTGTATACGGTTAACCTTTTGGTTGGGTTTTTCTGTAATCATAGTTACATTTGGTGATTTATTCTGTTTTATGTTTCCCTAGTTTCAAAAGTAGAGATTCTTCCCCAAAATTCTTTGCTTGAATTCCTTGCTAAAATGGTTTTGTCTTCTCACAGGAACTTTTTCTTCAGAAGTTTATCTGAGAACTTAGTCTTCTTTCTGTGGGTCCGTTCCTTCGCTGTCATTACCAGATAGTTGGTAATGACTTAATGTGTTCTCTTTGTTCCTGCATTCTAAAATACAAGTGTTTTCTTTGACCAACCTCTCCTATGAGGACGTAAGCTTTGTGACATCTAATCTTCCACTCCACCATCTCTAGCACCAGAACTGTGTGAGTCAGTCTGATGATTCCACATCTGCTGAACATTAGGCAGTTAAGGCAATGGAGGAGCTTGGCAATAACTGTTTAGAATTACATGTGAAGAATAAGGTCAGATTAAGAGAGAACTGCTACCCAAACAATGCTAGAATCTGGTAGATTGCCCTGTCATTTCTTCTGATCTTAAACCGTTTGAGGTGGGATGATTGTAAGGTTAGGGTTGTTCACTTTCTTTTGCTGTTGTTGTTGTTGGGGTTGGGGTGTGTGTCCCAGTTTACATTGTTTGGTTCTTAGACTGAGATCTACAGGTTCTGCTTTACAGTCTACAACTGCAGTGAAAACAGTCAGATTACGGTACTAAATACATAAAGTGTTCTGTAATGTTAATTACTGTGGTAATTACCCAAGGTATATCAGGTATTAAGATACATAAGAGCATTTTTAATTGATCTCCCCAAATTAATCTGTATATTTAATCTCCTGAGGAGATGAAATACCATATAAATACAGATACACCATCTAGGGAACTTAGACTAAGCTGACTAGGAAGTGGGATGTACCCATCATACACGGGACTTAACTTACATGATTTTTAATAATCAGTGAGTTCAAGCCTTAAGTTACAAGTGCTTCAGGCTGAGAGATCTGGAAAAGTTTCTCCATATTTTAGTTCCATGGATTTATGAAAGGCAGGTCCTGCCTGACTAGCCTGATCTTCTACAGCAAGATGACCTGCCTAGTACATGTGGGATGGCTTGTGGACACAGTCCATGGGCTTTATTACAGTCTTTGTTTTCCACAGCATCCTCAAGGTTTGGATGAGTACACGCTGCACTGGCTAAAAAACTAGATGGAAGGTTGTGCTCAAAGAGTGGTAGTGAATGGAGTTAAATCTGACATGTGGTGACAAGTGGTGTTCCCGAAGGCTCAGCACGGGGACCTGTTCTCTTTAATATCTTTATTAATGATCTGGATGATGGAGTTGAATGCACCCATCAGTAACTCTGCAGATGACAGTAAGATAAGTAGGTGTGTTGATCTGCTTGGGGGTAGAGAGGCTCTACAGAGTGATCTAGACAGGCTGGACCGATCGGCCGAGGTTAATTGTATGAGGTTCAACAAGGCCAAGCAGAGGATCCTGTACTTGAGTCATAACAACCCAGGCTACAGACCTGTATGTCTGCACGTGTAGCTGGAAACCTGCACGCCAGAAAAGAATCAGAGGTATTGATTGACAGCCACCTGAATAGGAGCCAGCAGTGTGCCCGGGTGGCCAAGAAGGTCAACAGCATCCTGGCTTGTATTTTAGTGGCCATTCAGAGTACGGTGGCGGTTGTCCTCTGTACTCAGTATTAGTGAGGCTGTACATTGAATATTGTGTTCAGTTCTGGGCCCCTCACTGCCAGAAGGACATTGAAGTGCTGGAGTAGGTCCAGAGGTGGGCAACAAGGCTTGTGAAGGGGCTGGAACACCAGTGCTATGAGGAGCAGCTGAGGAAACTGGGTTTGTTTGTTTAGCCTAAAAGGAGATTGATGAGAGACCCTACTGCTCTTTACAACTACCTGAAAGGAGGTTGGAGCAAGGAGGGAGACAGCCTCTTCTCCCTGGTGGCAAGCAGTAGGACTAGAGGAAAGGATTGCAAGCTGTGCCAGGGAAGGTTTAGGCTGAATGTTAGGAAGAATTTCTTCATTGAAAGCATTATCAAATGGTGCAATAGACTACTCAGGGCAGTGGTGGAGTTCCCATCCCTGGAGATATTTAAAAGGCATATAGATGTTGTACTTAGGGACATGGTTTAGTGGTGACCTGGCAGTACTGCGTGAAAGGTTGGACTTGATGATCTTAAAGGTCTCTTCTAGCCAATGATAGTCTGTGATTCTGTTATCCTCTCTTTGTAATAAGTTTATCCTCAGTGCTGAGGATAAAACAGTAGTATAAAGAGCCAATCTTTAAGGTAGTGGTAAGGTCTGGATTAAAAGAAATGAATGAGTACTATGGCTATAAGTTATGTAGCCTTCCCACTCAGCAAGGTAACTTCACTGTAAAGAGTAAACCAGAACTGATCCATGAGTTTTTGCAAACTATTCTAGCTGTTCAGCACAGAATAAAAAGTACTTTACTATTAGGTAAACCCTAGTTTTATAATTGTACTGTAGATGGTAGTCTTCCCCTTTCCCTAAGAAATATAAAATCATTTTAATTCTGTGTGATCCATCATCAGGGAACTACTCAAAAAAAATAACGTTATTAAATGCTCTCAAATGTCCAGTAGCAAAAATAAATGAAGGGCAGAGTGCATTAAGGGATTTCCAGTTGTGTCTCACAGGGTAGAGAAAACTGCTGTGAGAGAGCTCCTGGGATAGCTCCTTCACTTGCTGCCTTTAACAGTAGCTTCCTGACTAATCAGTCTGCAAGCTTACCCCAGTGCTTTAAGTCTGCTCCTTCTCCGTTGCCAGCTGCTGACTGAAAACAGGACACAGCCAATTACTCTCCACTGAGTTCACCCAGTCTCTGTTTATCCACCTAACAGCAGTTGCTCTGAGATCTTTCTATTGAAAACTTGTTATGTAGTGAGATCTCCTATAATAAAATGTTGGGTTTGTTTCAGTGGGAGGTCAAAATCATGCAGCCTAAGACTGAGTATTATATTATTTGCAATAGTAGCTTCCTATGGGAGAGAAAACGAAGCCTACTGAAGTGGAATTTTTTTCTCCTTCTCTACATTCCAATGCCAGTGAGTTAGAAAGATGTTAGTCTTCATTATTTAAGTTAAAAAATAAACTGTTAATGACTGTGTTTCTTTAATTAAGGATACTAGTAGCTATATCCTAATTTCTTAGGGGTCTTCGTTAGAGTCTGATATTCCTTCATGGATCTTTTTTCTTCCTTTCCAGTTATATCTAGTGCTATTTGATATTTTTACTTGTTCTCAACCACATCTTGTAGCTTCCTTATTCGAAGCCCATCTTTCTTACTCGTCTATCAGTATTGCAGTCCATTAGCACATTCAACAGTACCACTTAACTGTAGTATATAAAACATTTTGCTCCTACTTCAGCCTGTAACTGCAGATTTAGTCTAATAAAAAGGGCGTTTTTTACTTGTACCAATAAACTATAAAATGCACTGTGGCCTAAATGAGGATATTACTTATTGTAGAAATCTTCTGCACTCACATTAGTCGTAAAGCTTTGGTGAAATTGTGCATGGTGAAGGAATTAAGCAGCCAGAAAGGCTGCAAAGTGCTCTCCCAGCTAATCTTGTCTGAGGAAGCAATAGAAACACTCAAAACAGTAAACCTTTGAGTATTAGTTTTCTAATAACGAAAAGTACAAATATATGCATTAGAAGTAGATTTTAGCTACTTAAGAGACAGCTAAATGAAGGCAGGTCAGCAGTAGCCTGAGTAGTAGCAGTACTATCCAAACTACAAGAAATGTTTTGTCATTTATCACCCGTGTTGTTTACATCTTTTGAAAGTTTAAGGGGAAGGGTGTCAGTGTGAGTTCAAACTTAGATCTCCTGTCTAAAACTCAGTGTCAATTAGAAGATGGATTTCTTCAGGAATTGCTCAAAGATTCACTTAAAGAACTGCTAGCTCTGGTACTGCACCATACAATCCAACAATGTACTGTGCTGCCAGTACATTGGTGTAGCTGCAGGGTTTTACTCTCTTAGCGCTTCTCCGCTCTTAATTCAACCCTTTAAAAAAAACCCTACCAACGAACCAGGAGTTACTTCTTATTTTTAGTTTGCAAATCTTTATTCCCTTAGCCCGCACAGACAGAGTGAAAGTTATTTAAAATGTTTGCAGTAAGTAATACATTTCTGCAAGTGATAAGAAAACTTATTTGGACAAGAACAATTTTTTGAACAAGAATGCTAACTGTATTTTATATGGAAATAAAGTTTGACTAAAATTAATCTTCCAGGGTCTGGTTTTGTCAAAGCTCAACTGAACAAGTTAAGGAGAACAATAGGAAAATATGAGGAATGGGAAAGCTCTTATTAAGCTGCCACTGTGTGTGTTAGTAAAGGCCACACTCGACTGCCTTATGCTCTTGGCTTCAGTTGCCAATTTCAGATGTAATTTTTTTTAGTTATTAATTTGGAATTCTCTTTACATCAAATTGTCCACCTTCAAAAACTAAATTGCGTGCAGTAAAATTTAATAATCTGCTAGTTTTCTTAGACCGTGATGAGTGCGGTAATAGAGAAATCCATTTGAAGGTGATTTATATTCAGAAAGCACTGCAGCATTGCTGCCCTAGACAAGATGTCCAGATCTTGGAGCTGATGGTATACTTGGTACATGTGCAAGAGATACACTGGCAAGGGTGACAAAACCACAACTAAACAAACCTATATTGCCTTTGAATTAATCACAGAATCATAGAATCCTCTGAGATCATCCAGCCCAGCCTATGACCTGACACTACCACATCAGCTAGACCAGGGCACTAAGGGCCACATCCAGTCTGTCCTTAAACATCTCCAGGGATGGAGACTCCACCACCTCCCTGGGCAGTCCGTTCCAATGTCTGATCACCCTTTTGATGAGGAAGGGCTTTCTAAGATCCAACTGGACCCTCCCCTGGCACAGCTTCAGGCCCTACCCTCTTGTCCTGTCACTAGGTGCCTGGGAGAAGAGCCTGACCCTTACCTGTCTACAACTTCCCTTCGGGTAGTTATAGAGCATGACAAGGTTCCCTCTGAGTGTCCTCTTCTCCAGGCTAAAGGACTCCAGCACACTCAGCCTCTCTTCATAAGACTAGTCCCTTCCCCAGCCTAATTGCTCTCTTGTGGACCCCCTCCAGTACCTCAATCTCTTTCTTGCCACAGGTGCCCAGAACTGCCCTCAGTACCTCACCAGTGTCAAGTACAGGGGAAGAATTGTGTTCCATGAAGCAGAATGCTTCTCTGTAGTTTCAGTTTCTGTTGTGCTTCTCTGTAGTGTCATCTCTTCAGGACAAAACCGTTTTGGTGGTGCTCACACCACATATTCAAAGTGTCATCACTGGTATGCCAGGTCCTTTTAGCATATTCTTTGCCGTATCAAAGAAATGAAAACCCACCTTTGAACCTTTTTACTACCATTTTCAGTACAAACTGAAATCCTTCCTCCTTCTTTTAATGAAAGTAACACACTTCAGCTGTTTTACCCATTGCTTTTCCATTTCTTATGTTCAAGGTATATAAACTGAGTATAATGCAGGGCTGTTTCTGGTATTAGCTCTTGCATAGAGAGGTGGCGTGTGCAAGTGAACAAATCCACCAAGAGAAAGTTGAAATGTCTTTCACTTTACTCAGTAAATCAGTCCAGGCTTATTCGGCCGACCTAAGAATAGAACTTCTATCAGTTCAACCTTCCACTGGGATTTACGATTGGAGTGCATATAATAACTCATTACTGATCAATGCACGAGAGATGTTCGATTGTCATTTGTATTCATGGGGAGTAACTGCACTAGTTTTCATTTTACACTTTTGTAAATAAAATTCCTTTAATTATAAACCAAAAATCCAGTGAACCTTGAAACTCGCGGGATGGCAGTGCTGCAGTCAAACAGAAGCAGTGATTTTTCTGGGATACTCATTACTTCAGACTTAGGTTTCCTATTAATATTACTTGTTTCGTGTTGATGAGTTATGTTTTCAGGAATTTAAGAAGACAGAAAATAGGATGGTCTAACCAATGTTTTTTGACAAACTAAATTACAGCTTAAAGCAAGTTAGTGAGACTCTCTTACAAGACAGCAAGGTGCTAATATATAAATCTCCGAGTGCCGTCTTCAGCACGTATGATAACAATTTGCACACTTATTCATGAATAGCACAGTTTACCTAAGCGCTTGATTTCAAATGCAAAAAGAATGATTATCTTTTAAGTAGAACTTGAGGCAGGAAGGGTTTCTTGAGTTTAAAGTGAAAGTGTTTCTAGGGTTTTTGCTTGTCTGTTTTTAGGAATTGATTGGTTTGTGCTCATGCCTTTGCTGCTTTGGAATAGGGAAGAAAATAGGGAAATAAGTTATCTTTCTAGAAACAATGGTGCTAGAAATGAGATTGTCTTTTTATCCTTTGATAGACACTTTTTTTAATGTAGTCTAATAAGAGCCAGAGAAAATAAAGCAGTATGAGCAGAAAGAAATCAGTAAAGTACCTTAATTTTCACTCTTTCCCTGCATGTAGGAAGCTGTGAAAGCATCATAGCCAAACTGACTCTTGGAGTTTTTAGAATCAGAGTCCCAGAATATTTTGGATTGGAAAGGATCTTCAAAGGCCATCTAGTCCAGCTCTCCTGTAGTGACTTGGGATGTATTTAAAGTGATGTAGTTAATGTTGCTCAAACCCTTCTCAAACCTGACCGTAAAAGTTTCCAGGGATGGGGCATCTGGTCTGAAGTTGAGGCAAGGGAGGTTTAGATTGGATCCGAGGAAGAAATTCTTTCCAGAAAGAGTGGCTGGGCACTGGAAAGGCCTTCCTAGGGAGGTGGTGGAGTCCCCATCCCTGGAGATATTGAAGAATTGTGTAGCCATGGTGCTTCACACCCTGCTCGAGTGGCAGCGTGGAGGGGGTCAGTCTGTGTTTTTCAATCTCTTACGTATTTTGGTTTTTTGTTGCCATGGGGATGGTTGGACTCAGGGATCTAGGAGGTCCTTTTTGACCAGGATTGTTCTGTGTTTTAACATCATCATTGAAAAAATGTATTCCTCGTACATAGTCTAAATCTCCTTAATTTACATTAAAACCATTACCTCTTGTCCTGGTGCAACATGCTCTCTGAAAACATCTGTCCCTTCTTTCTTAAAGCTCCTTTTAAGTACAGGAAAGCTACAGTAAATTCTCTGTCTGAAGTCTTCTCTTCTCCAGGCTGAACAACCTCATGTCTCTCCTAACCTGTCCTCATAGAGGAGAAACTTCATCCTTCTCATTGTTTTCGTGGCTGTCCTCTGGACCTGCTCTGACAGGTCCATGTTTTTGTGCTGAGGACTCAAGAGTTTGACACAGTACTCTAGATGAGGTCTCATGAGAGAAGAGTAGAGCGGCAGAGTTATCTCCCCCAGCATGCTAGCCATGCTTCTTTTGATACAGAGTTGGCTTTCTGGGCTGTGAGCACATATTGTCAGCTCATGTATAGACCTTCATCCTCTAGTATACTGCTGTCCCTCTTCACAAGACTGCTCTCAATTCCTTCATCCCTCAGCCAAGGATTGCACTAACCCCAGTNCAGGATTGTTCTGTGTTTTAACATCATCATTGAAAAAATGTATTCCTCGTACATAGTCTAAATCTCCTTAATTTACATTAAAACCATTACCTCTTGTCCTGGTGCAACATGCTCTCTGAAAACATCTGTCCCTTCTTTCTTAAAGCTCCTTTTAAGTACAGGAAAGCTACAGTAAATTCTCTGTCTGAAGTCTTCTCTTCTCCAGGCTGAACAACCTCATGTCTCTCCTAACCTGTCCTCATAGAGGAGAAACTTCATCCTTCTCATTGTTTTCGTGGCTGTCCTCTGGACCTGCTCTGACAGGTCCATGTTTTTGTGCTGAGGACTCAAGAGCTTGACTCAGTACTCTAGATGAGGTCTCATGAGAGAAGAGTAGAGCGGCAGAGTTATCTCCCCCAGCATGCTAGCCATGCTTCTTTTGATACAGAGTTGGCTTTCTGGGCTGTGAGCACATATTGTCAGCTCATGTATAGACCTTCATCCTCTAGTATACTGCTGTCCCTCTTCACAAGACTGCTCTCAATTCCTTCATCCCTCAGCCAAGGATTGCACTAACCCCAGTGCAGGGCTTTGTACTCAGCCTTAGCTTTGTTAAACCTCACAAGGTTCTTATGGACCCACTACTCCAGCATGTCTGGAGTGGTCATTACTGTGATGTCCAGATGTCTCTGGATGGCATCCTGTCACTCAAGCAGGTCAACTGCTCCATTCAGCTTGCTGTTGTGTTCAAAATTGCTGAGAGTACACTCGATCCCACTGTCTTGTGTCTCTGATGAAGATATTAAACAGCACTGGTCCCAGTATAGGCTCCTCAAGGACACCACCAGTCTCCATCTGGACAGAAGCCATTGATCACTACCCTCTGGATGTGACCATCCATCCAATTTGTTATCCATGGACCATTCCACCCATCAAGTCCATGTCTTCAATTTAGAGAGAAGGATGTCATGGGGGACCATGTCAAAGGCCTTACAGAAGTCCAGTTAGATGACAACAATAGCTCTTCCTCTGCCCACTGATTTATTCACTCCATCTAAAAATCTACGTGGTTGTTCATGCAGGACTTCTTGCCAAAGCCATGCCGGCAGCCTCAAATCCCCCTGCCCTCCTTGGGTTTTAGCAGAGCTTCTAGGAGGATCTGTCCCATGATATTCCCAGACACAAAGTACAGGCTGACAGGTCAAGTCCTGTTACAGGTTCTGGTACAATACTCCCGACAACAACCTAGTGCACTTGCATTTAATTACTAGCCAATTTACTGGCCCAGCTGCATTAACATGAGTCAGCTGAAGCACTCTTTGTAGCCATTACTCAAGGTGGAGTTTGCATCTGATCAATTCCTAAGCATTTTCTGTGTAAAGTAGTAAATCTAAGATGTTTTAAAAGGTTTAAAAATTCACAGCAGCTTCTTGCCTTAAATGCGTGGCCCAACAGGAGAAAGCAGCATGAAGTTCTCTGTTTTGTTTGGGTTAGAAGTTTTGAAGAGTACTTCTGGAACACTTTATTTACATGTTTTATTTTCTGGTACAATATTTTCCATTAATTCAAATTCAGCTCAAATTAACAACTCCATGTGCTTTGGGATAATTAAATTACAGTCTCCTCTTATCTTGGCTCACCATGCAGACTGTTGCCCACCCCTATAGCTGCCTTTACTCCACTGCTATAGCAGTTCCGTTATTTAGGAATAAATCTTTTCTTCTCCCCATCACTCGCTGTGAAAGGAATGTAAACCACCTGTGACAAATCATTACCATATTGCCACGGAATTCTTGCATTTGCTTGTCTGGCTGTATTCCAGCTGGGTTTTATGGTCGTGTAAGGGCAGGAGTAAGTGAGGGATTTTAGCTGTTCCTGGTTCTTTAAATTGATCTGGGTGTACCGAGGGGGGCGAAAACATGAGGAAAACAAGATTGTTATATATTAATCTGGAGGGAGGGATGTGAAGTACAGGGGAGTGAGCATATTAGCCATATTAGTGCTGGAGAGCATCAGCTGGGAGTCCAGGTTGACATTGTGATGGCAACTGCTAATGGTCACTGACCAGGCCCTTCCAGGGCTGCAGATGCCCACTGGGCATTAGGCACCTTCCAAACACTTGGCTTTGAAAAGAGTAATTCCTTGCAAAAGGGGGACGCAGCTGAAGTCTGATCCCAGGTTTCCAAAGCTGTTGCATGTTTAATGAAAGTTTCTAGTTGTGGCTATGTCTTTCTGGTGCTTGTTGAAACAAAGTGATGTGCGTGGCTTAAAAGGCAAATGTGGAAAACAAATGAACACTGGTACTGCTCTGGGGAAACTAGTAATGGTACAAGGTACAGTGCTTATTACAGAATCACGGACTAATCCTGGTTGCAAAGGACCTCCTAGACCATAGAGTCCAACCATAGTCACACCAATGAAATGCCTAAATACATGAGAGATCGATAGGTGCTCGTGGTTACTAGCAGCACCAATATTCTAATTCCTCCCCTATTAAATGGCACACAAATGAAATTATCCCTTTTAGCTAATGCACTGGAAAAAGCTTGGATGATAGTAAGACTGTTGTATTATATATTTGTATTTTCAGACATTATTTGTATTTTCAAATGTGTATTTTACTTATTCAGCATTAAATGGAGTTCAGAAGCCACGTATTTTCATACCAAAAAGGAATCTTTAAAGGGCATTCAACCTGAAAAATGTCATCAAAGGAGAACACCATTTGTGTTTGCTTCTGAAAGGTGAAAATTGGTTCACAGATAAAACTTGTTACTGTATTTTCAGGTGCCTGGGATTTGTGTTACCTTTGTACCACATCAGCTGGCTTGAAAGGCAGAATGTTTGTTTCTGCATTTCCTTCCTGTCTGTGCACATGTATCTGTTTATAACATCCCATCCTCTCACTCAGTTATTCCCTTCATCTCCAGGAGTGTTTGAAAGTGCCTGTACAATGAGGGCTTTGGTGTTTCAGTATGTCTAAAGGGTTTTTTGGGTGGAGGCACTGTTGTAACGCGATACCCAGAACTATTTGAAGGGAATCCTCATGGCTGGAAAGAACCTCCAGGATCACCAAGTCCAGCTCTCATCCCAACATCTCCTTAATCCCTAGACTATTGCTTCAAGTGCTCTAGCCTACCCACCTTTTAAACACCTCAAGGGACAGTGACTCCACCACCTCTCTGGACAGCATGTTCCAGTGCCCAGCCAATCTCTCAGGAAAGATCTTCCTTCCAGTCTAAACCTCCCCTGACACAGCTTGAGGCAATTTCACCTTGTCCTATCATTAGTAATTTGGGAGAAGAGATCTGCAGCAGCCTTGCTACAACCTCCTTTTAGGTAGTTGTAGAGAACAATAAGGACTCCTCTCAGTCTCCTCTTCTCTAGACTAAATAACCCCAGTTCCCTCAGCTGCTCCTCATAGGGCATGTTTTCCAGACACCTCAGCAGCCTTGTTGCCCTTCAAGATCAACATGGTAGCCCTTCCTTAAGTGAGTCTGTCATTGAACTGCAGGCTGACTGCAGAACACTTCTGCCTCTTAGGTGGAAAGGCTCGAGTTACTGACTGAGTTACTCAGTGAGCAGTTTGTGAATGTATTCCTGCGGGAAGTGTCGAGAGTAGGATTCTGCATACCTATTGGTTTATACTGGTGGAAGGACAAAGACAAACTTTCCTGCATTGTATTGAATGCTGAAATTCATTTCTCTTTGGCATTTTTTTATTGTGAGAGAGGAAGAAACACAATAGAGAAAGTGGATGTTACTGCCCTAGTGCAAGACTTCACTATTTTAACAGGATGTGGAGAAACACAGATTCAGTTTCTTCCCTTTGCTTGAGACTATGTGTGAATTTACAAGAAATAAGTTGCCTATTCATCATCTCCCAGTCAACACATGCTGTAATTACCCCTAAGCATTAGAACAGTCCTGATGGGCTGAGTTAAATCTCAGTAAGAAATAGATTTGATAGAGTCAAACACATCCAGCCACTGCACTGGATCTTCAGCTAACTTTTTGGGTGAACTTGCAAGGCGTTTGGCCTCAGTTATTACAGTGTAATACCCTTAAGTCAGGGCATGAAATTAAGAAGATGTAAGTTGATCTTCGGGCCAGTCTTGTGACATGCAGGATTTTCTGTGTAGATGACGTGCTAGTAAAATCAAAAGAAAACACACCTATGGCCTTTCTCGCCCTATCTTTCAGTAAAGCCCTTCTTTTTGTTAGCAACTCAGGAAAAAATACTACATTACATGACAATATTTTTAATCCTTGTCTTAGGAAAAACCCAATCAACTCAATCCCTAGGCAATTGACTTGAATAGCTTTGGAGTAACATATCCAGTGTTAGACATAGTTTCATAGATCATACGACCAGTACTACTACTTTATGCTTTTTTCCTTCATGCTTTTCTTTCTTTGCATCAACATGAATTACAAGGGATGCATGCATGGTGTACAAGTACAAACCAGTAATTCCCTGGCTATGTTCCTTATTTGCACTTTGTCTTCCCTTTTAGCTATCAGCTATGAGAAGCATTGAAAGCACACAATATGTTTCTAATGTCCCTACCATATTTTCCTACACGAACAGAAGGACATAAAGCAGCATGTAGGTTAGGCTTTTATCCCAAATGCATATGACCTTCCAGGTCATTCCGTATGTTTTATGAAAAGACAAATTAATTATCTTTTGGTTTTGACATTGTAACGCTAGTATTTTCCGTCATCTCATCAGCGCACTCATTTCTCAAAATGAATTGCTAGCGTTTGATAAGTGATCACTGAATTGCAGAATGGTTGGAAAGGAACTCCTATACACTGAGTCCAACGATTCCCACACCAACAGAAAACCTCAATATCTGAGAGACTGATAAACACTAAGTAACCCCCTCCATGCTGCCACTCTAGCAGGGTGTGAAGCACCAGGGCTACACGGTTCTTCAACACCTCCAGGGATGGGGACTCCACCACCTCCCTGGGAAGGCTGTTCCAGTGCCTCCCCACTCTTTCTGGAAGGAATTTCTTCCTTGAATCCATTCTAAACCTCATCTGCCTCAACTTCAGACCATAGCCCCTGCTTCTGTCATGAGTTTCCAAAGAGAAGAGGCCAATAGCCACCCTTCCACAACCTCCCTTCAGGGAGTTGCAGGGGGCAATGAGATCCCCCCTCAGCATCCTCTTCTCCAAATTCAACCTGCCCAGCTCCCTCAGCCTTTCCTCTTATGACTGGTTCTCTTTGATGTTGCTATATAAGGAAATATATCTGATGATTTTGATATGTAAGGGAAAAAAACCCACAACACTGCTCTTTTAAGTGGCCACACGTTAACATTCAAGTAATTGGTTGGCAGTGGTAAGATAATCGTTTAGGCAGGTGTTTGTTTGGATGGTAGGTTTTTTTGACTTTACACAGTATAAGTGAATAGCCTCTTGTGTAATTCACTTGTGGCACTCTAAACATGTGTATAGTTTTGTCTTTTAAACCCATGGGTTCTTTTATCTTAGTCTACTTGTTAAATACAAACTCTCCGAGAAGGCTGTTGGTTGATAGCATTGGCCCTAATTACCCAGGGAAGAAAACTCAGACACACCATGTGGAAGCAGGTTGTCATCTCTTAACCGTGCTATAACACAGGTGGAAGATGCAAACAAAATATTATGATAAAGGAAAAGCAGCGTCAGCACTCAGTAGCTTTAGAAAGAGAGTTTCAGTCAGTCTGTACCCATCACTTGGTTTGGGTTGTTCCGGGTGGGTTTTTGGTTGAGTCGGATGCCACAAAACTGCTCTAATCGGTTTAAGTTACTGGGACTCATATTGTTGTGTTCTCTCATGAATCCACTGGAGTTTACTGCAGGGAATGCTGTGAGTACCTGTGATAGCATTGGATTCATCATTCCAACTCACATGTATAATTACTGTAAGGCCTTAACAACAGGTCAGGAAAAGCAATTTCTTCCTTCAATAGATGGAATTATTACCTAATAAAGAGCTAATTCCCAGCAAAGACAGACACAGTCATATTGTTAAGATTATGGATCGTGAGTCTCTTAATTCCTCCTCCCATCTTTAAAGATGATTGATGCTCTGTATTTTGTAAGTATTGCTCTGGTGCCAATGTGTAGTAGATCCTAAAAGGAATCAGCTTTATACATTGACCTTCCTGAATAGTTTATGCATTGAAAATTATAACAGTAAAGTGAAACCAGATGGACTGAGCAGAGTTGACAGCACCTTTCTGAGTGATGAAATTGCTATTGATTTATGACAAATGCCAGTAAAAGCAGGCAGGGAGTGTATTGTTGCTGTCAGATGAGGACGGAAGGTAGGCAGGTTTTGTTATCAATCTTTTGTTGTCAGTGTAATACAGTGGCAGGCTGTTAAAATTGATTTGATAGCTCCGTCTGACTTGTGCTCTAGTGGCCACTGCAGATGGTGGCAATGCAGCGGTACAGAGGGTTGACATGAAAAGGAAGTGACGTGACTCCTCAGAGGCAAAGTTGTATCATTTCAAGCGGTGTGTTTGTCAAAACATTTTACAAATCAGAATTTATTGATACCCTACAGTTTTGAGGTCAGTTTGGATATGATCATTATTATTGTGGCATTAAGAAATATTTCATGACCTAAAAGCATTTGCATGGAGAATGAGACACAGTTTCTTGAACAGTGGCTTAATTGATTTCATTCCATTTAGTCTTTGAGGACACTTTATGTAGTATCCTTCCTAGTTATATGTATTGTGACGCTGTGAACGCAGAATATGACAGTTTGATGCTCTGAAGTAGGCTGTTTAAAAATTAAAAATAATCATAGCTGTGGGAGATGCAGTGGGACTATCGGCAAAGGACTTAATTCTGAGGGAACTCCAATTTATTCTGTACTGTAATGTCCAGAAAGCCTCATTTCTCTGTAAATTTTGGATTCCTGAAGAACTTTGAAGTTGAGACTCCAGCTGAGTTATTTAACAGTTTGTCTTCTTTACCATTCTCTACAAGGGTAAGGATTATAGCATTAGAAACCACACCGCAGAGAATTATCCTAAGAACCCTTCCAAACATACCTTCGGATAGTTACAGGGAAGTATGGATACATTCCCTCTCTTATTCATAACTATGAAGTATAGCAATTAGATTCAGGCTTTATATCCAAACATAACCTGTTTCAATGATTATTTTATGTATGTGAGATTGGAAAGATGAGAAAGCCTGTATGCTTCCTACAAACTGGAGATTCATGAGCTAGAGAAGTCTCAGTCAGATGGAAAGATCAGACATGATTCTAAATTCCGTTTCAGTATATCACAATGTCTCTGTAAGAAAATTCAGCAATTCTCTGTCTGGAGCAGGAAAAGAGTTTTTGCAATTAAAAAACATGAAATATTGATGCCATTCACCACCATTCAACTAAAGTAAACATCGAGCAGAGATGCTGGGATAATTCAGAAAGATAGAGACTATTTCAAGTGACGTGATTGAAACAGCCTGGTTTGTCTAGTCTAAAAGAACAAAGGCATGAAGAAAGCCTATGGGTGTGTAGATACGCATGTGTGTATATAAAATGCACATGTCTACACAATACATGCAATTATATATGATGTATAGTCTGTGTTCAGGAGAGTAAATGTGGGAGAAGATGTATTGAGTTAGCAGATAGCAACGCAAGAGGAGAACAGTAACAAGTGAAGCTTTGAAAATAGCATTCTAGTATTAGAAATAGTGTGGCCAGCAGACCAGGTTGGTAATTGCCACTCTGTACCATATTGAGTTCAGTGTTCAGATTTGGGCATCGCAGTACAAGAGCAACATTGAGATGCTGGAGGAAGTTCAGAGAAGGGCAACTAGACTGATAAAGAGTTAGGAGCGCAGGTCCTGTGAGGAGCAGCTGAGGGAACTGGAGTTGTTTAGCCTGGAAAAGAAGAGGCTGCGAGAAGGTCTTATTGCTCTCTGCCTGAAAGGATGATATAAAGTGGTGGGCACTGGTCTCTTCTCACAAGTAACTGGTGACAGAACAAGAGGGTATGGCTTCAAACTGCACCAGGGGGAGTTTTGATTGGATGCTAGCATTTTTCCAGATGTTATTTATAATCTTTCACAGTCTGTGCCCGGGTGCTTACAAGGCTCTTCTTTTTTAGGTAAAATACTCTCACAAAAAGGAATGGTCATTAGTTGGGTTTATATTACAGAAAAAAAACCTGAACGTTGTGTTGGTTTTTTTGCTCCAAAAGTCAAATACAACCAGATCTTTTAAATAAATACAGCTTCCCTAAATTATTTAAACTTGATTAACATTTCCATGTTAAAAAAACAAACATCTTTGTAATTCTGATAAATGATAATTTCAGAATTATGGATAGGATGAAGGAAGACAAGGCAAAGGATGGAGGTAATGAGGGATAATATTTTATACTGCTTCTAAAAAAAAATGCCAGTTTAAAGAACCTGTTTGGTGAATAAGAAGTAGAAATGTGCTTTAATTACATGGGTGTTTTGATAAAACACTTCAAGCTAAGATTTAAAGAGTATTGAAATGTGCAAGGAACCTGGAAAGAGCAAAAAAAATGAAACAGCTATGAGAAAGATGTAGGTAAAGACAATATTATGGGTATAATCTCAAAAGAATTTGATTTCTACTCATGAAATGCTTGTAGTGAGACCACTGTTCCAACTCCTACCTACATACTTGGGAACAGATAGAATCATAGCATCATTAGGGATCGGAAGGAACCTCGAAAGTTCATCTAGTCCAATCCAAACAAACTTGTGAGAAGAAAGACTTTCTATAGGATTAGGGTCTCAATTACTGGAACTTCATAGAGTCTATCATTTAATATTTTACCTGGACATAGCCAGAGGAAGGCATGAGAGCGCAGGAGTAGTGTTGTTAATTCAGATTACTGAGTGACTGCAATAGATGTACAAACACTGAAAACCCTACACAGCTCACTCACAGGAAATTGCACATTTTGGTTTTATACCAAGTTTGTATTAAAGAATAACTCTCTAAATCCAGTCAATCTGAGTTGTAAAAAACCCTGGAAGGTCTGTCCCGCAAGAAACAGGGTTGGAATTTACAGGAGACAGTCTGGCTTAGTTAGTCACAACCTTTAAGACATCATCCAACATGCTGAAGTTCATGGGTTTTGACATAGGTGGAGCAGTGAAATACCAACCCTGCTTGTGTCAAAGGTGAACGTGCTTAATGATGGTCCTAAACTAGTTGTGTCTCTGTGTCCTTGTCTCACTGGTTTATCTGCTGCACTTCATCATTAACTCTGATGTCTTTATGCCTGCTTCCAGAAGAACTGTATTTTTGTATCCTCTGATTTCTTTATACACCAAGTCCCCCAGCTGAGTAGAATGTTTGCTTATTATGGAGCTGGCACTGCACTGAGAACTGTTACAGAGACCCAGAGCTAAACCTGGCTGCAGCGTCTTCATGCTGTACTCATTATGCGATCAGTTTCTAACCCTTACCTCCCGCCTTCCACCAAGAAACATTCTGAAAAATCACTTCAGTTGTTAAGCTGATATTTTTCTCCACCACTAATCCACGGTCATTATTTTCTGCTTGCTGTTCCTGTGTCCTCATAACAAAATTTGAAGTCACTGGGATGCAACATTGGCGCTCAAACCTCTGACCATATGGGTACAAATTGTCAAAATTCCTCATCTTTTCTTAGGCATTGAATCCTCATGGCTGGAAAGAGCCTCCAGGATCATCAACAACAGCTCCCCAACCCCTAGACCATGGCCTCAAGTGCTTTAGCTACTTGTTTTTAAACATCCTCCAGGGATGGTGACTGACCCCCTCCCTGGGCAGCCTATTCCAGTGCCCAGCCACTCTCTCAGGAAAGAATTTCTTCCTAAGATCCAATCTTGAGGCCATTTTCCCTTGTCCTATCATTAGTAATTTGGTAGCATGGTGAGCTGACTCTTGTTTGGGTAGAACTGTTTAACAGAAGACATACAACAGTCATTTCCCACATATTATATTGAATAACTCTCTACAAGTAAAATCTGAGTGTACATATCCTGTGAGGTAACTAAGGTATGGCATTTGAGCTTGGGTATAGATGGATAAAATAAAGAGCTTTTTTCCACTGAAGTAATTTCACTGCTTTGGCAGTTTGTTATGAAACTGTGATGTGCAGCTACTGATTTTTCTCAGTGTATGTATTCAGAGACTCTCCTTCTGGTCACCTGCATTAGGCCATTAACATTTCGGAGAGCATTTCATTAACATTTACATAGTATCTCATCAGACTGTTCTTTCACTTGATATAGCTTGAGACCGAATCACCTCTGAGATTTCCCAAGGTGCTCCCTGCCTCTGAAACTGCCATATCAAAAGCACGAGGAACTGGTGCATTTTTCTATTAGAATATAATGATGGGACTACAATTCAGGCAGAGCTTTGAAGGAAGTGCTCCAAAAGACACCAAAGGCTCCTTATTTATCTTTTCTTTCTCTAAGAATACAAAAAAAGAATAAAATCATTATGTGTGCGGTGAAAAAATCAAAACTGGTTGATGAGCAGGTTGCCCTTAAAAACTTCAAACCCCATTCGTATCCTGCCCTCAGTGTCCTCTGAAAAAGTGCATCTCCCCTTCATTACTTCATAGAACCATTAGGGATCGGAAGAAACCTTGAAAGATCATGTGGTCCAATATCCTTCTCACAGCAGGATCACCTAGATCAAGTTGCACAAGAACAGATCCAGGCGGGTCTTGAACATCTCCAGAGAAGGAGACTCCACAACCCCCCCTGAGCAGCCTGTTCCAATGCTCCATTACCCTCACTGTGAAGGAGTTTCTTCTGATATTGATGTGGAACCTCCTCTGTTCCAGCTTGCACCCATTGCCCCTTGTCCTATCACTAGATGACCTTGAAAAGAACCAGGCTCCATCCTCCTGACACCCACCCCTCACATATTTATAGACATGAATGAGGTCACCCCTCAGCCTCGTCTTCTCCAAGCAAGAAATCAGGATCTTTTGTGGACAAAATCAGGGTTAATTTTCCAGTAGGGCAGGGAGTGTTTTAAGAAAGGACACAATCTTTTGTTTCCTGACTGTGAAGGAAGCTTAGGCACTGTGCAACCAGAACACAAGAGTCATAAGCTCACATATTTATAGACATTAATGAAGTCAATTTTCCATCCTGTGTTAAGAAATGTGGCTAAAGCTTCATCAAGAAAGAAGCAATTGCCTCATCTCCAGAAGTTTCACATTCAACTGCTGTGCAATGTCAGGGCATGGTAAAGTGGCAGCCTTCCTCCCTGCTGGTGCAGTCTCTTCCCAGAATGGACACCACTGCACCCATACAGCGATGTGTGAACAAA
The DNA here is from genome assembly GCA_013397515.1 of Upupa epops. Classification (NCBI taxonomy): domain Eukaryota; kingdom Metazoa; phylum Chordata; class Aves; order Bucerotiformes; family Upupidae; genus Upupa; species Upupa epops. Next base: position 81,022 of record VZRI01010825.1, on the reverse strand, counting down.
GAGACCACATCTGCTTTCTGTGTCATGCTGTTACCTACCAGTAAGTTGAGATAAATTGAATCACTTTAAGGCGTTTACAAGGTATCTAACACCTTAGTGGAGAGGTGAAAGAAGCAAAGAAAGCTTTCAGTGTTCCCTCTGCAACACTCTCCATGAATCTTTAGGCTACGTTCAGGGGTTTATTAAATTGTATTCTTTCTTCTATCTTGCAGGGTAAGCCACACCATATTGAAGTAGATTATATATTTACAGCTTAATAAGTTGGGTTAAGGGTTATCAGGAGCACATTTTAGCTTGAAATTTTAATTGTATGCATTTATACCTCATCTCTGCATTCCATTTTTGCTTTCTGTACCTTTATTATTATATTTTTCATGGTTTTCTGTCCATCATTTCTTTATGAAAGACCAATGCAAAAGAAGAAATTGGTAAGCTAAGTGAAGTGAATAATGGAGAATGTTCCCTTATAGCAGGGAAGTTATTTCCTTTATTTTATTTCTTTGAATTGCAGTTGGGCAAATGTGATTTCTAAGTTGACTGTGTCCTTTTTCTAAAGCACTTGGAAACATTTAACCACATACTGATGCCATACTAAATCCTTCCAAGGTACAGACCAATCCCCATCATTCTTTATCTTCCCAAAGCATTCCGGTTTTCCCTTTCACCGTATCTGTTCAGATAACTTGAACAGACAGGAGACTATAAACAATGTCTCTCCATACTTGGAATGTTATTTAAGATTCTGTGCTCTGAACCCTTGCAGACTTCAAATTTACAGTGAAGGTTGTGGTACCTAAGACTTCTAAGACTGTTCTGAGACTCATTGTCCTATCAGTGTTGCTAGAAAAGGGTCTGAATGTACTGTTTGGATAGGAAAAAAGAGTAAAGGGCTGTTTCTCAGTAGCCTAGTACTTAGGCACTTGCTACATTTAATATTCATCATCTTATCCCAATTCAGAGAGAAAAGCTAAGGGGAAAACCTACCAGAAAGGGACTATAATTCTTCTCAATAATTCTGTTGGGAATTCTGTGGAGTAAAGAAGAAAATCTGTCATGTTAGATCGAGAAGGGGAATTACAATCTGCGATGGCTAATCTGAAACTCTGGGTCAGTCATAGATGTTTGAAGAATAATTATTTTGGAAACTAAATAATAAAGTATTGTAGGTGGAAGTGAGTATGCATTGTGATCTGTACATCTAAACACCTAGGTGTTTAACTACCATTCTAATATTAAGGCTTTCTAGCAAATGTTAATGGAAATATTTGTTCATGGCAAATGAACAAATTCACTGAATTACTGCTTTAAAAATCCCATACGTATCACTGCAGAACTTCACATTTTAGAAATCTAATGAAACAGTTTGTTAAATATAGTACTTAGAAGGAAATTCAGTAGCCAGGAAGAAAACTGCAGGAAAAAGAGGGAGAAGAGTTATCACTATCACTAACAGAGTCTGACTGGCAGGGTAGTAGGCTGTGTACTTTATTTTGTGTATAAATACATTTTAAGCTTGTTCAGATAAACATTCTCACATAGTTTTCATCTATTTCTTTGTTATTAAGCTCATTCACACTTCTAACACAACCACAAAAATAAGTTCCATTATTATATTGTTTACGTGTAGCTCAAATTGATGTGGCTGAGTATGTCTGTTCTACAATTAAAAAAACCCCTCCAACTTCATAGGAAGAAACAGACAAAGTAGAAACGTGTATATGTAGACTGAATTGACTATAAGGCTTAAGGAAAGTACAGTCGTAGGGCACTGCAGTGTAACTGTTCTTATGCCGTTGTTTCGTGTCTGTTCAACTGTGTAGAAAAAAGGGTTTTCAGAGGTACTGTTAAATCACAGAATCATTAAGGCTGGAGAAGACCTCTGAGATCATCAAGCCCAGCCTATGACCTGACATCACCACATCAGCTAGAGCAGGGCACTAGGGGCCATGTCCAGTCTGTCCTTAAGCACCTCCATGGATGGGGACTCCACCACCTTCCTGGGCAGTCCATTCTAGTGTCTGACCACCCTTTTCATGAGGAAGGACTTCCTAACTTCCAACCAGACACTCTCCTGGTGCAACTTCAGGCACAGCCCTCTTGTCCTATCACTGGTTGCCTGGGAGAAGAGCCTGACCCCCACCTGTCTATAGCCTCCCTTCAAGTACTTACAGAGTGTGATAAGGTCCCTCCTGAGTTTCCTTTTCTCCATGCTAAACAACTCCGGCTCCCTCAGCCTCTTGTCATAAGACTTTCCCTCTAGTCCCTTCCCTAGACTCATTTCACCATTTTGGATTCTTAAGCAATTACATTTGGAGTTGTCTTTCTCAGCTCTATTTATTCTCACTGTGGAATTTCTGTTAATGAATGCCAGAAGGAAGTTTACTTTCAAATGCTGTTCCACAAACATAGCTTAATTATTAGCACATTGTCATCTTCACACGGATGTTTTAAGAAGAATTAAATGAAGTTTCATATTCTGTGTGACAGACAAACCTCAGGATTCTCTTCATCAAATCCATATACACCTGATCAGAGACTTGCTTCCCTTGGTTTTGAGTCAAACAAAATGCAGTTATATTACTGACATGAATAATTCAGATTTTCTCATGGTGGATAGTTCTACCTTTCACCACGATACTTCAGAATAAATAAACCCTTATGGATAGTTAAGAGTTTGTTTCATCGCACTTCACGAACGAGATTGAGGTACTGGAGTGGGTCCAGAGGAGCATCAAGACTTCTGACCATCTCCATACCAAGAAAAAACCTCAATACCTGAGACAGTGAAAACCACAAACTAATCCCCTCCATGCTTCCACTCTAGCAAGGCATGAAGTACCATGGCTACACAATTTTTCAACACCTCCAGGGATGGGGACTCCACCACCTCCCTGGGAAAGCCCTTCCAGTGCCTCCCCACTCTTTCTGGAAAGAATTTTTCCTAGGATCCAATCTAAACCTCCCCTGACTCAACTTCAGACCACTGCCCCTGCTTCTGTCAGCAGTCACAAAGGACAACAGGCCAACACGTACCTCTCTACGACCTTTCTTCAGGTAGTTGTTTAGGGCAGTGAGGTCTTCCCTCAGCCTTCTCTCCAGACTAACCCTGCCCAGCTCCCTCAGCCTCTCCTCAGATGACCTGTTCTCTAAACCCCTCATGAGCTTGGTTGCTCTCCTCTGGACCTGTTCCAGCATCTCCTGTAACGAGGGGTCCAGACTTGAACACAGTACTCGAGGTGAGGCACCACAAGGGCCGAGTATAAGGGCATGATGCCAAACAACTTCATGTTTACTGCATAGAGTGAAGAACTTCCTCAGCCATATGTTTTATCCAACTTTCTACGCTTATTGTCCTATATATCGTAGAATATGTGTGGTACATTGACGGAAGGAGGTTGTTTGATAGCTATTTTTCTGAGCTACATGTAGTTTTCTGATGCTTGAGAGTAAGGATACAGATGCCGAATTGCTGTTTGGTGCAGTATGTTATGCAATAGCTACACAATCATTTAATTGGAGATGAAGATGTAATTCTGTGTAGAGAGGTGAATATATTAGTAGCTAAAATAGCAACACAGCCACAACTGACTAGCAGTAACACCATATCGTTGAGGGTTCTTGTTAGATCCAGTCCTGTTCAACATCTACATTGATGATATTGGTGATGGGTTGGAATCCATCATGAGCAAATTTGCAGATGACACCAAGCTTGGAACCCGTGTTGATCTGTTGGAGGGTAGGAGGGCCCTGCAGACAGAAGAGATGGGTAGGCTCTAATAGGATGAGTTTTAACAAGTCTAATTGTCGGGTTGTGCATTTTGGTTATAACAACCCCAGGCAGAACTATAGGCTGGGAATAGAGTTCTTAGAGAGCACTCAGCTAGAAAGAGACTTGGCGGTACTAGTGGACAGTAAACTTAGCATGAGCCAGCAATGTTCCCAGGAGGCCAAGAGGGCTAATGGC